>ML058388.1:0-266006 GCA_003013855.2 Liriodendron chinense | reverse complement strand
TTTCTTCGTCTCAGGCAGTTTGATAGAAAGACATGAAGACAGTACTAAGGTGATGACCCGGCTCCCTAACTAGAGGATCTCCTCAAAAAGTTTGAATTTAAAGTCAATATTGTAGCCGATGATTTTGAAGTAGTAAACTTGGGGACACCTGAGATCCCTAGGAAGTACGCATTGGAAAATCATTGCCACCAGAGATGAAGCAGAGAATGATAGAGTTCCTAGCTCCAAGATTGTCCAACTTCACGTTCTTATATGAAGACATGTCGGGGCTCGATGAAGAGCTCGTTGTACATCATCTGCCAACCAAGCCAGATATGAAGCCAGTGAAGCAGAAATTCCGAAGAATGAAGCCAGAATGGGCTCTGAAAGTTCGAGATGAAGTCATCAAGAAGTACAATGCAGGATTCTTGGTAGTCTCAACTACCTTGAATGGCTCGCCAACATCGTACCAGTACCGAAGAAGGATGGCAAGGTTTGAATGTGCATCGACTTTCGAGATCTCAACAAAGTCAGTCCTAAAGATGATTTCCCTTTGCCACATATAAACACTCTTGTCGACACACTGCAGGGTACAAGATCTTCTTATTCATGGACGGATTCTTAGGTTACAATCAGATCAAAATGGCCGTCGAAGATCACAAGAAAACATCGTTTATCACTCCATGGGGAACCTTCTATTATAGGGTAATGCCGTTCGGTCTGAAGAACCCTGGAGCAACATATCAGCGAGCGATGACAGCATTATTCCACGATATGATGAACAAAGAGCATGAGGTATATGTGGACGATATGATCGTCAAATCTCGCACAATTAAAGGACACTTTGAAGATTTGAAGAAGTTATTCAACAGGCTAGAAAAGTACAAGCTCCGTCTCAACCCTTAGAAATGTGTCTTCGGTGCAAATGGAGGCAAACTACTTGGCTTTATGGTAAGCAAGGATGGCATCAGGGTAAACGAGACCAAAACCAGAGCAATCATCGAGATGCCCCCTCTAAGAACTGAGAAAGAAATCCGGGGCTTCCTCAGCAGAATTCAATACATCAGTTGTTTCATCGCACAGCTCACACCTATCTGTGAACTCATATTTAAGCTCCTTCGGAAGAACGTTTCAAAAGAATGGAATGACAATTGCCAAGTCGCCTTCAACTGCATCAAGAAGTATCTCATGAATCCTCCAGTTCTAGTGTCGCCCACTCTCGGACAACCACTATTGTTATACATCTCAGTAGCAACAGAACCATTGGCTGTGTTTTCGGCCAGCACGACAAGACCGAGAAGAAGGAACAAGCAATATACTATTTGAGCCAAAAGTTCATTGACTATGGGACCAGGTATTCTCTGATCGAGAAGACTTGCCTCGCCCTAGTCTGGGCAACTTAGCAACTTCGACAATACACGATTGCATTCCCTATTCTCCTCCTCGCTCGTATGGATTTGCTCAAATACCTGTTCGAGAAGCCATCACTCACTGGAACGATAGCTAAATGGCAACTACTTCTGTTCGAATTCGACATCACCTATGTCACTCAAAAGGTAATCAAGGGGCAGACCCTCGCCGCTCATTCTCTCTTGGATTATCAAGCGCTCGAGACATTCTTCCCTAATGAAGATCTCTTGCTCATCGAAGGTGAAGAGAAGAAGAAGAAAGATGAATGGACGTTATTCTTCGACGGTGTTCGCTTCCCCAAGTGTAGGGTTGCGATGTAGTAATAATCTCGATAAGACCGAGGTCGATCCACAGGGACTTATGTAGGAATTCACAAACACATCCAATAATTTCTATTGAGAAGCTAACAACCATATTTATATGAGATTGATGTAAGTAACAACTTTGAACTTAAACTGAAGTAAACAATTATAAAAAGACACTACGGTTTTAAGGATCCACTTGTAGCAATCCTTGATGCTCAATTCATTGTGGTTTCTCACTTTCTCAACTAGAATCGAAATTAAGATCTATCTAGTCGGATGATAGAGTAGTTAAACCAACAATCTGTCATATGTAAAATCAATGTACATGATTCACTCAATGCAAGATAGGACAAGCATACTCAATTGCATAGGTCAGTCCTAATTCCAATAAACTAAGTTCACAATCATAACCATCATTAAGTCCTGTCACAAGACAAAGCTAGATCATGATTTGAACTTGATTCAAATCACATGCACAGTCCCACATACCACAGATTTTCAGAAAAAGTAGAACTTTGGTAGGAAGTTCCCACATTAAGATCGTAGTACTAGAGCGTACTCCAATTCCTCGGATCATACAGGTCTAGACTAGCACACAACCATTAAGAACTCAAGAAATTCTCCCAAACATCCATGAGTCATCATAAGACTAAGAAAAACTACTTGGAACTTGTATTAACTTCAAACCATTGTTCATAAACATGAAATCCAACTTTAAAACCAACTTAAACAAATTGAAAACATCTTAGGTTCACAAAAAGCTTCACCTCTTAGCCCTAGCTAAGAGGTTTAGCCGTTCATGATCCAAGGAAACATGAAACAACTAAGAAAAGCATAAAAATGAGAAACAAACTAGAAGGAGTTGTGGAACTCCGAAATCCACTTCTGCCGCCTCCCACCTTGCTCAAATCCTTCTAAGATAGCCTAGGAACGATCCCTAGGTGTCCTTTTATAGTGGGGAGGCTTCGCAACATCGGAATCTTCTCGAATTTGCGTAAGCTTACGCAGTGCGCAGAGAAATTTGGCGCCAAAAATAGAAGTTTCTGTTTTAAACACATGGCCGACCGGTCGGATGACCGGTCTGAGTGACTGGCCGACCGGTCACGACCGGTCGAACTCATTATTGGAATCAGTCCAGCGGCTTCTGGAGGTGGAAAAATACTTTGGCCGACCCGTCTGGACCGGTCGGACTGGGCTGGCCGACCGGTCATGACCAGTCGGACAGTGTTACTTGTTTGTCCAACGAGTTCAGTAGGTCTGGGGAAGCTGGCCGACCGGTCTAGACCGGTTGTGGCCTTCCTGGCCGACCGGTCACGACCGGTCTTGGCCTCTTTTCTTCTTCATTTCTTCTTTTCTTTCTTCTCTCTGCTTTCTTCTTTCTTTGGCCCACCTTGGGTCTTCATCCAAAGCTTTAAATAGATCCTTTTGGTCTTCAATTGGGTGGAGTTCCTCTCATTCCTACAATCATGAAATTATGCATTAGATTAGTCTTTAAATCATGAAAACCTTGAATAATGAGTGATGAATTGGGGTTAAAATATGCACAATTAAGAGCTCAACACCCCCCCCCCCCCCCCCCCCCCCCCCCCAACCAGCATTTTGCTAGTCCTGAGCAAAACATGCGTGAAATCAATTCCATTCTCCAAAACCCAACTCTCCTTTAGAAACCATTCTTCTATACATACCAAGATACATAAGTGTAAGATTCAGAAATATTAGGTGACAGAGGTTGAAACCGTGAACTCTCAAAACATAATGAGTATCCATATGAAATTCCCGTTGATTGGTTAATGAATAGAAAAACTTGAACAAATTCAACCTAGTGTACATTGTGAAAGCTCATTTCATGAGTTTCCAGGATTATCTTCTTCATAGCAACATCAAGCCAATGACAGGAATTTGCCTTACCGTCCTTCCGACGACTTTCTCACTACGTCCCTTTTTCGTCTCTGGTTACGGGTAGACCATCCCCCGGTTGGTAGTAGGTAGCCCTAATCGGAATTCTCCACCATTTTTCCATCATTCCCAATTTTATTCTTCCTTTTCCTTTTTCTTTTAAATTAGATAGGATTTTTAGAAATCCATATCTTTCGTTATTTTCCTGTGGACAAGGATGGACAAAGTACCCCGGCTTGATTTCTCAACACCTTAAATCAAAATCTAACTAATCCACAAATCACATAATCCCTTCAACCCGTGAAAATCGTGTAATGTGAACTAGGTGTAAGAGTGTTCAAATTTTCTATTAATCACAAAAATAGGGGAATTCACATATAAAACTATTATGCTATGAGAAATTCAAAACTTGCAACCTCATACACTTCATATCTCCTCCTCTTAAACTCATATCATCTTGAATGCATAGAAACGAAGTTTTCCAAAAGAGTTTTGAATTTTAGGAAAATCGAAAAATTTCTACATAATTGCTCGAAATGTTACAAAACGCTGGATTCATCCAAGTGATCCTACACCCCCCAACCAAATCTTGCATTGTCCTCAATGTAAAAGATGTGTAATATGCAAAACATGAGAGCAATTCTAAAATAAAAAGGGAGTGAGGAATGGTAGTACCTGAGAGAGTGAAAAGTGGAATTTGTCCTCCTTCTAACAAACCTATGAAAAATAAACAAAAACAACCAAATCTTAATCCTAACTACTCTATACCTCCATCAGACTAGGAGATCAATCATCCTGATACATAGGATCAGTCAGAGGTATGGACATACCTTCTGAAGGAAACTTCTCAAAGAACGGCTTTAATCGCTGACCATTCGCCTTAAAAATGTTGCCGTTCCTTAGATTTAACAACTCGACGGTCCCATATGGATAGACAGTTTGCACAATGTAGGGACCAGTCCATCGAGATCTCAATTTTCCCGAAAATAAATGTAAGCGGGAATTATACAGAAGGACTTTTTGATTGATCATGAATGTCTTACGAAGAATGTTTTTATCATGGAATATCTTCGTTTTGTCCTTGTAAATTCTCGCATTCTCATATGCTTCGTTCCGAATTTCTGCAAGTTCATTCAATTGTAGTTTGTGTAACGAGCTTGCCTTGTCAGAATCAAAATTCATCTTCTTAATGGCCCAATATGCCGTATGTTCCAACTCCACAGGCAAGTGACAAGCCTTCCCATAGACAAGTTTATAGGGAGACATTCCAATAGGGGTAAAGCAATACGGTAGGCCCAAAGCAACCAATCCTTGCGATCGGGGTTCACCGTTTTCTCTAAAATGTGTTTAATCTCCTTATTGGATATCTCAGCTTGTCCACTAGTTTGTGGGTGATAGGGAGTGCTCACTTTGTGTGTTACGCCATATTTCTTCATTAAAGTTTCAAAAGGGCGAATACAAAAGTGGGACCCTCCATCACTTATGATGACTCGAGGTGTTCCGAACCGGGAAAGAATATTCTCTTTTAAGAAGTGAATAACCATTTTATGGTCATTATTCCAGCAAGGGGTGGCCTCGACCCATTTGGATACATAGTCAACGGCAAGCAAGATGTATGTGTTTCCAAAAGAAGATGGAATGGACCCATGAAATCATGCCCCAACAATAAAAAATTTCGATTATCAAGATGGGATTGAGTGGCATCATATTTCTACGGGAGATTCCTCCTAATTTCTGACAAGGTTCACATGTTTTGCAAAACTCATGTGTGTCTTTGAACATAGTGGGCCAATAAAACCCACATTGCAGAATTTTCACTATGGTCTTTTTAGCGGAGAAGTGGCCACCACATGCCTGAGAATGACAGAAGGAGATGATACTTTGTTGTTCATCATCTGGGACACATCTCCTTATGATTTAATCGGGACAATACTTGAATAAGTATGGGTCGTCCCATAGGAATTTTCGCACCTTAGTGAAGAATTTATCCTTATCTTGCCTTTTCCAATGTGTAGGAATTGTACCTGTAGCAAGATAGTTAGCAATGTCCGCATACCATGGCAATTGGGAAACAGCAAAAAGTTGTTCATTAGGGAACATGTCATTGATCGCGGTTGTTTCAGGGGAATCGGTGAGGACAAGTCGAGAGAGATGGTCAGCCACGACATTTTCTATTCCTTTCTTATCACGTATTTCTATGTCAAATTCCTGGAGTAGAAGGATCCATCTTAACAACCGTGGTTTAGCATCCTTCTTAGAGAGAAGGTACTTAAGCACGGCATGGTCAGTGAATATGATGATCTTGGATCCAATCAAGTAGGACCTAAACTTGTCCAAGGAAAAAACTACGACTAAAAGTTCTTTTTCGATAGTAGTGTAGTTTGCTTGGGCTGAGTTTAAGGTTCTACTTGCATAGTAGATGACACATGGCTTCTTTTCTTTTCTTTGGCCTAGCACGGCCCCAATAGCATAGTCGCTTGCGTCACACATAATTTCAAAAGGAAGGCTCCAATCAGGTGGTTGCATTATGGGAGCACATGTCAACATACCTTTAAGTGTGGTAAAGGCCTTTTGACATTCTTCATTCCACTCGAATGAATTTTCCTTTTGAAGTAGGTTACATAAAGGACGAGAGAGTGAAATGAAGTCCTTTATGAACCTTCTATAAAATCCTGCGTGTCCCAAAAAGGACCGCACATCTTGTATGCTCTTGGGTAGTGGCAGGTTGGAGATAAGATCAATTTTTGCTTTGTCCACCTTGATTCCATTTTGTAAAACGATGTGACCAAGTACAATTCCCTTTTGAACCATAAAGTGACACTTCTCCCAATTCAACACAAGGTTCTTCTCTTCACATCTTTTCAGCACAGATTTCAAGTGCTCAAGACACTCATCAAAGCTACAACCAAATACTGAAAAATCATCAATGAAGACTTCGAGAATTGTCCCCACCATGTTAGAAAAGATACTCATCATACAACGCTGAAAGGTGGCAGGGGCATTACATAGTCCAAACGGCATCCGTCGATAGGCGAAAGTGCCGAATGGACATGTGAATGTAGTCTTTTCTTAGTCTTCACGGGCGATCTCTATTTGGTTGTACCCTGAATAGCCATCAAGGAAGCAAAAATGCGAATGACCCACCAACCATTCTAAAATTTGATCTACAAACGGTAGGGGGAAGTGGTCTTTCCTTGTGACAGTGTTTAGCTTCCGATAGTCAATGCACATTCTCCAATCGGTAGTGACTCTGTTTGGTCCGAGTTCATTATTGGCATTGGCTACGATAGTGATCTCGGATTTCTTAGGTACCACTTGAGTTGAACTTACCCATTGACTATCGGATATTGGGTAGATAATACCCACATCCAATAGTTTTACCACTTTGGCCTTAACCATATCCTTCATGTTTGGATTGAGTCATCTTTGTGGTTGCCTAGATGTCTTCGCATTCTCCTCAAGGTGTATGCGATGAGTACAAATCAGTGGGTCTATGCCTTTGAGATCCGCAATCGACCACCCAATGGCACTCTTGTGCTTTAATAGAGTGGCCATTAGCCTACTCTCCTGTTCCTCATCCAAGTGAGAAGAAATCACCACCGGATATGTCTCATCTCGACCTAAATAGACATATTTCAGCTCACTTGGTAATAGTTTTAGGTCGAGTGTTGGTGCCTTGATATTGGATGGGAGGGCTTTGTTCTCATTTACAGGCAAAGGCTCAAATAGGGCCCTCCATCTTTTATTATCGAGCACCGGCATCGCATCTAAAATGGCATCCATCTCTCGTATTGTGTCATCATTTATCTCATGAGAGTGGGCCACACATGCCTCCAAAGGGTCGAAATATAATGTTGAGGGGAAAGTTTCCTCCATTAATGATTCAATCAAATTTATCTTGTGGATCTCCTCATCAACCTCCTGTGGTTGTTTGCATAAATCAAATATATTAAGCTCAAGAGTTATATTTCCAAAGGACATTTGTACAAGCCCATTTCTACAATTGATAATTGCATTTGAAGTAGCTAAAAACGGTCAACCAAGTATGACGGGAATTTGAGCACCGGTACCTATCACGAGATGTGTATCCAAGATAATAAACTCTACTGGGTAGTAGAATTTATCAACTTGGACTAGAATATCCTCAATCATTCCTCTCGGTATATGAATGGATCTATCAGCAAGGTGGAGTGTGGTTTTGGTGGGTTTCAATTCACCTAACCCAAGTTGTTCGTAAACGGAGTATGGAATGAGGTTCACACTTGCCCTCAAATCGAGTAAGGCTTGTTTAATCCGGTAGTCTCCTATGATGCATGAGATGGTTGGACTACCCGGATCCTTGTATTTTTGGGGCACCTCTTGTTTGATGAGAGCGCTCAAATTCTCAGTCAAAAGTACTTTGTTATGAACATTGTGTTTCCTTTTGATCGTACACAATTCCTTTAGAAATTTAGCATAAGATGGTATTTGTTTTATGGCATCCAACAACGGGATGTTGATCTTCACCTGCTTGAAAACCTCTAATATTTCCATATTTTTGTCTAAAGGTTTAGGTGAAATCAACCTTTGGGGAAACGGGGCAACCGTCTTGTATTACCTTTCCGGTTCTTTCTCTTGTGGAGTGTTGTTTAAGCCATCTTCCCCTTTGGAATTTTTCGGATCCTTAGGCTTTGGGGCCTTCACCGGATTAGATTTGTCAATTACTTTTCCACTTCTCAAAGTGGTGATAGCTTGAACATGCTCCGTATGTTGGGAGGATGAGCTTGCATTTTGTATCTCAAATTGGGTTCTTGGGTTAGGAAGAGGTTGGGCAGGAAGCGTGCCTTTCTCCCTAACACTGAGATGAGATTCAATTCTAGCCAATGAGGTTTTCAATTCATTGATGGCTTGAGTTGAATTTTGATTGAATTTCAATTGCTCTTACATGAACCCATCTATTTTCAGAGAATTTGTCTTGTTATACTTAGCTTGGACCGATACAAATGCACCCAACATCTCCTCTAGCGTAACTTTTGGAGTAATGACTAGAGATGGACCTAGTATAGGTTGGGCTTGAGGGATATTGGTTGCATTCACAGTGGGTCCATTCCTCCAACTGAAGTTGGGATGGTTCTTCCAATTAACATTAAACGTGTTTGAGTTTGGAGCACCAAATAGCCGTTGATAACTGTTTATGGCATTTGATTGTTCTTGTAAGATATCTTGAACTGCTGAAATTGTGGGACAATCTTGTGTTGTATGTTGATTTCTGGCACAAATTCCACAAACAGTTTCAACGCCATTGGAGTTAATCTTCTCTCCTTTCCTTAATTCCGTGGCCTCAACTTTTCTCATGAGGCTTGCCACCCATGCACTTATACTATCCTCTTCTGATAAGACATACATTCCTCCTTTTTCCCTTTGTTGGTTAGTCTTGGAATTTGTTGGTTTCGATGTATCCCAAGACTGTGCATTCTCAGCCACTTCCTCTAAATAGTCCCATGCTTCATCAGCTTCCTTATTCATGAACTCTTCATTACACATCAAAGTTCCATTCTCAGCAGTCCCATTCTCAGCCCCAAAAATTTTTCCCATGCGAAGTTCCTGATAAGGCGCCTCAACATGTTCGTTTTGTGAGTAGGGAAGAATTTTTTTTATGAATTCCCTATGCATATCAGTCCATACACCAATTGATCTTGGCCTTAATGCATGAAGCCAACCTTCAGGTTTATCTTTAAGGGTAAAAGGAAATAATTTAAGTCTTACCACATCATCAGTAACATTCGCAAAGTGCATGGTGGTTATTACCTCATCAAACTCCTTAAGATGTTGATAGGCACTTTCACTGTCTAATCCATGAAATTTTGGGAGGAGTTGGATTACTCGGTTTCAAATCTACATTCCCTGCATTATGTAGAAAGATTATGCATGAGGGAGTGCTCGCTCTTGTTGGTTGCAAGTAATCACGCAATGTTCTTGGTCGGGGAACGTTCTTAACCACATTCTCTCCCGTTTCGGTTTGGTTTTGGCCCATATTTGGATTGGCCATCGGATTAGGTTGATTTGCAGCCATATTTCAGACAAAATTGGAGAAGTCAGATGTCTCCTAGCACGTGGTTCTCTGTTTATTCCTTCTACTATTCCCCCTTCACTTATGAGTCGATTATTAGAATCCCGAGCCCAATGTGGCATGCAAAAATCCTAAAAGTATGAAACAAAGAGAAAGAAGAATTCTTCCTTCCTTTCTTTACTCTTCTCTAAGACCGAAGCACAAGGTGTCTTGCAATGGCTAAGCCAGAAGCAATGATAGAGACCGATATCTCCTGATCAATAGGGGTTCAGAGAACTCCCCACCCACTCTTTAAATCTTTTGAGAAAAGTGCAGAAAAAGAAGAAAGAGGAGTAGAGGTGAGAAGAGAAATTTCTAAGCACAAGGTGATCCAAGACGGCAGAGCCGACCAATAGGAATCCAGGTGGCACAAGGCCTACCTTTCAGAGATCCAAAAAGGAATCTCCACCCACTCTATAAGAGATGAATGCGATAGGAACGAATAGTAGAAGAAGAGTAAGGTTTAGAAAGATAAAACCTGATTTGGCACTTGAGATCCTTATATCTTCTTCAGCCTCCTACAAATCCCTGTAAAAGAAAAATCAAACAAAACAAACTAAATTAGTCTTAGAATCCTAAAAATCCTAAATAGATACTATTTTCAGAAATTTGTGAAAAACCGTCAAAATCCCGGGCAACAGCGCCAAAAACTTGTTCACTTCCCCAAGTGTAGGAATGCGATGTAGTAATAATCTCAGTAAGACCGAGGTCGATCCACAGGGACTTATGTAGGAATTCACAAACACATCCAATAATTTCTATTGAGAAGCTAACAACCAGATTTGTATGAGATTGATATAAGTAACAACTTTGAACTTAAACTGAAGTAAACAATTATAAAAAGGCACTAGGGTTTCAAGGATCCACTTGTAGCAATCCTTGATGCTCAATTCACTGTGGTTTCTCACTTCTCAACTAGAATCGAAATTAAGATTTATCTAGTCGGATGATAGAGCAGTTAAACCAACAATATGTCATATGTAAAATCAATGTACATGATTCACTCAATGCAAGCTAGGACGAGCATACTCAATTGCATAGGTCAGTCCTAATTCCAATAGACTAAGTTCACAATCATAACCATCATTAAGTCCTGTCACAAGACAAAGCTAGATCATGATTTGAACTTGATTCAAATCACATGCACAGTCCCACATACCACAAATTTTCAGAAAAAGTAGAACTTTGGTAGGAAGTTCCCACATTAAGATCGTAGTACTAGAGCGTACTCCAATTCCTCGGATCATATAGGTCTAGACTAGCACACAACCATTAAGAACTCAAGAAATTCTCCCAAACATCCATGAGTCATCATAAGACTAAGAAAAACTACTTGGAACTTGTATTAACTTTAAACCATTGTTCATAAACATGAAATCCAACTTTAAAACCAACTTAAACAAATTGAAAACATCTTAGATTCACTACAAGCTTCACCTCTTAGCCCTAGCTAAGAGGTTTAGCTGTCCATGATCCAAGGAAACATAAAACAACTAAGAAAAGCATAAAAACGAGAAACAAACTAGAAGGAGTTGTGGAACTCTGAAATCCACTTCTGCCGCCTCCCACCTTGCTCAAACCCTTCTAAGATAGCTTATGAACGATCCCTAGGTGTCCTTTTATAGTGGGGAGGCTCCGCAACATCGGAATCTTCTCAAATTTGCCTAAGCTTACGCAGTGCACAGAGAAATTCGGCGCCAAAAACAGAAGTTTCTGTTTTAAACACATGGCCGACCGGTCGGACGACCGGTCTGAGTGACTGGCCGACCGGTCATGACCAATTGGACTCACTATTGGAATCAGTCCAGCGGCTTCTGGAGGTGGAAAAATACTCTGGCCGACCGGTCACGACCGGTCGGACAGTGTTACTTGTTTGTCTAGCGAGTTCAGTAGGTCTGGGGAAGTTGGCCGACCAGTCACGACCGGTCTTGGCCTCTTTTCTTCTTCATTTCTTCTTTTCTTTCTTCTCTCTGCTTTCTTCTTTCTTTGGCCCACCTTGGGTCTTCATCCAAAGCTCTAAATAGATCCTTTTGGTCTTTAATTGGGCGGAGTTCCTCTCATTCTTACAATCATGAAATCATGCATTAGATTAGTCTTTAAATCATGAAAACCTTGAATAATGAGTGATGAATTGGGGTTAGAATATGCACAATTAAGAGCTCAACAGACGGCGCAGCCAACTCAAAAGGACGTGGAATCAGAGCAATCCTCTACTCTCCGGACGATGTCCCTATTCCTATCTCAAGGCGCATGGCATTCGAGTGTACCAACAACATAACAGAGCATGAAGCATGCATCGACGGTCTAAGGGAAGCCATAATCTTGGGCGTCAAGAAGTTACGAGTATTTGGAGACTCATAGCTTATCATCAATCAAACCAATGGCGAATGGAAGACCAAGGACAAGAAGCTGATACCATATCATGTATACCTTAAAAATCTGGTTGAAGAATTCAAAGAAATCACCTTCTCATATATGCCTAGGGCCAAGAATCAGTTTGCAGATGCTCTCGCTACACTTGCATCAATGCTCGAGATCCCAGAAGGAGCTTCAGAATGGGAGCTCACAGTTGAAACTCAGGATGAGCCTGACTTTTGTCTGCAGATAGAAGAGGCCGAAGCCGCCCCTGACAAACCCTGGTATGCTGACATCAAGCATAACTCGAAACCTAGGAACATCTAGAAGTAGCAACAACAACAGATCGCCGAACCATCTAGCGTTTGGCCGGCCAGTTCACCATCAGTGGCAAAGTTCTTTACAAGCGATCCTATAATCAAGTCCTCCTTCGATGAGTTGATGAAGCAGAAGCTGCTAAAATCATGAAAGAAATACATGAAGGAATCTGTGGCCTACACATGAATGGGCACATGATGGCAAATAAGATTCTACGACTCGGTTACTATTGGCTTACCATGGAAACAGACTGCTGCTAGCACGTCAGAAAATGCTTCAAGTGTCAAGAGTATGCGAATCAAATCCATGCCCCCTCATTAGAACTGTACAACCTAACAACTCCCTGGCCCTTCTTTATGTGGGGACTTGACATCATTGGGAAGGTGAGTCTCAAAGCATCAAACGGTCATGAGTACATACTTGTGATAGTCGACTACTTCACCAAGTCGGTAGAAGCAGCTCCTACACCATGATTGCAGCATCCCAGGTGATCAAATTTATGAAGAACAACATCATATGCCGATATGGAATCCCTAACGCTATCATCACAGATAATGGGACCCCGTTCGTCAACAAGAAGATGGATGACATCCTCAGCAAGTTTAAGATTCAACGTCATCAATCAAGCCCTTACTGTCCTCAGATGAATAGTAGGGTATAAGCCGCAAACAAGACGATCGTCAGGATACTCGAGAAGATGGTCGTGACTTATTGAGATTGGTCAGAGATGCTCCCATATGCACTTTGGGCCTATCGAACGTCTGTATAGT
This sequence comes from Liriodendron chinense, assembly GCA_003013855.2. Classification (NCBI taxonomy): domain Eukaryota; kingdom Viridiplantae; phylum Streptophyta; class Magnoliopsida; order Magnoliales; family Magnoliaceae; genus Liriodendron; species Liriodendron chinense. The sequence continues at coordinate 252,885 of ML058388.1, read as the reverse complement.
CTGCTACAGGTGTTACTTCTTTCGAGCTTACTTACGGAATGAAAGCAGTTTTACTAGTTGAGGTAGAAATACCGTCACTACGGGTCTTACTAAAAAGCAAAATCAAAGAAGGGGAATGACAACGAGCCAGATTCGATCAGTTACAGCTAGCAGATGAGAAGCGCATGCATGTGCTAAGTCATTCCCAGTGTTATCAGGAAAAGATCGCTCCGGCTTACAATAAGAGACTCCGAAAAAGAAGTTTCAAGGTAGGTGACATGGTTGTGAAGAAGATTTTACCGTCACACCTTCTAGATCACAGAGGAAAGTTCAAACCATCATGAGACGGACCACTGATCATCAGAGAAGTACTTTCCGAAGGCACCCTCAGACTCACCAACATGAGAGGGGTGGATCTTCCTGAGCCAATCAACGCCGACCAAGTGAAGATCTTTCACGGGTAAGTCATTCTGACCTTATCAAGAGTTACATTAGTAGAGCTGAAGTCAAGAGGTCGAAGCTAAAACCTCTGAGAAATCATTTTCGTCCACTAATAAGTGTTCCAAATAAAAGGAATTCAAAGGAAAAAGAGAGAAGAAAAAGACAAGAAAAGGGAGAAAGAATACAAAGAAAAAGAAAAAGAAAATGGAAATCCAAAATAAGGCATTAAAAAAAATCAACCCAAAAGGAAACATAATCATCCACCCATTCATCTTAGAATAGTTTATAGCTAAGATCGACAACTCTACCATCATAACTCAGGATAAGGGCTGAAAGGCTGTCATTGGCCGGCAACGACGGATTCCCGACCTTTAGCCACAGCAGTCATCTAGAAAAATCCAGAAAAAGAAAAAAAGTGTGTGCCCAAACGAAGAGGGCGGAGTGAAAAATCGAAATGGCGCTTCGAGTAAAAACAGTGGGCACACAGCGGACTTGGTGAAAACCTGAAAGGGCGCCGAGGGTAAAAACAGCATTGTTACAAAGGGGCAGGCAAGATCAAATACCCGAGACGTGGTGAAAACCTGAAAGGGTGCCACGGGCAAAAATGACGGGAAAAAGTCGGCTGTGGTGAAAACTCGAAGGAGCACTATAGGTAAAAATGGCTAAAAAAGAAAAAGGAAAAATAAAAAGTGCAGGTACAAAGAGGCTAGGCGATCCAGGTCAGCTCAAGCAGTTATATTTCAAGAACAAAAAGAAATATAGTTGAGGACAAAGGACTCGACAAACTCTGACAAAACTCTAAGGAAGTAACAGTTTCCATTGCCTACACCTCTAGGGAACCAAAGGTATCTCACATAAGTCAATCTCGAGACATCAGTCAAAGCATTGGCAGAGCCTCAGTTCTGATTCCTATGTCCCAACACAAAATCCAGACACACACTTACAAGACAACTTATGGCACAATTAGTTCTAAAAAAGTTTTCTCTTTCATTAAATACATCATGTTTCTTTTTACATGTATCAGATCATTTCTTTCAAAATACAAAAAAAAAATGCATCATCACTAGTCGTGTACCATGTAAAAAGGGACGTACAGATGGTTGACACCGCTCTCAAAAGTAAAAAATCAATCTCTGCCCTCCCTGTTAAAAGCTATATCAACTAAGTCCTCCCACTCATAATGAAATAGCCTCGCTCTCAGCCTGCTCACCTCCATGCACAGGTAATGCACCTCATCTTGCTCAAGGCTACGGATCGCCGTCTCCTCATCAGATAACCTTTGATCAATGGCCAACCTCCTCGACATCATCTAGCAATGATACCGAAGCGCAAAAATCTCAGACAACAAGTGGCCATGAGTAGCCAAAAGGAAGCCAAGGTCGATAAAGGGGCACTCCTCAAAGGGCTCATATGAATCAGATGAAGAACCAACAACCCCAAGAACATCCAACTCATCATCATCAGCAGTCAGGTGCCAACAAGAAATGCGTCGATATAGAGACTGCTTAGCAACCCAATGCTGATATGGAGCAGTCACCATTGAAAAGTCAGCAACTCAAAACCAAACAAATCAGCGTCAAGTGACTCGCCCAGGACCCATCAACACGAGTCCTAAAGTCAGATAATCTAGTCGGAAGGGATCGACGCCCGATACCTGAGAAAGCAAAATGTGGAACATCCTGTTCATACCCAAACTGCCGCATGAACCGGATAGAGTGATAAGAGAAATAAGAGCGAAAGGCTACCAACATCAGAGGAAGTCGATGAGCATCACAAAGTACTAGAGGAAGTAAAAGCCAAGATGACTCCCAACGAATGTTCTAATTAATCACACAGCTCAGCAAACATCCTGCGATACAAAGGCTCGCTCATCCTGGCTGTATGTGGAAGAAACTCCATGATATGGCGCATAAGATCAGGGCGACTAGTGCCGGGAAACGATACAGGAATAGTCAGTGAAAGACGCTCCCATAGCCAAATCTGATCATGAGAAAGAGACTCAGCTAAAATAAACAGTTCCAAAAGACAAGAAAGGAAAAGAAAGTACGAAAGGGATACCTGAAGAAATGCACAACAGCCGCGAAGAACACAAGTACGGCCTAGGGCACAATCAGTCAGCCCATTGAATAGCTCAGCCAGGACAAGAGAAATGATCCCCTGCCGACGAACAACTTAGCTCATCACCTCGAAGAGCAAAGGAGTCTGAGATCTGCGCTATCCTGAGAATAGCACCTCAACTATTAGACAGAACATCAGTACATTCCAAGAAAATAGGGACCCTACTACACTCCGAGGGCCCGAAAAGAGATCGTACAGTGAGTCTAAAGAGAAGACTACGACATCCTGACTACCAGCTGCAGGCTGAATAAGATATGGAATCCCAAACTAGTTCTACGGAGTGGCAGTCTTCGGTAAAGTCTTTGGTGAGAAATACTGAGCATAATCCCAGGGAAGACCTATCAAGCGTGCGATCTCCTCCAAAGAAGGTCCGATCTTCATATCATTGAACGCAAACAAGTTTAGTGAAGGGACCTAGTCAATCAGTGCGGGATCGAGCATCCTCCAATCAATGTCAACCCTAGCCATATGGATCAGACCGCCAAAGCCATAGGACTCCAGCTCTCGAATCTTATAAGCTGACAGTCTGTCAAGCCAAACAAAAAGTCGTGGCGAATAAGAAGGATGAGGAAGCAACTGGCAAGTCTTCACAGGAATCCCCTCCAGAACAAAAGGCCTAGAAATCACTGACAGCTCATCAAGGATCAGAAGATCAACAGGCGAAGGAGAAGGAAAAACTGGAATCATTGCGAACTCAATAGTCCCTAACATATCCCCAGTAGCAACTATGTTTGATATAGTCGCATCACTGTCTGAAACTGTCACGACCTCAAAAGCATGGGAAGACTCACCCACCTTATGAATAGAGTGTGTAAAGGGTCGATGATCAGGAGAAGGTCGGTACTCTCCGTCAAGAAGGCTATTAGCAAAGATCACACCACACATCATGGCATCCTGACCAATCTGACCACTGAAAATGCATCTGAACCATCAAGAAGAGCCCTAACGACCCCGATCGGAGAATCTATGGTCAGATCTGGACCTGCAGTCCTCTCCAGTATAAAATCAGGAACCCAATCATCACTCTGTCCAGTCAAAGGAATCATCGGGACATCCACACCGTCCATCATCAAGGGGACATCATCAATGATCACATCAAGTCCACCTAAGCAAGTGTATCACACATCTCTGCCGTCATCAAGAGTATCCAAGCCGTCAAAGGTATCATCTGAACCATTCATACCGTCTAAACATGAGATCAGCCCATCTATGTTCATCATGACCCCATCATCACCATCAATCACATCATCCATGCGGCCCACACTCAAAGGATGCATAACCTCACCTATGGCCAACCTCCCCATCTCATCCATACCATCCAATCCTCCCATGGTTAATGCCCCATTCAAATATGAAATTCCATCCATCCCACCATTAATGGAGGTGTTCAAAGCTCCACCAACCACCAAGCTCAAGTTTTCATCAATGCCCCCTCTTAATGCCCCATCTACCCCATCCATTAAAGGCATCTCCCCTCCATTAAAGCTCCACTTAAAATCTAAAGTGTGGAACCCATCATGGATAGCCCCCACAGCCCCTAAATCTCTACCATCCATTGCTTGAGAAAGTACAAAGTGAGAAGAAGACAAAAAGAGAAGAAAAGTAAAGACAAAAGAGGGATTCATGGCTGGATCAAAACGTCGTACGCAAATAATCAAGGAGACAACAACAGAGAACAGTGAGGAATGTCCGAACCAGGGCCAGAACGGACAGCACAAGAGGCGATGTTTGGATGGCTTCCTGTGGGCCGCCCATATAGACGGTCTCCCTCTCTCTCCGCGGGATTGGCCCCACAGCCTCTGGTAGGTGAGACTGTCAGTCCACATCAACAGTTGGCACCTTAGGGGCCGCCCAAAGCTTCGATTGACTCTAGATTTTGACTGAATTTGAAATGAATCATTTGGAAGGTGCCCCACCTGTCCAATCATGAAGAACTACGACCAAAATGGGTCTGGCCAAATCAAAGAGAAGAAAAATCGATCAAGAGGGGCCCATAAGCAATTTAAGCCATCCAAAGGCTAGATCATCATGATCCAAACCATGAAAAAGCTTACATGGGTCATCAAATAGCAAGATCAAAGGATGGATCATAAAAAAGAAGGCCAGAGTCCAGGTTCTGATCATCAAGTGGGCCCATATGGCTAAAAAGAGCAATGCGAACCGCTCAAATCATCATTCGCACCATGGAAAGCCTTCTTAGCCACATAAAACATAAAGGATAGGTGTTCCAAAGAAAAGCTGAAATCTAAAATGGCTCACATGGCCAAATCAAGCAATCTGAACCGTTCAAGTCATTATCCAGCAGTTGAGAATCCTATCTTTCACAAAGCATCAAAGAATGGATCAAAAATCAAATCATCTAAGCATCATCAAGAAATTTGAGGTAAAATAGGGGCTATATTTCATTTAGAAGATTTTAATACAAAAGAAAGGGGCCTTAAAAATGTCAGAAGGTCATACATCAACAAGCTGAATACATCCTCAGAGAAGCAGGCTACAGATCATCGACATAATCATCATCATCCCTCCTCTCCTCTTGCTCCCGATGGTGAAGGTCCATCAGAGGAGCTGTCACTGATCCTCCAGCATACTTGCGGCGACCCCCTGGAACGTATAGTGAAGGAAGAAGAGGTCCCTGTCCATATAGCAAATACCACTCACATAGTCACGATCCGGGATCGTGAAGCAAAATCCAGGCTGAACTTTGAGAGCATCGGCCATAGCATCTGCTGGAATCTGAGCAGCCTGAGGGGGCACTAAACAAGGAACCTTAGCGACGCCGGTAATTTGTCAAAGCAGCATCTCTCCCAGGTACCATTGAAATGACTCGGCATCTGAAAGCATGATCCGGAGACACGAGAAATCACATGCCTCCACACGCTGAGGAGTATAATAAAGGGGAAAACAGGCATATGGCATCCATGCGAACTAAAAGAAAGAAAATCATCTCACAGTCAGTTGCAGAATAGTACGGCGGATAAGGGAAAAAAGATACTTACATCCTCTAGGTCAATCCATTTATGTCAGCACGCCAATTATCCCTAGACACTCGAGGATTTTGTTGATGGTTTTGCTGACGCCAATGCATGAAGCGATACAAAGATGGTTCGACATCATCCCGTATCCTTGGAGACAGGTGAGCGAAATGATCATAGAAACAGGTCTGGGCAAGGGCAAACACAATGATCAGATGAAGAAAGAGGATAAAAATCGCCAAGGGAGGTTAAAGAGAATATCTCCATGACAGGCTAAAAACCTGTAAAAGACTTGCTACTCCGAGAAGTCTTATCCAAGCCTTGGTATATGCGAGTCAAGATGGCCCATTCCAATTGTACGAGTGATGCAAGTCCTCACTCAAGCGAAGAAACCTGGGATCAATCCTTTCATTTGCATGACAGAAAAGAAATGAACCGAAGGCGTAAGTGATTATTGCCTGTGCTTTATGAAGGGCTTTTAGCTCAGTGGTAGGGATGACAGTAGTGAAAGTATTGTGAAACCACCGCAGTTTCACTTGGCTACTTTGAAATTCACTCTCAGGAGGGATGGTTCCCACAAGACGTATCTAGTTATTGGGGGTAATTGAGACAAGAGAGCCCGCATGGGAAACAATTGCTCTGTGGAATGGAAAGCCTATCTGCATATATATGTCCAGGGGAGTTATCCCCCATTCGCCACAGGGAGGTTGAAAGGTGTGGGTCTCATCCTGCCACCTCTCACAAAGGGTTGTAAGTAGCATGCGGTTGGCATTTTGTTGTGGAAAAGCAATGTAAGAAGGCCTGCGAAAGGAGTGTTGGCTAGAACGTGTTTAAGCATCGGTTGTGGTTGTTCCACCCAGTTATCCCAAAGGTCTTGGGTGTCCCGACCTTTTATGGAAGGAAGAGGTTGGTGTTCCTTGGCTAGAGAACACATATGGTCCCCACGGTGAAAATAAAGGCAGGGTCATCTTCACTAACCACTCTGCGCCCCCTCGTGCCATCCGCCATCAAATCCTGTAAGCTTGGCAAGGTAAGCTCCTATTCTTTACCCGTTAAAATCCAAATCTTTATCCAGGAAATCCATTGATTTGGACTTACATTCAAATGCAAAAATCCAATGTCCAACTCAATGTGTCGCCTAAGATATGTATTGGGCCCATTGAAGAAAGTAAGGCCCACCTTAAAGAGGGTTGCATGCCATGCCCTAGATGAGGAAAATTCACCACCCAATGACACATTTTGGACAACAAATGCACTCAAGTGCCATGGGATCAAAGTGGGATAAGAATCAAGCTTCATATGAAAAATCCATTTTCAAAGTCCATGTGTGACCAAGGTTTTGTTCACTTTCCATATCAAAGCAATGAGCCTCATTTAAAATGTTTCCATCTTTTTACATATGTACATGGACAAATAGGAATATGAAGGAAATTGGTCCCCAAGAGCAACTCAAATGCCCCACCTCAATGGATTGAAAGGAGCACATAACCCACTTGAAGAACCATAAGAACCCACTCTTGGGTTAATCATGGGCAACTTATGTGCATCATCTTAATAAATGTTTTGACTATGAGAATACAATGTGGTGGTCTACCCACAAACATACGAGTCAAAGAAGCCAATAATAAAAAATGATGCACATAGCCCACATGAAGAATCAAAGTTAGAAATGTCCATGCAAGGACAAGTTTGGGCAACTTATGTGCACCACTTTCTTTAACAAAAAGAAGACCATTTGAGCACAAGAGGGCATGGCTCGATGAGTCATCTAAACATCATGAAAATGGTTAAGAATGATGTACATAGCCCACTTGAAAATCAAAATCCAAAGTGCCCAGAGCATGGGACAAACTTGGGCAACTTATGGACATCATTCTTTCCCACAAATTGAAAAAAAAAAAATCACTTATCTTTGAGAATGATGGTGGATGACCCACCAAACACCCCAAGAGAGGTTCAAGGAGCTAAGATTACATGGATAACTCACTTGAAGAAGAATTATCCATTTGAGGGTGGTAACATTAAAGGAAACTCTTGAGTATCACTCTCCTACAACATGAAAAATCACTTGAACTTAGTGAGGTTGTTGAAACAACTCACTCATGGGACTTATAAATGATCAAGTAACCCAAGTCCTCCATCCATCCAAAGAAAAAGCATGAAGGGGAAGAATCCTACATACACAAAGTGTGGTGGTGCACACATGACTAAAAGAAATTCATAAGTTTTAATGAGGGCCCAAAAGCCCATATATGTGGAGGAATTCCAAAGAGCCCACCACACTTTATGCACAAGGATGTACATCATAATCAAGAGATGGTGGAAGATTTGGGCCATTTGTCCATAAAGGCCCAACCAAGAAATTTAGCCCACTTGAGATCCAAGTGAAGAATTGGCTAATCACTTTTGTCCATACACATGTGAAGAAAGAAGTAGCCATCCAAAGTGAGCATTGTGAGCCCAAAACTTGAGGTGGGCCCTACCAATCTCATGGGCCTAAACCTTGAAAAGAAGATGAAAAAGAAGAGAAGGCATTTAAGGAAGGCATGAAAAGGAAAAGAGGGTAAGAGAGAGCCTAAAATGAAGTATTGAGCCCATCAAATACACCAAGGGCCAGGACTTCACTTTAAGCCCATTTGATACACATATAAAGCCCAACTCCCATGAAAGAAAATATGATATTTTACCATGTACACTTGATGGACATGGCAAAATTACCCTTTGCATGCACATGGAGGGAGTATGAAAGAGAAAAAGAATGAAGTGAAGCTTGAAATGTCCCTCTCCATGCACCACCTTGAGTAGAGTTTGAAAAGTGAAAAAGACCAAAGTCTTGGGCCCACCTTAATTCTCTTAAGGTACCTACATGAAGAAAAGAAAAAGAGCATGAGAAGAGAAGAATGGAAAGGGAAACAAAGAAATAAATGAAAGAAGTGGTCCATACCTTCACCACTCACCAAAGGGGGACCACCTTGCTGTCCTAAACTCCACCAAAGCCTCACCACTTGAAGGAACAAAAGGGCCACCAAAAGGAAAGAAAAACTTAAAAAAAAAGAGAGAGTGAGAACGAAGAGAGAGAGAGAGAGAGAGAGAGAGAGAGAGAGAGAGAGAGATTGCACGCTGGAAGTGTAAGGGGTGCCCCATGTTATATTGAAAAGGGGAGGGCACCCCATTACCCAGTCCACTAGAAAAACCAGTGGACAGAGAAGGCTTGGACGACACCCAGGGGGCCAACTGTCCTCCCATCAAGGTGAAACGACCCCTCTCTCTCTCTCTCTCTCTCTCTCTCTCTCTCTCTCTCTCTCTCTCCTTGGGAAGAACTCCCCCTTGGGAAGAGTAGTTGTAAGTGAATCTTGTACCTCCATGTAAGAATGAAGTAATGGAAGAGAAGAATGAGAAAAAGAGAAAGGAATCTCACCAAAATCTCATCTTGTGAGAAATTGAGGAGATGTTAGAAGATGATGTGGAAAAAGGTCCATGAGATTTTCAAGAAAAAAAAGAATGGACTTGGTCAAACATTGATCTCAACCATCCAAAGTTATGACCTAATAACCAAAATCATTTTCAGAAAACACCGAGAATTTCTAACCCTGATTTCTGTCCACCTCCCATCCCCAGGGGTCCGAAGACCTTAAACTACGTCGGGATCAACATCTCGAGAGACTTTTAATAAAAACCGACGTCAACCTCGACCGCTCAGATTAAGGTCTAATAGTCTGGATCTTTAAAAAAAAATCACAAAAAGAATGTCTTTTCAGTATGTTCAGTTTTTGGGTCCGAAAACCTTAAACTACGTCGGGATCAACATCCCGAGAGACTTTTAATAAAAACCGGTGTCAACCTCGACCGCTCGGATCAAGGTTCGATAGTTTGGATCTTTTTAAAAAAAATCACAAAAAGAATGTATTTTCAGTATGTGCAGTTTTGAGTCTGAAGACCTTAAACTACTTCGGGATCAACTTCCTGAGAGATTTTTAATAAAAACCGGCGTCAACCTCGACCGCTCGGATCAAGGTCTGATAGTCCGGATCTTTTTAAAAAAAAATCACAAAAAGAATGTCTTTTCAGTATGTGTAGTTTTGGGTCTAAAGACCTTAAACTACGTCGGGATCAACATCCCGAAAGACTTTTAATAAAAACCGAGGTCAACCTCGACTACTCGGATCAAGGTTCGAAAGTCCGGATCTTTTAAAAAAATCACAAAAAGATGTGTCACCCTAATCTGTACATAGTTTTGGTCCGAAGACCTTAAACTACACTGAGATTAATTTCTCGGGGAGTCTTCCTGCTTTCAACCAAAAAATCGACATTTAATCTCAGCCCTTCGAGTCAAGGTTTAATGACCCGGATCATTTCAAAAATATCAAAAATATTTTAGCTTTTCATAAAAGCCAGTACCAATCTTGACTACTCGAGCCAAGGTCTGAAACTATCTCAAAACAAAAAAAAGGATTTATAATCTTATTTTAACTGCACAAATCTATCCCCAACAGTCCGAAGACCTAAAACTGGGATTAATTTCTTGGGGGCTTTCTTTCCCAACCTGTTCCGGTCATGGCTGACAATTGATCGTACGGGTGTCCGGAGCTCTCTAAATAGGTAAAGGCTGAGGCGGGAAGAACCCTGCAATCCTGTTCGTGTTGAACACACCGTGATAGACAACCTTGATTTGGAAGTTGCTGTTGAATCTTACGGATGTTCCCTGTTCCTAAAACTCATAAAGGGGATTAAGGCAGTTGGGAGGTGAAGCGCACCCTCATAGAATTGTGAGCAGCATAAGAACTCAAATTGGATTAATAAAGGGAAATGTGAGGATGTGGCTCATTTTGTGGCTGAAGGAGTCCGTCAGACGATACGTGGTCTATGTGCATTTCACATGAGGAACATGCAACTTTGTGCGTGTGTTGACTGAAACCCTCAAAATCCAATCATCTGAAGATGTAAAAACTACGACACTTAACTGTGTGAGATTCGTCTTGCTCGCTGACGTAAAATAGATCGGGTGCATTACCAGCAATAGAACCTGAAAATGGATGAAAATTTGATACCTTTCCCTGCATTTCAAAAAATCCAACAAAATACCAAAACATTGCAAAATCAATTTATAAAATCACAAAATATTTCTATTGTTTTCAATAACACCGGTCTTCATCTTGACCACTCAGGAGGAGACTAGGATAAAAAATTTACAAAATCACAAAAATATTTTTCTTGTTTTTAATAACACCGATCTCCATCCAGGCTACTCAGGTAAAGATTCAGACAAAATATTTACAAAAAATCATAAAAATTGTCACTATCCCCAGCACAGCACTTCAGGAGTCTCGAACTCCGCTCACCCACTTCACAGTTTGGGATGACGAATCCGATCGCCAGCAAATTGGAATCTTGACCAAAATTGGCGATCAAACACCATCCCAATCACATCGATGCTGCCGAAGAACATCTTAAGGTTACAACCAAGAACCTCCTTCATCCATCCCTAACAGCAAACGAAACAGCATATTGGGATGATGGACCTGATCGAACAATTGTCAAGATCTTGACCAACCCGCTGACCAAACATCCGCATAAAAAAGGAAAATCTCCAGGGAAACAAAATGCTACAAGCAATAAGCTCAAAGTCCACCACCCTAGCAACAGCCAAATCATTGAACGGGAAGAGAACGAGCCAAACCATGCATCCATCATCAAATATGCATCCACATGCATCAGCATCCATCACATCAATCATCATGTTTACCTGCTTTCAAAATAAAAGTCGGTTGGCCAAAGACCCCACAGGCATCCTTAGTAGAGGCACATGTAAGCCAGATTTCATCTACAAAATAAAAAAATATAGATATCCCTATTTGCAAATAAAAACCACACGGAGTATCACTCCCCAGAGTAGGTCTTTTCAAAATCCAAAAACATTTTCCTAGTAGTGCGTTTGGCCTCCAAAACACTAAGAGATCTTTCATATCTCTAGGTAGGAGCCGACACAAAAATCAAATAAGATCCGATATCTCCCGGTTTCCCCAGAGACCATTAGATCCAATGCACTCAAAGTACGGTCAAATTGAACTCCAGTGTCAGGACGGGGTACCAAATGCCAGATACGAAAAGAAGAAAGCCAAAGTCAGAGTAGTGGATTACCCGTAAGGCCGCGCAGACGCAGTGCAGCTAACCACTTTGACAGTTAAGAGAAACAAGTACTCCTGGAGTGATCTAGGAAAGCAACGAGACAATTAATCACAGGGTCGGTAACCTTGTAAGACTATAACGGACGCAAAGGCTCTACTGTACCTTTCCGATGTTAGTACCGATTTGGAACGGAAGAGTTGCGATTGGGTACCTAGGTTGCAGCTCATGCAGGGACAATCGCAACATTTTCTCCAAAATCCCGCGGTATGTGCGAGTTATCTATTTCCAAACAATCAATTGGCTCAGATATAAAGGCAAGCAAAGATTTTAGACCACGATCTATGAATGACCGGTTCAGAAGTGGGGTGTCCACTCAATTTGACATTCAGTTGCACGCAACCTGCCAAAGAGGGGCATCTGTACACACCCCACCTTCGGCTATAATGTTGGTAGAGATAGCTGAATGAATGGAGGTCCATACCCCCAAACCGTCCAAACTAAGCCAAACTCACCCTTGTAAGCCCCAATCTATAGCTTAACTCAAGCCTAAACCTAGCTAACTCACCCCTGAACATCAGCCTGAAAAACCCCCCATAAGAAAAATCAGTCAAAAAATCGTAAAAAAGGTCAAACTTAGTGAGTTAACCCGTTGAGTTAAATCACTGAGTCAACTCACCGGGTTAGTTCAGCCCTTGCACCCAGTTGACTCGCTATGTCAAAAAGCCATCTTTTCAACCCAGTTAACTCACCTAGTTCCGAGCCACAGGCTCGGAGCTACTCCGAACCTTGGACCTGTAGCTTTTTTGCTTCAGATTCGGGGGTCATACACTCCGAACCCGAAGTAGGGTGTCCGTATGGGGGGTCGTCCAAACATATTTACGGAAGCTGCCACTCTCAGCTGCTATAAATACCCCCCTCCTCTCTTGTTTTAGCATCCAGAAAAAATCTCTCGACACCTAGAGAGGAAACCCAGAGTTTCAAGTCCATCTCCACTTCCCTTAGCCCATTCCTCCACAAAGGAGAGCCCGAGAAGAGTCTAGCCCTGGTCCAACCCAGCCTAACACGGGTTCAAGCCTCTTAAGCTATCTAAGTCCCGATCTTAGCCGCTTGAAGCAAAACCATACTACACCTCCGTCCATCTAGCTACTTTTATATCAGCATCATCTCATTCGTATCTAGCATAAGTGCGACATTTATTATTCTTCCAACCCCCCTACTTACCATTCTACTACAAACACTTGATCAGGTCTTAACGTATGCTCTGAGGTTTGCTGGCTCGCCCGAAACTACTCATCAGAAACTATGACCAATCAAATACATAACTACTCTGGGCTTGCCTGTTAATGGAAACCTGCCCATTAGAAACTCTTATTGTTCAGACCTACATTCATGCATCATATCATTCATGAGAATGTATGAGGATTAAGTCAAACTTTCAAGTATTAGTTCGATTTTGTGAAGTAGAGACCGTACTTCGGTACGGGCAGAGTAGGTGCCTAACACCTTCCCACCCTATAATCGTGATCCCTTACCTCAAATCTCCGACCGTAGATCAAAAGGAGTCATTTTAGAGAAAAAGATTATTCTCTTCTCTAACATTTCTACGGGGTCTAGCCGACTGTAGATTCAAAGTAATTGGCTAGTGGTGACTCTGGTCTTATACGAACTCATCCAAACATATCCAATTTAACATGACAACTGAAAAAGCCCTCGAGAACAAGGCGAGTCAGTGGCACAACGGCGATTTGCGCACACCCCCTTTCGAAAGGGAGGGCAAGGGAGCGCAGAAAGGCGAGCGTCCACAGTGTGTATTTATGTTTGTAGGAAAGATAAAGAGACCTCATGAATTCAATGCTAAAGGGACCACTTTAGAGCACATTGAAGATCAATGGAAGAAGAGCCAAGGATTAGAGGAAAGAAACAAGAAAGAGAAGAGAAGAGAAAATAAAAGGAAGAAAAAGTGAAAAAACAGTCCTCCAATACTGGTCGTCCACTGTCAAGGACCGGTCACCCGATCGGTTTGAAAATCAAAGAGGAGGCTGCTGAACTCGATTGATAGATTTTTTCAATTCTAGACTAGTCGTCCAACCTGTCATTGAGAGCGAAGACCAGTCGTCCGATCAGTCTGAAATTCAGATGTGGGGGAACGTTTTTCTCAAAAGCTTGCTAGACTGAAAACGCTCGTTTACGACCGGTCGGCCATGAAGAACAGAAATTCAAAATTCTGTTAAGTCCATTGCAATTTAAACCATGACCGGTTGGCCAGGGGGCTGCCATCGGTCAGGCACCGACTCGACTGTGTAACTCTTACGCAAATTCTCAAAGTTTCTGAGGAGGTGCTCGAATTTCTTTAGAAAAGGACACCTCTATAAATTTCCCAAGTCATCCTAGAAGAGTGATAGACATGATGGAGGTGGAGAATATCGAAGTGGAGCATCTAAAACTCCTTTCTTCTAGTTTGCTTTCTGGTTTCTTATGTTTTTAATAGCTTTTTTATTTTATTTTCTAGTTATATCATGTCTTTGGTTGGCTAGACCTCTTAGCTAGGTGAAGCTTGTAGTTAAATTTAATGTTTAATTCGTTCATACAAGTACTCTATATTTTGTTTTAGATTTTCATATTGTAATTTGAATAAAGTTGATATTTTCAGACAATTTTGAGAGCTTGTGTGTTAAGTACATGAGTTACTTAAGACTTTCTGAGATTGATCATTATGGTTTTATGAGAATTGAGTTGTGGAAACCCTAAATCATGCTTATTTAAAGGATATGGCTGACACTCCGAAGTGCCACAAGTTCAAGTTCTCCATGCTTCAAGTAGAACTAGAATTGAAGTTCCAGATTGTGTTTGGATTGTTTAAGTGTTTTCTAATGTGATATCTTCCGATTGGATAGAGATATGACTTCGATTCCAATCGTGTGAATATGCTTGTTGGATGAATTAGCATTAAAACTACTATAAGTGGATCCTTAGAGCTCTAATTGCCTTATTATTAAGATTTTCCTTAAATCAGTTACTGCTTATGCTTTATTCGAAATCTCTGAGAATTCCAATCTAGTTAGAATTATTAAAGCCGAGTTGGTTACATAATCCTTGAGGACAATCTCAGTCTCACGATCAAATTATTACTACATCGCAACCTTGTACTTGGGGTTGGCGAACACATGGGGCCACCCCCCTCCTTCCTTCAGTTTTTTAGCCAGTGGTGCTTAAGGGAGCACCCTCATATGACGAGCTAGTCATCTAGCAGCAGACAATGCCAACTCCAAAGCCTGTCATCTTGTAAGGGGCACCCTAAAATCATCAATATTGGGAGTCGGTCATCTTATAAGGAGCACCATCATACATTGAGCCTGCATACGAGCCTGTTATCTTGCAAGGGGCAGTATTAACTAAAGGGTAGGTCAATTCCCAATGGAGGCCTTACAATCACCAACAATGGGAACCATTGAAGGAGATCCTCCTCCATTCGAGTCAATCATATTGCAAGGGGCAGCTCCTGCCCCTAAGCCACAAAGACGACCAGGAGGCATTGTAGTCACGCTACATCAGCTAGGCTACACAGGATGATCATTGACCATGAAAAAAGGACCGGTATTCATCCCATGGGAACCCCTTGCTCTTGGAACGGTCAAGCCTGGACCTCAACCTTATGTGATCTATGAAGACAAGCCTTGCCATCATCATTTCAGCATAGGCAACAATGTGGTCCTCAAGAGCTCCATATGAGGAATATCTCGTACCCCGCCAACGCAGCCGCAAGAGCCATTGGTTCTAGGAGGAGAGAAACCGTGTTACAAGACAATCCCATGACACTGCTCAGAATGTGCAGAAGTGGGGAACTTGAACCACAATGGGCACTGGATCCGAAGATATAACCAGAACAAAGGAGACCCCAAGGGCATCCTCACAAGTCTCGGTAACAAGAATGAAGCCACATACGATGTTGCAACCTAGCTTAAGTCAACCCTTGCCCAAATCTCAGTATGAGAACTACTTTGCACATCTCGCATATACCAAGAAATGCTCTCCAAGACACCAAGCGACGCCCACATCTCCTTAGATATGACACCTGAAATGGTAGCATTAATGATTGGACAACTTTTGGCTTCGTGGGCAATCACTTTCAGGGATGATGAGCTACCACCAAAAGGGTGCAATCATGGGAGGTCCCTCAACATAGTTATACAATACAAAGAACTTTGTGTTCCATTAGTCCTTATCGATATTGGTTCAAGCTTGAACGTCTGCCCACTCAAGACTGTTGAGTGTTTGGAAATCAATCCATCTTCCTTCAAGCCCAACACTATGTATGTTAGGGTGTTCAATAATACCCATCAATTAGTAGAAGGAGAGATTGACATTGAGGTAATAATAGGTCCAGAGGTTTCTACTATCACATTTCAGATCTTAGACATATTAACCTCCTTCAACATGCTGCTTGGACAGCCTTGGCTGCATAAAGTCGGAGTTGTACCCTCCACCCTACATCAACAGGTGAAATACATCTGCGAGAACGACCAAGTGATCTTTGTCCACGCAGAGCATGAGCTGATCATTCCTTCCAATATCGTTGCCATCGAGCTGAATATCCCTGTCATCGACATCCAACACTTTAAGGAAGATGTCTCATATCACAGTTTTAAGTTTGAGGCTGTAAATGTCATCACCAATCCAGAACCAATGAGTGTGGACTACGTCTTTCCACAGCAGAGCACCTGAGCCTTAAATATCGCATGAAGAACCATTTCAAAGACAGAAAAATGCAGCTAGTATATAACTAGTGAAAATGGGGACTAGGATACCGACCAACCGTTAAGGATAAGTGGAGGAGGAAGTTCCTATGCATACCCATTCGATTAATCAAGCATGGGGAACCTGGTAGTGATCTAAGAGAAAGTCTACCAACGACACTACATAAATGTCTCCCAATATGCCTGACTTGGGCTATGTGGCTGCTCATCAGATGGGACTGGATTCTCAGACTAGCTAAACCACCAAAGGCAGAAGAAGA
This sequence comes from Liriodendron chinense, assembly GCA_003013855.2. Classification (NCBI taxonomy): domain Eukaryota; kingdom Viridiplantae; phylum Streptophyta; class Magnoliopsida; order Magnoliales; family Magnoliaceae; genus Liriodendron; species Liriodendron chinense. Next base: position 236,232 of record ML058388.1, on the reverse strand, counting down.
GGACACGGATGGAGGAGAAGAACAGATACAACAACTTCAAGACCAAGACACTCTCATACCGCTCCTCGCAACATCACCAAGTTACCAAGGGTACGACCTACCCATTTCGATTCCAGTGAACCAGGGGCATGACGTGCCCATTTTAATTTCAATTAACTAGGGGCATGACCTGCCTATTTTAATTCCAGTCAACTAGGAGCACAACTGGCCCATTCTAATTTCAGCCAATCACGGGGACAACATCCCCAGCATAGCATCAGCAAACCATGGGTACATCCTACCCATTTCAAGCTAGGGGCATGACCTGTCCATCTTAGCATCAATCAACAAGGGGCATGAGTGTCCCACTATAGCACCATTAACATAAACACCATCTAAGCAGGAGAAAAAGCAGCCCATTCATTGGACCAAGAAAGGGAAATGGCCAACCCTGGATTGGTCTGATGTTTAAGTTCCCAGACAATGTCTCATCGTGAAGCTAAACGAGCTCCAATGCGAGGTAAGTGATCCGAGAGGGACTGAGTATGACTTAGATCTCAAACCCGACCAGTGAGAGATCATGGTTATTGGGCTAGATCGTGACTCTCCACCTGTTTTATCACCCCCACCTCTTCAAGGAAAGGAGCATGGGGTCCATAGTGGTCATTTATTCCCCTAACTTTTGAATCCGCCAGTGAGCCATCCAAGGGCACCAACCTTAAAAAAATGCCAACTTAAGTAACACCTGGCACCTTGGGGCAAGACAACATCAGTTATAGTTTGCAATACATGCTTGCTCAGGGTCCCTTGGAAATAAAAAAATCTAAAAAAATAAAAAGCTTTCAAAAATAAAAACATCCAATATTTTAATTCCAAAAATTTCTCAAAAATAAAAAAGCATTTCATTTCCTGCATTCAATATTGTGTCAAGTTTGTTTGAGGTGTCACATGAGTTTGAAGTCGAATCGTATGACTTTGACTTCGAATTAGACTTCAAGCTCATGGGTTTGGACAAAGCTCGGGATGGGGAAGATGATGATCCGATCTCCGAACTAGAGGACCTCCTTAAAAAGTTTGAATCCAAAGCTAATATTGTATCCTATGATTTCGAGGTAGTAAACCTGTGGATCCCTGAAATCCCTAGGGAAGTATGCACTGGGAAGTTGCTGCCACCGAAATTCAAATAAAAAATGATAGAGTTCTTAGCACCATGAGTATTGTCCAACTTCGCATTCTCATATGAAGATATACTTGGGCTCGATGAAGAGCTCGTTGTACATCATTTGCTAACCAAGCCGAATATGAAGTCAATAAAGTAGAAACTGAGAAGAATGAAGCCAGAATAGGACCTGAAAGTGCAAGATGAAGTCATCAAACAAAACAATGCGGGATTCTTGGTAGTCTCCAACTATCCTGAATGGCTTACTAACATCGTGGCAATACCAAAGAAGGATGACTAGGTTCGGATGTGTATCGACTTCCGAGATTCTTAATATTTTTAAATGATTTTAAGAGTTTGTGTACTCCGAACACAAGTTGCTTATAAGTTTTCGAGAATGATCATATTGGTTTAATGATATTTGAATTGTAGTAACCCTAGATCATGCCATTATCTCCTGTTATGGTTGTTACTTTGTAGTGCTACAAGTTCATCTTCTCTATGCTTCATTAGAACTAGAATTGATTCCAGATTGAGTTTGGACTATTATGTGTTGAACGCAATATCTTCCAATAGGACAGAGACAGGGCTTCGATTTTAATTGTATGTGTGTGCTTGATGAATGGATTGGCATTGGTCTACTACAAGTGGATCCTTGGTGCTCTAGTTATTCTTTACTCTCATATTTTCTCTTATTTACTTTCCTATTTTTACTAAGTTATAAAAAATTGAATTTCTTAACTCTACTAATCCAAGTCGTTAGAAGAGTTGGAATTAGTTTAATCTATAATCCCTGAGGACAATCCAGTCTCACGATCGATTATTACTACATCGTAACCTTACACTTGGAGTTGGTGACAAGTTTTTGGCGCCGTTGTTGAGGATTGTAGGCTAAATGGTTCTAATTGTTCTAGTAGCTATAGATTAGTTTTTAGTTAGGTAGGATTTGTAGCTTTTCTAGAATTAGGTTTTTTTTTTTCTTATAACTAAAATTGTTTGATTATTAGTTTTGTAAGAACTCCATTAACTTAGTTTAAGCTCCTTGGTAACATCCTTCTAACTTAAAATTCTTTTTCAGTTTTCTAGATTTTTTATATTTCTATTTTTTTAGGTTTCAATTTAGATTGTGATTTGGGTGGTTTATGTCCCATTGGGAATGTGAACACACAAACTATCTCCAAACCAAAGGAGGTTTAGTTGAAGGCCTCTCGATTTGTAAATAAGTGAGAAAATACTTAAAAGATTGTGAAAGTTTGGAAGGTATGGCTGATAACTAACAAACACCTTTGAGGAATCCTCCCCCTCCTACTCCAACCACAAATACAGATCAAGAGGAAGTAGGAGACAATGAGGTGCACAATGCTCCTCCAATGAGATTCTTACGTGATTATTTACAACCGGCTAGGGCAACTACACCCTTATGCATAGTTTTTCCAACCAATGCAAGGAATATTGATATAAATCCGGGTGTTATTCAACTTTTACTTAAATTCCATGGGCTAGACTCTGAGAACCCATATTTAAATCTAAAAGTATTTGATGAGGTAGTTGCTACTCTACAATATGCTAATGTCACTGAAGATGTAATTAAACTTAAACTCTTCCCCTTCTCTATGAAAGAAAAATCCAAGGCCTGGCTCCACTCTGTTAGACCACGATCGATTGGCACAAGGAACGAGATGATCTGGGAGTTCTTGAAAAAGTTCTTCCCAACGCATAAAACAAATACTCTTCAAATAGTTATAATGAATTTCTTGGTTAAAGAGGGTGATACACTCTTTCAGAGTTGGGAAAGATTTAAGGACATCCTACTCGCTTGCCCATGTCATGGCTATGAGATTTGGCGAATTATAAGCTTCATCTATGATGGATTGAGTTCTAACGTGCGCCAATTCTTAAAGATGATGTGCAATGGCGAGTTCATGAGTAAAGACCCAAAGGAAGCATGGGCCTACTTTGACATGTTGGTCAAGAATGCCCAATCATGTGACACCTCGGACAAGTCAAGTAATCTCAAGCCTTCTCAATAACGAGAAAAAGGAGGACTTGGACGACTTCTATAGTGAAGCAGTGAAGTAGTCCTTCAAAGACTCGTTATCTCGCCTTATCGTTAGGAGGTTAGTTATCAACTTACAGATGTCTTTGCCACTGATAAACTAGGTGGCGAAGGCTCAGCTGAGCTGGTTGAATGAGCTGATGGATTTGGGTTTTAGGTTTCTAAACCACTTCCGAGCTACCCTGAAAAGTGTCAGGAAGAAGTCCATACACATTACGGGTCCGGAAGTGTCGAACAACTCCATCCACGCCCAAAAAGATTCCAGGTGCTTGGCTGGGTCACCTACACCTAAATAAGACTTTATCTAGGGCATTTTGAACCTGGTGGGTAGTTGAGCTACCATGATATTGTGTGTAAATGGAGGCTCAATCTACTTCAGGAGGGCATTGATAAATACCGAAGCCTTAGCTCAGTAAGCTTTCTGAATGTCACAATGCTGAACCCAAATCTCTTTGATCTCTGCATCCTAGGGTATTCCACTCTCCGCTACTTGTTCTAGGGCCTTACTCATCCAAGTATAGCGCCTCTCGTCGAGCGTGTGGCGCAGGTCGGACTCGTCGAGTTCCCCGATCGTTCATGTCCAAGTAGGGGCATCTTGGTTAACGTGATCTTCTTCTGATGGAGGTTGTTCCTGGTGTCGCCTTTTGCGTGACTACTCAGGGCGACTGATGTGGGGGCAGCTTTAGTGCCACCTCTAGAGGACTAGTTGGTTATGGTGCTTTCCCTCTTCCATCATAGTCATGAGACAAACCACATGCTCTGATAGAACACCAACCTATTCCTCGATAGAAGCAAGCTGACCCTTTCGATTTTGTTACCTCTGTTGGCTCATGACTAATGAGAGTTGTTAGGAATCGTGCTGAGAAGGCTTCTGTCTAGCCTGCCCTTCTCTGGGTGGATCTGGGTGGGAGGGCTTGGCTACAGTGGGTGCCTTTCCTTTCTTATTTTTCATGGATGGAAAACAGAAGAAGAACTAAAACTAAGCATCGAACTCGAACGGTGAGAACATGATCTATCATTCCCACAGATGGCACCAATCTATCGTCGCTTGGAATTGGACAACAACTATGGTCGTCTAGGCCTGGACGTATGATCTTTTCCACCCTCGTCTTTCCAAGACAAAGCAAGCTTGTGACACCCTAGGATCGTCGAACCTGCAAAGGACAAACCAAAATAGGCAGTTAGGGAGGTGCCGATGGCCTTCGATGCCTAAGTCAGGCGAGTAGGAATCGGACGTAGGGTAGGAGGTGAGTAAGATTGCGTGGAACTGTGTACCCTATTCTATAGAGGGGATCCCTACTTGTAGGACTCGAATGAGGTTTAAGTGATAGAGCCCTTCACAGATACGTTTCAGAGAGTCATCAATGAGTGGGAGTCTCGTCCCGTAACCGTCAGGGTGATCTACAGCTGGCAATAAGACCAGATCTTTATCTGGTCCATATTTAGTGGAGCTGCCTCAGACTTGTCGTGCCGCCTCTCTGGCAATGGCCGTCTAGGTCTGCTCGGGATATGGAGCCTGATGCCCTAGCTCCTTCCCTTCAGGTTTCTCACTCGAACTGTAGGGATGAGGTCGATCTCTACCTCTATTAGTCTAACTTGGGATGTCTGTCGCTACTCCTCAGCCTAGCGGGCTTATAGATAACTACTTAGCTCCTCAGCCAAACAGGGAGCCGAGGTCATAGCCTTTTGAAATTACTTCGATAGTCAAACACGACACCCATGTTTACACGAGCAGAAGCTTGAAGCAGCTAGAATTATGGCTAAGTCTTAGATTGGGGGGGGGGGGGGGGGGGGGGGGGGGGGGGGAGGGGGGGGGGGAGGTGATTAGGATCTTTTGAAATTCTTTTCCCCTACTTATGCAATTTATCAATTTAAACTAAGTAAGGAGTTAAAACTTTGGCTTCCAAGCCTAAGTGGGTTTAATCACAAGACTAGCATATGGTTAACAATAAACAACCTAGTCTAAGCATGCATAGATAATCAATTGATTAAGAAAATTAAGCTCCTAATCTATGCGACCTATGTAGACTAATGAGAGTGGATCAATGAGCTCAAGTCTACGCAACTAAGTGAAAGACATCTTGTGTGTGGATGTGTGCCTATCGAGTGCCTAGCATATATTCTAATTAAGCATTTATAATTAACCAATTAAACACAATGCATAATAAGAAATGTGCTCAAATACAATCACAAACACAACGATGTATAGTGGTTTGACTTCGGGTCTACTCCACTCTCGGTTCAAGTACTCAACCCCTTTGAGCATACCTACATTCATTGGGGAGTTTAAATTTGGTTCCTCCCAACCAAGGTGTTTTAACTCGGATCTACCCAAGAGGAAAGTTTACAGGTTCCTTCCAACCTATACGTACACACCAGTATTGGTGGCTTCCCTTGGAGACTTGTTTAGGCTCTACAACCAAGCCAAGGTCCTACAATCGAACCTCAATTTAGACTCCACTTATAAGTCAAGGTTCTACAAACGAACCTCAATGATTTTAAGCTCTACAACCGATCCAAGGTTCTACAATCGAGCCTAGCGTTTACTCCCGTCGGAGGCTCCCCAATTGGAGACTCAATTTGACCCTACAACCGGGTCTAGGTCCTACAACTGAACCTATCGATTCTGAAGACAAACTCAACACTTAATTCCCCACAGGAAGAGAGTGGAATAAGGCTCTTACAATTGACAACTTACTTGTCGGATTGAGCCCCTTTGTTGTGCCGCTTCAGGTTGCTTGATCTCCGTTCTCTCGTGCTTCAATAAACTACCCTTGTGCTCCTCCGATGTTGATGCCATTGAGTAGCTAATTCTCCAGCTTCAACGATCAATCCCCTTACATATGCTCTTCTTGAGATGACCAAGGTGGATGGGAGGTAGGTTTGAGATCTCTATAACTAATGGGAATGGGTTACCTAGAGAGTCTCACCTACAAGGATCTCATAATATAGTATTGGATAGGAATATCATTATCAAGAATAATCCAATTTCTAGATATTAAAAGAGGGACAAGTGCATCTTCATCTTGAGCTTTGAATGCTCCATTCTTGTGATGAATCATAGGAAAGATCACTTATTTGGGTTAGGAATAGAGCTCTTATTGATCTTCAATAATGGTGGCTTCTATCTCCTCAAAATCCTTCTATTTAGCTCAAAAATGGATCCCCCCTCCTTTTATAGATTTCTTCCAATGGTAAAAAAACAGGCAGATTTGCATATCTCCGATTGATTGGAAAAAGGTCTGATTAATCGGAGGTCACATTCGAATGATCAGAGACCTGTTCGATTGATCAAAATTCTATCAAGTGAGTTTTTCAAACTCTCTGGAAGAAATTTTGATTGATCGGAATCATGGTCCGATTGATCAGAAAGACCCCATTTGATTAATCGAAAGTCTGTCTGATTGATTGAAAATATGTCTATTGAGTTTTTCAAACTTGCTAGACAAATTTTGATTGATCAAGACTTCTATCTGATCGATCAGAGTCCTATCGGGACAATTGTCTGATTGATCTATTATCAATCGAAAACTACTATTTTGGCTGAATAGTTTACAACAGCTTCCACCTCTTTAATTAGTCTAACTTATCATGTTTTTCAAGGTGTTCTAAGACTAATGGTGGTGAATAAGGGTTTTCCTAGTAGGTCCAAGTCATCTAAGAGGTATAGGGTGTTTTGGTCCAAAGGGTTAGGGTCACCAAGGCATCTCAATTACCTGTCTTCTTCCTTGATGCTTCTGGTCCACTTAAATCTTCGGTCTTCAGCTTGCCAAGGCTCAACCGACATTACAACACAAGGACCCACGTGATTGACAAATAAGGTGCACTAGTATGCCACAGAATAGTGAGCTAACACCTTTACCATGGTTTTCGCTTTTGCAGGTGTTGATATGACTGCAGTAGGAAGATCAGTAGTAGCGGGGGTCGTTGGCTTGTATCTTTGGCCCCACCACTCTTTAGCTCGGCAGAAGGATTGAAGACTTCTACTTGAGCCTCTGGGCATGTGAGCTCTCTACTATGTTTGGGACCAGTTTGGAATTCCCCCACAACAATACATGTCTTAGTTCCTTCATCCACACAAAGAAAATCCTAATCTCATTGAGAGGCTTTCCTAAGAGTGTAAGGTGTAGAAGATCAAGATCTTCTCCTAGCGTTGCAGCATCGAAAGTATCTTCCCATTATAGTGTTGAATCTCTATTATTAATGCATAAATTATCTATTAACTCTAATGTTTAGATTACAGTGAAGCCTTACGCCACCTCCGATGGTGAAATGGTGTGATGAGATTTGACTAGCCTGTTGTTTAGTCTGCAGCCTTTTTTAAAGCTTTTTTCACGGAGCACCTTTTCTAAAAGAAAATGAAAGAGGATTCCTACCAATCAAATCTTGCCATGTCATTCCATCGAAGTTGAAGTTGGTGTGGGTTTCTAATGTCGGGAGAGGACCCCCTGATCAAGGGTGAGGATCACCCACATTCCTATCACACATGGACCAAAAAATGATCAAGGAAGAGTCGACAAAAATGATAATTTTCGCATGTATGGACCAAAAGAAGGCGGACCGTAAATCGGCCATAACTTTTCATCCGGGAGGAGTTACTGGACGCACAGCATATGGATTCCAACTGGAATTTCATTTTCGGGTGAATTGACCACATCCATCCGCTTCTCTAGAAAATGTACTGTTACAACAGAAAAACGGGATTTTAGGAAAAACCTGATATTTTTAGTAATTTCGAATTTTAGTTTGTTTAGTTTTTCTTTATCTAAGAGTTTTAGTTGTAGTTAGAGTCTAATATTCCTTCATAGGGTTTAGTTTATTATTTAAAGCATTGTAGGGATGATTTTATAATTATTCAATCAATTATTACGAATTTTCTAAGAATTATTTCCTTTTTATCCTCTCGTGGACTCGAGAACACTTTGTGCATTCAAGGTATCTACTAGGTGGGGAGACAATGATCGACCTACCACATCCTTCCTGCGTCCGTGGTATCAGAGCGAGAAGTTCCATCGGGCCGATGTCTCTTTACAAAAGGTATAGACAAAATCCCCACTAACGGTGATCAAGGGATTCATCATCTATCGGAAAGAATGGAAGCTTTCCACCGGGAGAGGTGGAGGACCATGCAAGGGCTGCAAGCACCCCTCTATCGTTTTACGGATGCACCTTTTCCGTCATATATTTAACGTAATGTTCAGCCTCCCATGGTCGCTCCACCAATCAATCAAAAAAATCAACCTTACGAGGGAACGATAGAACTTCCCATTTTTCAATAGCCATGATCGCATTGACGAATGGCTCTCTAAAGTCGAATACGGCTTCGACTAAATGCAAATTCCTGAAGAACGAAAAATCTCAATCGCAACATTCCACTTGGATGAGGACACTTAGGATTGGTGGATTGAAGATGCGCAAATGCATAGGAAGCAAGAAGGAAAACCACCAATTTGCTTGTGGCAACCGATGAAACGATGATTACTGGCATGTTTTCTGTACAACGAATAATATCTTGGTAAGAAGAATCCGTAAGAGATTCCTAGCCCCATCAGCAATGCACATGTCATTCCTGTGGAAATGGAAGGCTATCAACAACACACATGTGCCATTCATGCAGACATGGAAGTCCCTCTTGAAACTTTTGAAGTGGAGGTCGTTCATCTAGACGACAGAATCCCTCTTGAAGCACCTACTACATTGGTTGAGGTTGAAGCCATGGGAGGAGAGGACGAGGATGCCAATTTTCCTTAGATTGCACCCATCTTCAACAACAAGGATGACATGGAAGAGCAGGGCACTGTGATTTATGTTGGCAATGTGAAGAAGTCAGAGCAACTTGCTGCAGTATTCCAGTATAAGGCTAGCAAGCATCGTCTCTCGAAGTTCAAGGTTGTTTGTGGCCCTAGGTTAAAGTGAAACTCGAGGACAAGTGTTTTTCAAGCGGGGGAGTCTGATGTAGGGAGATGACCCCCTAATCAAGGACAATGATCACCCTCATTCCTATCACACATGGACCAAAAAATGATCAAGGAAAAGTCGGCAAAACTTAGAGAAAATGATAATTTTCGCATGTATGGACTAAAAGAAGGCGGACCGTAAATCAGCCATAACTTTTTATCCGGGAGGAGTTACGGGACGCACAGCATATGGATTCCAACTGAAATTTTATTGCATCCGTCCATTTTTCCAGAAAACGCGTAGTTGTAGCAGAAAAATAGGATTTTAGGAAAAATCTGCTACTTTTAGTAATTTCAAATTTTAGTTTATTTAGTTTTTCTTTATCTAAGAGTTTTAATTGTAGTTGGAGTCTACTACTCCTTCCTAGGATTTAGTTTATTATTTAAAGCATTGTAGGGATGATTTTATAATTATTTAATCAATTATTACGAATTTTTTAGGAATTATTTCCTTTTTATCCTTTCATGGACTCGAGAACACCTTGTGCATTCAAGGTATCTATCAGGTGAGGAGACGATGATCGACCTACCACATTGTCCCTGCGTCAGTTTCACTATTCCACCAACATCCATGTAAACTAACTGTCCACGAACGAAAATAGGAAGGAGAGCTTGGCTAACTATTCCTTAATCCCTTCTTGCAAATCACCCATCGATGATGAATCAGTATGCAAGTTGGGGATAAGAAATTGGAAGAGTGAGATCCAACATGTCTTAAATACTTATAAAAATTGCCAGCATACCAGATTGGCAGGGTGGCTTACAAGTCTTCAAGTAAATTCGGATGTGTGGTGCATATATAACCACCCCTGACTTATACGAGAAAGGGCCTGGCTCAACAACAGGTGCATGTAGGTTACGCTAAACCTACAAATGGCGGCATTATGGTCTTTTCATTGGAAAGGCCATACTCATAGCAAGTCAAGTATACTCATGTCATTGAGAGTATACTCGCACCTAAAAATGCCCCTCGCCACCTCATTTATTACAACTATACCCCTAAAGTTTCAAAACGCCTACTGAAGCGTGAAATGGGGCCCACTTTAAGCAATTTAACTGATCAACACTGTCCATCCTTATTCCCATGCCCTCTTTCGTCAGTGGAGAAAAAATGAGGTTGATTTAACCAGTAGGTTGGTCCCAACAATCGATTCATTTTTTTACCATTAAACTAATACGCTACGAATTGATTGTATTGTGGTCCACTTAATCATTATATATGTCCCATTTTTGTAGACATTCCATATTTTCATCCGTCCAGTTGAATGGATAGAATGGATCATCATAAAAACACTTGTGGGCCATACATACATCAGGATCAGTGAGTAGGTAGTTTACTGCTTCACTCTAGTGTTACCCAGGTGACACCCCAATTTGTGTCCCCTTGACTCAGTATGGTCATTGATTATGCTTTTTTTTAGATCTAAACCATCCGTCCATTTTTTCATCTCATTTAAGTACTTATTAAGAAATATTAAATTAATTGATATCTTTGGTGGACCACACCTTTAGATAAAATTGTTTATGACCATTTAAAGGTGGACATAAATCCGTCATTCATGGGGCCCATACCCATAAATCTCATCGATCTAGTTCGTCCATATGTTTTTTTGAGTCTTTGTTTTTCACGAGAGCAAATTTATGGTTGATATTGCTAGTAGGCTGGTCCTAGCAGTAGATTCATGTTGGACTATTATTGCTAGTAGGCTGGTCCTAGCAGTAGATTCATGTTGGACTATTAAACGAATAAACTATGAAATGATGCTATTGTGGTCCATGAATCACTATATATGTCCTTTTTTTCGTGGGAGGAATAGTTTAATCTATGTAGTTGATTAGACGCAACCGATCATTAGAAAAATGCTTGTGAGCCATACATGCTTGAAGGCCAGCTAGTTGGGACACGGATTAGCTACTGACAGGTTGAGTAGCTATCTCGCTACTGAAGTGATGTCACCAACTTTTGTGGGCCCCACTATGTTATATGTGTTGTATCCACACCATCCATCCATTTAGAGAGGTCATTTTAGGTTATGATACAAAGAATTAGGTAGATCCAAATCTCAAGTGGACCCCACCATGGGGATTGATCACCTACCATTAAAAACTTCTTAGGGCTGCAGAAGTTTTTGATCAAGCTGATATTTCTTTTTTCCCTTCTTCCATGTCTGTGTGAACTTATGAACAGGTTGGAATTCAAATAAACATCATGATGGGCCCTAGGAAGGTTTCAACGGTTGGGTCACAATCCCCACTGTTTTCTTTGTCGGGGTCCACTTGAGCTTTGGATCTGCCTCATTCTTTGAATAAAACTAGGGCTATGCATGGTTCGATCGGATCGGTTTTAAGGGGCAATACCTAACTGAACCGACTCAGTCGGTTTTGAATATTTAACAACCGAACCAAACCGATGAAGCCTCACCAACCGAACGAAACCGGATAAATTCGGGTCGGTTTGGTTTTGTCAATTTCGTCGGTTTCATGACAACATTCAAAAAATTAAGAAGATCCAAATCTCTGATGGACCACACCAATGTAAAAACTGGTGAATCACCATTAAAACATTTTATAATTATAAGCCACAAAAATTTTGGATCAAGTTGAAAGTGAAATTTGACTTTTCCCTTCATCCAAGTCTATTTGACCTTATCAACGGGTTGGATGGCAAATACACATTGCAAATCTTCTTCAAGTGGGCCCGAAGACATTTTTAATGGTGATAGCTCAATCAACATTGTTTCCTGTGGTGTGGTCCACCTGAGATTTAGATCCAAACACATCCTAAAATGGGTTGAGAAAATGATTGGATGGCATGGACATATAAGATATTATCAAGGTGAGCCATACGATAGGGGTAACATTAATAAATATAATTCAAATATATGTATAGCCGGTTTAGTTATGTTGAAAATGGTTTATAATTTTTGCAAACGGACAACTGAACCAACATTCTCAGTTTTTAATACAAAAGAATAGAACCAACCCGAAATAGAATGGAAAATTGACTGAAACCGATAAGTTCAGTCTAGTTCAGTTGGTTTTATCGGATTGGTCAGTTTTTTTAACAGCCCTACGTAAAACCCTTAACTTATCTCTCCAAATGTATGGACCGTGTGGATACAACACATAAAACATATTGGGGCCTATATAAGTTGGTGACGTCACTTCGGTAGCGAGATAGCTACTCGACCTGTCAGAAGCTAATCCGCGTCCAGCTGGTGGGGCGTGTTCATCAGCTTACTTGTACACGCACGTGGGCATAACCAATCTCATTTGAGCAATAGCAGCCCCTCTTTGATGGCATTAATTTGAGTGGAATGATACCGTACCATCCATCCGGTGGGCTCTTTTACCTGAAAATCAGCCCAATCAACTGATGAAGTGGGCCCACATTATGAGAAGATTGGATACGTAGAAGATGACAACCGTCCATATTCAACCTACAAGTGTCATCCACCTGATGAAGAGACTGGATTATATTTTAGTCCATGGAATCTCCAGAGTGAGCCCCACCTGATGAACGGTGTATATCAGATATCGAGCATACGTGTCATATCTGGCATGTGTTCAGCAAGGAACTTATTCCATCCTACGCGCACGAGTCACACTCGAGGTCCTGATTTAAAGAGCTCATTTCCGAACTATGGTGTCCGGTTGTTCCCATTTAACCATAACACGTGGCCTTCTGCACACATGCACATCAATCCAGACCGTCCAAGGTATGGTCCCTATTGGAAATATGTGGCCGGTTCGACCGTTCTGATTCTCAATTGACAGCACTGCTTACCCTTGAGGAGGCCATGTGTTTGGATCTTCCTTTGGATCTTTCTTTAAGGTAAAGAAAGTTCAGCAAGACTGTGTGAGTGACTGGACACGAGTCACTACGACTCGAACGAGTCAACAGCGAGTCAAGGTCGAGTCATGGGTGAATCGGGCACGAGAACAGTAAAAACCAATGTTGCAAATCTATTTCGGTGTACGGCTGATATAGGGTTGCATTGCCCCCTTTTCAGGCCCGTATGGCCTGGTAGCGTTGTATCTTTAAATGGGTGATAAACTAGCCGAGTCAAGTTGATTTGGACACGTTCTGCGTCGATTCATCGAGTTTTTGAACTATAATTGCTAGAGTAATTTCTAAGTGCCTGTGTATCATCCATCACACTCTACCAGAGTAACAAAGCTTTCCCTTCATTTGATCGCTGTAGCAGTGGGGCCCATGGTTCAATGATAAATACCTAGACATAATTGATAAACTTTTGGATGGCCCATCCACCAAAGGGAGCAGATTAGGTGTTACCTGGTTAACATGTTAGTGGGTGTTAACCGGACCGACCTTGATGAATGCCTTGTATATCCATGCTGTCCATCCGTTTTGTCATCTCATTTTAGGACTTAATCCCAAAAATGAAGCAGATCCAAATCTCAGGTGGACCAGGTGGAGTCTGAAATTTCCCTTAGCAGCACGTCCAAGATGGGAGAGTCTCCACATCGGTTTCGAACCAGACCGAATTCCGATAAAGTCATTCCGAGGCCCTCGGGCCACTTTTGGAGCTGAGAGGCCCAGATTGTCAGATTAGGCCATAGTTATACTTATAGATCACGATGGAATCTAAAATTTTGCAGGTACGTCTGTCGCGTACAACATACATTCCATGTCAATTTTGAGCGGAATCAGTCACAAATAAAGCCACTTTTGAAGTTTAGGTGGCTTATGGAAGATTGGTATGAAGCTTCGAGACCACGAGTAAGCACGGATTTCGACGCAAATGGAGTCCAAAATTTTCCTCGGCGGTACGTCCAGGACAGGAGAGTCTCCACGTCAGTTTCGAGCCAGATCGGACTCCGATAAAGTCGTTTCGAGGCCTCGAGCCACTTTTGGAGCTGAGATAATCTGATTGCCGAAGCAGGCCATAGTTGTACTTATGGATCTCGATGGAGTCCAAAATTTTGCGAGGACGTCTTTCGCGGACAACATACAGTCCACGTCAGTTTTGAACGGAATCAGTCGCAGATAGAGCGACTTCTAAAGTGTTTAGATGACTTTTAGAAGAGTGGTATGAAACTTTAAAACCGCGAGTAAGCGCATATTCCAACGCAGGTGAAGTCCAAAATTTCCTCAGAAGTACGTCCAGGAAAGGAGAGTCTCTCCACGTCACTTTTGAGATAGACCAAACTCTGATAAAGTTGTTCCAAGGCCCTCGACTCACTTTCGGAGCCGAGAGGCCCTGATTGCCGGATCAGGCCATAGTTGTGTTTATGGATCTCAATGGAGTCCAAAATTTCTCAAGGACGTCTATAGTGGAAAACCTATGGTCCACACCAGCTTTGAGCATAATCAGTCGTAGATAGAGCCTCTTCTAAAGTGTTTAGGTGTGTTTCAGAAGATTTATACGAAACTCCAAAACCGCAAGTGTTGGGGCTCAAATTCGCACCCATGATAAATGTTGAGCTCTGAATTGTGCATATTCTAACCCCAATTCATCGCATATTATACATGGATTGCATGATTAAAAGACTATTTTAATGCTTGATTTGTAATTGTAGCAATGAGAGAGAGATTTCACTAATTCAAAGCTTAAAAGAGCACTTTACATACATTGAAGATCAAGCTTTGATGAGCCAAAGAAGAGAAGAAAAACCTTGAAGAAATCATGTTAAAAGTCCTGAATTTTCTTGAAAAGGCAAAGTGCAGAGCTGCAGGGCCATAAAAGTAAAATGTAGAAAGTTGCAGTTTCTGAAGATTGATCCAAAGATTGATCCAGAGATTGATCGCTCAGCCTGAGCAATTGATCGACAGCCCTGAGCAATTGGTCGCTCACAGCAGAATTGGCAGATTTATTCCTGGACTAAAGTTCAGATTTGCGATTGATCTCCCAGCCTGAACGATTAAGCGCCCAGCTTATGGATCAATCGACAAAATGCAGATTTTTGAAGAATTGCTGTTAAAACTCTCTGGACACTTTTTGTCTCGTGCGATCATCGCCCACCACCTGTGATCAATCGCCCAGCACAACCAATTGATCACCCAGCCCAATCGATTAATCGACCATGCACCTAGTTTAGAAATTTCCAAGTCTGGCTCCGATTTTCTCTGCGCAGTGCGTAAATTCTACGCAAATTCTCGAAGATTATTCATTTGTGGGGGTGTGAAAGCTATAAAAGGAGACCTCCACTTCATTCCTAGGGCATCTAGCAACGTGGGGAGCAAAGGATTCAAGCCCTAGGAGGCTTCCTAACCTTCTACAACAATTTTCTTTTTCTAGTTCTAGTTTTAGTTTGTTTTTATGCTTTTCATTAGTTAACCTCTTAACTAGGGCTAAGAGGTGAAGCTTATAGTAGATTTAAGATGTTTTAATTCATTTTTATTGGTTTCAAGTTGGATTTTCATTGAAGAACAATGGTTTGTTGAGTTTGAATAAAGTTCTAAGTAGTTTTTCTTAATCTTATGATGATGCATGGATGTTTGGAAGATTGTTTTAGTTCTTAGCTGTTTTGCATAGATCTAGACCTGTACACTCCGAGGAATTAGATTCAAAACGCTCTAGACTTGGTTCTTCATGTGGAAACTTCAAACCAAAGTTCTACTTTTTATGAGAAGTTTGAAGTATGTGTTAATTGTTCATATGATTTGGATGAAGTTCAAATCATAATATAGTTAAGCTTTGTGACAGGGTTTGATGATTATTATGATTGTGATCTTAACCTATTGGAACTAGGATTGACCTATACATTAAGTGTGCTCAAGTCCTAACTTGAATTGAGTGAATCATGTTGAACAACACATGGGACAGAATGTTTTGCTGAATTAACCGCTCCATATTCTGACTAGATAGGATTTGATTTCGATTCTAGTTGTGTAATTGAGAAACCAATGCGAGATATTCATCGAGGATCGCTACAAGTGGATCCTTGACACCCTAGTGCTTTTTTAGATTGTTCTCCTACATTCATATTTACAGATTATTGTAGTTTGATTTCAATTGGAGATTGTTAGAAGAAATTCTGAGAATTCCTACATTAGTCCCTGAGAACGATCTTGGTCTCTACCGAATTATTACTACATCGCAACCCTACACTTGGGGAGCGAATAATGCGATAGCCTATCTATAGCTATTTGGATCTATTCCAACATCGAGAAACATCCAAAAAATGCGGTCGGACACCAGCATAACCCTAACCTGCGTAGTTATGGCCAAAATCCACAAATATCATTTCAGAGTAGAACTGGACATGCGTATTGTTGCCAAATGATCCGGAATGCCCAAAAAACCTTAATCGGCAAGTTTGAATGTCGCGCAGCGCGTATTATTACTTGTGCGCTTCTAAATGCATTTTGCCCTATATGAATCCCACTGTAAGAATCCAAAAACCTACAAATACTATTTCAGAAGGGAACTGGACATGTGTATTGTAGCCAAATGATCCGAAATGTCCAGAAACCCTTAAATACTAAGTTTGAACGTCGCACAATACATATCTTTACCCGGGAGCCCCAAAATGCATTTTGCCCTATTTGGATCTGACTGTAAGAATCTGAAAGCCCACAAATGTCATTTCGAAGCGGAACTGGACATGCGTATTGTCGACAAATGATCCGAAATGCCCAAAAACTCTTAACTAGCAAGTTTAAATGTCCTGCGATGTGTATTTTTGTGTGCGCGCTTTCCGAAGTGCATTCCTATACGAAGAGCCGACTTGGAGGTTTTTAATTGGGAAGAAACTACCAAAGTTTGCGACATCTGGTCCTCCACACCCCATCCCGTTCATTTGATAGCCGATGAGAGGCTTAAAATGCTCTGGTGTCAATGACTTTGACCTCCAGAAAGGTACCTATCCTCTAGACAGTCGGACCCTGAAGTTTGCAAAATAATCTAAGTCTGGTAACATGTTGGAGCCTATATGCGGAAGCCTACATGCAGAGGCATTTCTTCCTAGAAAAACCCAAGTTGGAGACATGTGCCCGGAGCAGGGACACATGCGCCAGCTACAGTCGAAGGGTAACATGCACTCGAAAATTCTCCTGGAAACACATGCGCTTAAAGTATCCGTTGGTCTGGACTCGTACCCGTTTAGAATACTATAAATAGTAAGCCCCTGATGACAAAAAGGAGAGATCATCTTCAGACAGCATCAGAGCAACGTAAGAGGTAACATGCGCTTACTCTATCTTCCCTCGTCGGAGTGGATTCCCTCGCTGGAATCCCTCACCGGAAAGGGATTTCTCCCACCGGAAAAGGATACATGTGAGAGCCTACATGCGAGAACCTGAAATCTAGAAAAACTTCTGAGTCTAAAACAGTCGGAGGCAACATGCGGGAGCCTATATGCGGGAGCCCATATGCGGGAGACCATATGCAGAGCTCATATGCTCCCACTCCCTGCTCGCTGGAGGAAGAAACTGCAAATTCTGCCAAGTTACAAGGCAACATATGCCCACTCCTTTGGCCACCTGAAAATCTGAAAATTCACTAAGTAGCCAACCTACATGCACCCACTCCAAGAAGTTATGCTCATGTGCTATGGCACATGCACCCAGGAGGGAATTTCCATCTCACATCCAACATAAGTTAGGCACATGCGCCCGGGGAAGGGACACATGCGCCCAACCCTAGGGCACATGCGTCGAACACCTATCATACATGCGCCTGGGAGAGGGGAGGGGCACATGCACCCACCTCCATGCCACATGCGCTTGACCCCATATGTGCATGCGCCCAGTCGATCATAGTGACCTGGGAACTTTCGTGATGTGGCCCGCCTTTCAGTTGCACCAGCTCTCTTAAACACACATCAGTGATATATATCCATTTCCTGGATCAGATTTCCCAACAGTTAATGATAGATAGCCCAAATCAATGATTTAATCTAAAATGATCAACACTTAGCCAAATCCGTAAACCCGGGAATCCCTTCAAAAGAGTGGGAAATGGCCGAAATCAAGAAGAATCGGGTGGAATTTGACCGACTCCGAAGGAGACTTCTCTTCTCCACAACATGATACACCATAATAATGCACCACAACAAGGTTATCTAATTTTAAGATCCTCGAGTACCCTAATTAAGCGGTAAATAAGCCCGATACTTAGTCATTTTCAGCCCTAGGAAGTGCCTTGTCGGCTCGAAAATCGACTTATGCCAAGAGAAACGAAATGCGATCGCGCTGACGCCAAAGAGGATCCACCATCATTGCCATCCTTATGGACATGATCCATCACTATTCAAAAATGATCACGATCGGTATTCACCAAATACCCTGATCAGACCATAAAGAGGTCCAATACTTGGTCATTTTCGGCCCTGAGGAATACCCTGTCAGCCCGAAAATTGACTACTGCCAAGTAAAACTAACCACGATCTCAAAGATGCGAAGGCAAAGCTAATGTCCTCATGCTATAAAATAGCTGAGTCAAACATTTACAGGGCACCAATCCCCATCATTTATCAGAAATTGGCATACACAAGCACCCATCAGACCCAATACTCAGCCACTTATAGGTATCAGAAATGGCCGATCCAGTCTATTGAACTTGAATCCTTGAAAGATCTTGGCTCAATATAGCCTAGCTGATCTCAAATTGATCATTGAAAAGTACTCTGAAGAAAGAATGTTCTCGAAGATGAGTCATTAGACTCCAAAAGTGAACATATTTACTTTATGGTAAGAACTCTATTCATCTCGGATAAAGGTCCGAGGCTAAACCTAAGGGATTATGGTTACCACGAGAAACCACGATCAAAAGAGTTCTAACAACGTTCGAAACATCCTACTATGGACTGCTATTATGAAAAGATAATCGATGCCTTACCCATCGACAACGGGTCCGTCGGTTGAGCTGATGAGGCAATTGCAGAGTGCTTTCCTAAGGTCACCCGTCATAAAAATACAGGCGCGGGCATTGGGTCATGCCGACCAACATTTCGATGCTCGTGTATTCCAACAGTCAATGACCCAGAGTTGCACCACTCAATTAAATCCTCGTTCAGGAAGTTGTGGAGTGCCTTCCTAAGGTCACCCGTCATAAAAATATGGGCGCGAGCCTTAAGTCGTGCCAACCAACATTCGATGCTCATGTATTCCAGTGGTCAATGACCCATAGTTGCACCACTCGATAAAATCCTGACAGTCCTTTAACCCAGACAATCCGAAAGAAAATGGGACATAGACATCCAACTTGTCTAAAACGTGGCCCAGTCCATAACAAGAAAACAAATAGGTCTCTACGACCATGAACTCAAGACCATAATCCCCGGCGGGTTAGTCTTTTGCCTTCTAATCAAGGGTGATCAACCATTGATGTAATTAAAGGCTCGTGACAAGCATCACAGCCTGGAATGTAAAAGATCTTAGAATCTCTGGAATAAAATTTGCCTTGCGATATCTCTTCTTGTATATACTTTGTGATTGCTTATGATTGTCTATGAATGTCTCTATTACTCAGAATTCCCCAGGACAATGAAATACAGCAAGTAAACGTGGATTCCGATGCAGGTGGAGTCTGAAATTTTCCTTAGCATCACTCTAGGATGGGAGAGTCTCCACGTCGGTTTTGAGATGGACTGGACTCTGATAAAGTTGTTTTGAGGCCCTCGGGCCACTTTCGGAGTCGAGAGGCCCTGATTGCCGGATCAGGCCATATTGTGCTTATGGATCTCGATGGAGTCTAAAATTTCGTAGGAACATTTGTAGTAGAAAACATACATTCCATGTCATTTTTTAACGTAATCAGTCGCAGATAGAGTCTCTTCTAAAATGTTTAGGTGTGTTTTAGAAGATTGGTACGAAACTCCGAAACCACGAGTGAGCGCAAACTACGACGCATGTGGAGTCCAAATTTTCCTCACCGGCACGTCCAAGATGGGAGAGTCTCCACCTCTGTTTCGAGACAGAGTAGACTCTGATAAAGTCGTTTTGAGGCCCTCGGGCCACTTTTGGTGCCGAGAGGCCCTGATTGCCTGATCAGGCCATATTTGTGCTTATGGATCTCGATGGAGTCCAAAATTTCACGGGGATGTCTGTCGTGGAAAACATATGGTACACTTCAGTTTTGAACAAAATCCGTTGACAATAGAGCCACTTCTTAAGTGTTTAGGTGGCTTTCGGAAGTTTGGTACAAAACTCCAAAACTGCTTGTAAGCACATATTCTGACGCAGGTGGAGTCTAAAATTTTCCTTAGTAGCACATCCAAGACATGAGTCTCCATGTTGGTTTTGAGATAGACCGGACTCCGATAAAGTCATTCCGAGGCCCTCGGGCAACTTTTGGAGCTAAGAGGCCCTAATTGCCCGATAAGGCCATACTTGCACATGTGGATCTGGATCGAGTCTGAATTTTCATGTGGACGTCTATCGTGAAAAAATATTGGGCAATTAGAGCCTCCAAAATATCGTTTTGGAGTTTCATCCATGTCAGTTTTGAACAGAATTCGTAGCTGATAGAGCCACTTCTGAAGTGTTTAGGTGGCTTTTAGAAGATTAGTACGAAACTCCAAAACCACGAGTAAGCACATATTCTGACGCAGGTGGAGTCCAAAATTTCCCTCGACAGCATGTTCATGACCGGAGAGTCTCCATGTCAGTTTTGAAGCAGACCTAACTTCGAGAAAGTAATTATGAGGCCCTCGGGTCATTTTCGGAGTCGAGAGGCCCTGATTGCCGGATCAGGCCATAATTGTGCTTATGGATCTCAATGGAGTCCAAAATTTTGCAGAGACGTCTATAGTAGAAAACATACGGTCCACATCAGTTTTGAATGTAAACAGTCGCAGATAGAGCCTCTTCTAAAGTGGTTAGGTGTGTTTCAAAAGATTTGTATAAACTTCAAAACCGCAAGTACGGATTTCGATGCAGGTGGAGTCTGAAATTTCCCTCGACAGCACGTCCAAGAAGGGAGAGTCTCCACATCAACTTCAAGATCGACTAGACTACGATAAAGTTGTTCCGAGGCCCTCAGGCCACTTTTGAAGTCTAGAGGCCCTGATTGCCGAATCAGGCCATAGTTGTGTTTATGGATCTCAATGGAGTTTGAAATTTCGCAGGGATGTCTATAGAGGATAACATACGGTCCTCGTCAGTTTTGAACATAATCAGTTGCAGATAGAGCCACTTCTAAAGTGTTTAGGTATCTTTCAGAAGATTAGTATGAAACTCCAAAACGACAAGTTATGGTGGATTTCGATACAGGTGGAATCCAAAATTTCCCTCAGCAATACGTCTAGGATGGGAGACTCTCCACGTCAGTTTTAGATAGACCGGACTCCGATAAAGTCACTCCAAGGCCCTCAGCCACTTTCGGAGTTGAGAGGTCGTGATTGCTGGATCAGGCCATAGTTGTGCTTATAGATCTCGATGGAGTCTGAAATTTCATGAGGACGTTTGTCATGGAAAACACACAGTTTACGTCAGTTTTAAGCGCAATCAGTCCTAGATAGAGCCTCTTCTGAAGTATGTAGGTGTATTTTAGAAGATTGGTACGAAACTCCGAAATCGCGAGTAAGCGCAAATTTCGACACAAGTAAAGTCCGAAATTTCCCTCGGCAACACGTCCAGGACAAGAGAGTCTCCACTTCGGTTTCAAGATGGACCAGACTCCGATAAAGTCATTTCGAGGCCCTCGAGCCACTTTCAGAGCTGAGAGGCCATAATTGCTTGATCAGGCCATAGTTGTGTTTATTATGGATCTCGATGGAGGCCAAAATTTCATGGGGACGTCTGTCGCAAACAACATACAGTCCACGTCAATTTTGAATGGAATTAGTCGCAGATAGAGCCACTTCTAAAGTGTTTAGGTGGATTTCAGAAGTCCTCAAAACAATGCATCATAATATTTTAATGGTGGTTACTCAATCACCACTGATTTTTCTCTTACGACCTGCTCCAGTCGTTAATCAAGCTCATTTTTTAATCCCTTATCCTAGTGGTATCCAAAAAACTGGTGGACGGCGTGGATTTACAAGAAGCATTTAGGTGGGCCCAACCAACGATCACATTGCATGAGAATAATTTACAACGCGGAGTGTAGTGACCACTGATGAAAATCAGATGGCATACATACGTGACATCGCTTGAAGTCACGTCACCAATTTTCAAGGGGCCCACCGAGATGTGTGTGTTCTATCCACACCAATCATCCGTTTGGAGAGACAATTTTAGGACATGAGCAAAAAAAATGAGACAAATCCAAAGCTCAAGTGGACCCCACCAAAGAAAACAGTGGCATTTGTTTTAATGGTCCACAAAATGTCAACTGTTGAGACTTCGTAGGGCTAAGCCACATGTCAGATTAGCCTAATTTTTTTTAACCATAACCAAACATGACCTAATAAAAAATACGGACGATGTCGATTATATAAGTTATTGAAGGTGGGCCACAATTGACGATTGAAGTGAATACCCAAATGGCAATGACAAATCTGTAATTAATGGTGCCAAAGATACTAACTTGCAATTCAAGTTAACCTGTCACATTGTGACAAACGTTTAGATTTTTGGATGAGAGAGTAGCTTTGTTGGTATATATTTTCTTAAATGATGAAAACGCCCTTCTGAAAATGGACGAGTGATGTGGAATTTTCATCCTCTGATGTGGCCCACCTACTAATTGAAATGCAATGGGCTTTTGAGATCGAAGAGTATCTCAGTAGATAAGACTAATTAACGGTTCATATGTTGAAAAAATATACTGTGGGCTATATAAACTACCTTTGTAAGTTAAGCATAGCCTACATGCGCTTCCAATTTCCATATTTAAGTTCTTAATTCAATAGCAATTAGAAGTATTTCAGATTAATTTTGTAAATACCCATACAAATCCCTGTGGGACGATACTCGATCTTTCTGAATTTATTACTACATCGCAACCCTACACTTAGGGAGTGAACAAGTTTTTGGCGCCGTTGTCGGGGAATTTTAAACAGTGTTTTTAGAATTTTCCTAAGATAGCTTTTAGTTGGGATTGTGTTAAGATAGGTATAGGATTTGTTTTGATTTCTACATTAAGTTTTCTACTTATTTCAATATACTAACTTAGTTTGTTTTTATTTGTTTTTGCAAGATTCTAACATAGATCTCAAATTTAGGTTCTGTCTTTCTACCCCTCTTGTTATAGATAGTTTTAGAAGAAAAAAAAAGTTCTACTACGGTTAAATCTTAAGCTTGTGTTGAGTGGTTCATGCCCAAGTGGGGTCGTGATCACACTCAGCATTGTTAATTGACGGAGTACTTGTTGAAGGGTTTGATAGAGAACCTCGAAAATGCCAAAAATTTTCTAACATTATTAGAGAGATGGCTGAGAATCAACCTAATCAAAGGGCTAACCAACAACAAAATTAAGCCCAAAATCGTATTGAAATTGATGAGAATGAAGTGGGGAATGTGCCTCCACCTAGGACACTATGTGACTATTTGCAACCCGCTAGGACGAGTACCCCCTCTTGCATGATTTTCCCTCACAATGTAGGGAATATTGATTTTAAAACGGGGTTGATCAAACTTCTTCCCAAATTTCATGGACTAGACTCCGAAAGTGCATATCTACATCTTAAGGAGTTTGATGAGATTATAACCACAATTCACTTTGATAACGTAACTGAGGATACAATGAGACTTAAATTGTTCCATTTCTCCTTAAAAGAGAAAACCAATTCATGGCTACATTCCTTAAGGCCAAGATCTATAGGAACATGGGCTGACATGACGTGAGAGTTTCTTTAAAAAAATCCCGGCTCATCAAACCAATGCGCTGAGAAGGGCTATAATGAAATTTGCCCAAAAAGAAGATGAGACATTCTTCCAATGTTGGGAGAGGTATAATAAGCTATTAAACACATGCCCACATTATGGATACGAATGGTGGAGGGTGATTAGTTTCTTCTATGACGGACTAACTTCACTCATGCACCAATTCGTGGAGATGATGTGCAATGGAGAGTTCATGAATAAGAAAATGTAAGAAGCTTGGTATTATTTTGACATGTTGGCTGAAAACGCACAATCATGGGACACGTCTAAGCCGACAAGCTCAAAACAACCCCAAGTTAGAAAAAGGGGAGGACTTTATGTCTTGAGTGATGAAGACGATCTTAGTCTTGAGTGGTCAATCTCATATGAAAAGTCGAGGCGATGGAATTAAGGAAAGTGGATAGTGTTGAGCTTCCATTTTATACATTCTCTAGCCCATTACATCACATTACATGCATGGTTTGTATGCTTAAAAGACCCATCTAATGCGTGTTTTGTGTATGTAGGAATGAGAGAGAGAAGTCATGAATTTGTTGTTAAAAGGGTCCTTTGGAACCACATTGAAGACACTGAAAAGAAGCCCTGAAGAATCGCGTCAGAAAGACCTGGATCAGCCAGAAGAAAAGACGATTTCAGCATTCATAACAGAAGGCCACCGGGCGCCTGCCCAACATCTGGTGGGGTGCCCGAAATTAGGAAAAAATATGCTGAACATGCTAAACAAATCTGGACTTGACCGGGTGACCGACCAACATCTGGTCGAGCGCCCGATATTCAAGTGAATTTTTATCAAAAGCTGCTGGACCGAATTAAAGCACGGTCGAGCGCCCGACCAAAACATGACCGGGCACCCAACCAATGTCGGACGACCAACGTAAGTGCGTAAGTTTTTACGCAATCTGAGGCGGTTCATGATTTTTTCTATAAAAGGACACCTTGGCATCCTTGCTAGGGTATCCTAGAAGAGTTCTAAGTTCGTGGAGAGCAAGGGAGATCATCGTAGAACGATGACAACTCCTCCAACTAGGGTTTTTTTTTAGGTTTTCATGTTTTTGTTTAGTTTTTCTTTGAATTCTAGTTGAAGCATGATAATGCTCGGCTAGAACCTCTTACCTAAGGCTAAGAGGTGAAGCTTGTGAGTAGTTATCATCTTGAATTCGTTCTAATTCAAGTACTTTGCTTTAAGTTGGATTTTTAAGTTATAGTTTGAATAAAAGTCGATACTTTTGGATGTTTTATGAGAGTTCATGTGCTTCAGACATGAGTTCCTTGCAATTCTCTGAGATTATCATATTTGGATTGGTTAGATTCGAATTCGAGTAACCCTAGAGCGTACCATAGTCCATTGGCATGGTCGTAGAACACGCACAGTTAAGCAGACGACTGGTCGCACGGCCGGTCTGAGTTTCTGGACGACCGATCGCACGACCGGTCGCAAAAGCGCGAAAAACGTCCAGAGAGTTTTGGAAATTTCAGAGTCTAGGATTTTAATTCAAGGACCGGTCGCACGACCGGTCTGAGCAGTGGACAACCGGTCGCACGACCAGTCTTGGATGGCCTAGAGAGATTTGCAGTGTGGCCTCTCCTGTTGAGTGTTCGGACCGGTCGGATGACCGGTCCTGGACTATGGACGACCGGTCTTGGGCACATTCTTCTTCCTTCGTTCTTCTTTCCTCTAACTTCTTTCTTCCAACTTTGACGCTTAGTCCTTCGATCTTCTATGCTTGTAAATGGCATCTTTAAGTCTCCAATTGATGAATCCTCTCTCCTATCCCTACAATCACAAATCCATGCATTAGATTAGTCGTTAATTCATGAAAAACTTGCATAATGAGTGATGAATTGGGGTTAGAATATGCACAATTAAGAGCTCAACACTGGTTGGGGTGTGTTGAGCTCTGAATTGTGCATGTCTCAACCCCAATTTATAGCACAATTGCATAGTTTAAGCTGTTAAAGTTAATGACTTATGCTTGTTTTTGTGTTTGTAGGTAAAAGAGAGAGATGTCGTGGATTTAATGTTAATTTAAAAGATTTAGAATGATTAGAAGACCAAGCTTTAATGAACCAAAGAAGTGAAGAAAAAGCCTTGAATGAATTAAGTTGAAGACCTAGAATGTCAGATGTTAAGCTCTTAAATGTGTATATTCTAACCCCATTTCATCACTAACTATGCATGATTTTCAAGCTTAAAGACTATTCTAATGCATGGTTTTGTGATTGTAGGAATGAGAGAGAGAGAGAGAATTCATCAATTGAAGGCTTAGAAATGCTATTTACAAGCATTGGAGATCAAAAGACTAAGCGTCAAAGGGTGAAAAAAAGAAGTAAAGGAGAGAAGAAGGAAGTGAAGAAAATGGCACTGAAGACCGGTCGTCCAACCGGTCGTCCATAGCCTAGGACCGGTCGTCCGACCGGTCCGAACACTCAACAGGAGGACCCTGCTGCCAAACATTGCTGGACCAATCACGACCGTTCATCCGACCAGTCTTCCACGACTCAGACCCATTGTCCGACCTGTCGTTGAATTAAAATCTGGGTTCGAATTTTTAAAAAACTCTCTAGACTGTTTTTGGCCTTTTGCGACTAGTCGTCCACGAGCTCCGATCGATCGTCTGTGTAACAGAGCTTCTTCTACAAGCTCCGAATTCTACCGCGCAAAACACAGTTTTTACAGGATTTCTCGAAGTTTCTTCTCACCAAGGGCTCCGAACCTATAAAAGGACTCCTCTAGCTCGTTCCTAAGGCATCCTAGAAGAGAATTACCACGGTGGGAGGTGGCAAAAGTCGGATTCGGAGTTCTACAACTCTTCCTAGTTTGTTCTTCTAGTTTTTATGTTTTTCTTAGTTACTTTCATGTTTCCTTGGATTATAAACGGCTAAACCTCTTAGCTAGGGCTAAGAGGTGAAGCTTGTAACGAATCTAAGATGTTTCAATTCGTTTGTTTTGGTTTCAAGTTGGATTATTAGTGAAGAACAATGGTTTGAAGTTTGAATAAAGTTTTAAGTATTCTTTCTTAGTCTTATGATGGCTCATAAATGTTTAAAAGAATTGCTTGAGTTCTTAATTGTTTTGAATGATGCTAGACCTGTACGCTCCAAGGAATCGGATTCAATACGCTCTAGACCTTATATTCTTATGTGGGAATTTTCAAACTAAAGTTCTATTTTTTTTTTAAATTCTGAATTATGTGTGCTTGTGTATGTGATTTGAATGAAGTTCAAATCATGATCTAATTATGCTTTGTGACAGAGTTTAATGATGATTATGATTATGATCTTAATCTATTGGAACTAGGATTGACCTATGCAATTGAGTGTGCTCAAGTCCCAACTTAAATTGAGGGAATCATGTATATGAATCACACATATAGCAGATTGTTTGTTATGACCGCCCTATCATCCGACTAGATAGGATTTGATTTTGATTCTAGTTGTGTAATTCTGAAACCACAGCAAATTAAGCATCAAGGATTGCTACAAGTGGATCCTTGAATCCCTAGTGTTCTTTTACATTGTTTACATTCTCTTTTAGCTTAAAATTGCTATCTACATTCAATTCCAAAAGTCAGTTTGTGTAATGAACAAGGTTTTAGAAATAATTAAAATAACAATTTAATCAATTATTTAGTAAATTACGTGATTTATTATATTGATAAATTAATAATAAATAATCTGTGAGGACATTATGTAGGATCCCTTTATTAAAGTTGCTCAAAATAAACCCTATAACAGTTTAGAAGCGTCAGATTTCACAAAACTCGCAAATTTATAATAATTACGAAAATGCTATTAGTTAAACTTAAGTTAAACTGACGATTTGAAGTATGCCAGTTTCTGATGATCAGTTTCATGCAAAACTTCATATAATAGTTTAGGGGCATAGTTTAACCATACACGTCAAATTTCAGCCCTCCGATCATCCTACAAATGCCCTAATAAAAAATTGGGTCATAAGTGGGCCACCTTATCTCATATCTGCTTCATTTCTGGTGTCATGCCATAAAATTATGTGAATGAACTATTGGACGGATTAGATTTGTAACACGCATTGTAATGAGACACGTATGCATCATCAATGTGTGTCACGCACGGTCAAACAGCAGCGGACCGGAGGGAGGAGTGAGAAGACTCCTTCTTCGACTCTGTGACAGCGAACGGGCGCTGTCCGTCCGGGCCATCCACGACGTCCGTCAGTGGGCTCCATTTTGTCAATCCAAACCGTCCATCCATTTTATATGCCAAACGATTATCTCCTCCATCAGCCGAACACCCGGTCCTCTTCAAATCACCATCCGAAACAAAAGGATTCAAGATCCACGCATCTATGCTGCATGGGCGGACCATATTTCTTCCAGATCTTTTTATGGACCCCACCTAGATCTCCAACTGGTCTCACGCGCTAATCATCTCCGGTTTAGGAGATGGTTTCCCTCTCCAACTCTAACCGGTCGCATCGACTTCTCTTCCACAACCGACCTCGTTGAGCCAACCTTGGGGGTTTATTTAAACCCTGAAACATGTCTCCATCAAAAAACGCCAGAGAAGGATAGAGAGAGAGAGAGAGAGAGAGAGAGAGAGGGAGAGAGAGAGAGAGACGGGTGGAAAGGAATCTTTCCACCCTGCTGTTGCTGCTACTAGACCCATCTCCAGGGAAAGAGAAGAAGAAGAAGAAAGAAAGAAAGAAAGAAAGAAAGAAAGAAGGAAAGAAGAAAGTGAGTCAATTCTTGTACCCTTTTTCACTTAAATTTCTAAAATTTGGTTCCCTGGTTTACGTTTTAAAATTTAGATTTAAGAGAAGGTTGATTTCTTTATTTTTCAAATTTTGTGTTTGCTTTACTGTTTAGATCGTGAAATTGAACTTTGTGTTTACCTTATCGTTCGGTTTCTGGAATTCGAATTTTTTGGTTATCTTGCTGGAATTTTAAAAGATTGTGTGTTTTTATTGGTTTTCCAAATCGATGGACTGTGTCAGCGACAGTAGATTTGATATAGAAATTGTTCAATTGTTTTGTATTGAGCAATCTTGTATTCATTGAAGATTTGATTATGTTCTGGGTCTTAGAGGGGTTAAAAAGCTGAATACACTATTTTGAATAAATTGGAATGTTATACGCTTGGTTTTGAGTTGTTTTGGAAGGAATGGCATGAATCATGCATTCCATGTGATTAAGAATTCCAGTATGTGGTTGATCACTTGAGTTGATTTAGGTTAAGTACAGGTGAGTGTTGCAATAAATCGTTGCTCCATTGATCGAGGCCGGTTGGGTGAGCACCCAAGTGTGTGCAACAAACCAGCTACGCAGGCCAGGTGGAGGCTCCGTTGATCGAGGCCGGTTGGGTGAGCATCCAAGTGTGTGCAACAGACCAGCTACGCAGGCCAGGCGGAGGTGTGAGACAGATTGTGATCCGAGTTGGCTATGCCGCTAGGGACCGATGTTCCAGATTATAGTGATGACCAACTGGAGGTTCTAATAATAACCGTACTGAGATCGTTGAGGCATACTTTCATATCTTGCATCATGTGTATGTTTAAGAGATTTTGGTTTGGTGAAATTATCATTGGATTTATAATGATTTTTATTTTAGTGGTTATGTGATTTTTTATATTGAATTACATGTGCTAAACCGTATGAGATTACTCGCCGGCTTTTATAGCTGACGCAGTGTTATGCGATTAACCTTAGTGATAGGTGATGATTTAGAAGACTTCGAGGAAGCGATTCCAGATGAGGGAATACTCTAGAAGATTTTTGAGAATTGGTTTATTTTGATTTTAGTTTGAAAGTATTGATGTAATAAGGCCCACTAGATGGCCATTAGTTTAGATAGTTTGGGATAATGTAGTGAACTCATGGAATTATGATTTAATATTTCAAGTTTGGTTTATTTCGATTCTATATTTTTAGTACCATGTGAACGGAAAAGAGAAAAGTATCAGTTGAGAATGTGATGAGTTCATTCATTATTTACATAACACCCTTGATTTCGAGATTTGAGTTATATACTCGGGTGTCAAATTTTGGGGGCGTTACAGTTTAGTTAGTTCTCAATTAGAGACCGTTAGAAGTGTTTTGTGAGTTCCTACACAAGTCCCTGTGGATGACCTCGGTCTTATCGAGATTATTACTACATCGCAACCCTACACTTGGCGAAGTGAACAAGTTTTTGGCGCCATTGCCAGAGACTTTAATGGTTTTTCACAAAATTTTTTAAAATAGTTTCTGTTTGAGATTTTTAAGCGTCATTTACTAACTTAGTTTGTTTACTTTGCTTTGTTTTTACAGGAATTCTAGGAGTCGAAGTAGTCACTTCAAATCAAGTTTTTCTAACCTTTTTTTTTAAAGTTTTCTGAGATTTGAATGCCACATTGGATTCGGGATTCTAATAACTGACTCATTAGTGAAGGGGGAATTGTTGAAGGGATTGATAGGGAGCCACGTGCTAAGAAACGTTTAGATTCTTCAATTTTTTCTGAAAATATGGCTGGAAATCAACCCAACCCTATGGCCAATCAAAATCTGGGCCAAACCGAAACAGGAGAGAATGAGGTTGAGAATGTTCCTCGACCTTAAACACTATGTGATTACTTGCAACCTGCAAGAACGAGAACTCCCTCATGCATAGTTTTTCCACATAATGCAGGGAACATAGATCTTAAACCGGGAGTAATCCAACTCCTTCCCAAATTCCATAGACTAGACAATGAAAGTGCCTATCAACGTCTTAAGGAATTTGATAAGGTGATAGCCACAATGCACTTTGCAAATGTAACTGATGATGTAGTGAGACTTAAATTATTTCCTTTTTCCCTTAAAGAGAAAGCTAAGGCTTGGCTTCATAAATTACGACCAAGATCAATTGGCACATAGACTGAGATGACTAAGGAGTTTATTAAAAAGTTCTTTCCTACTCACAAAACGATCATGTTGAGGCGCCTTATCATGAATTTTACTCAAAAAGAGGATGAGACCTTCTTCCAATGTTGGGAGAGGTTCAAGGACTTATCGAATGCATGACCACATCATGGCTACGAAATTTGGCGGGTAATAAGCTTTTTCTATGAAGGACTGACTTCACCCATGCGCCAATTTGTAGAAATGATGTGTAATGGAGAATTTATGAATAAGGAAGCCAAAAAAGCATGGGGCTATTTTGATGAATTGGCCAAGAATGCACAGTCTTGGGATACATCTAGACTAATAAATCCCAAGACAAGCCACTAAAAGGAAAAAGGAGAAATTTATGTCCTCTCAGAAGAAGATAACATAAGTGCACGTGTGGCTAGCTTCACAAGAAAAGTCGAGGCCATAGAATTGAAGAAAGGAGAGACGATTAACTCAAAGGACGTTGAAATTGTTTATGAAATTTGTGCCGAAAATCAACATGCAACACAGGATTGTCCCACAATTTCTGCATTCCAAGATTTCTTATAAGAATAATCAAATGCCATAAACAGTTATCATTGGCCATTTAGTGCTCCAAACTCAAACACGTATAACTCTAGTTGGAAGAACCATCCCAACTTCAGTTGGAGGAATGGACTAACAGCAAATGCAAACAATACACCCCAAGCTCAACCTTCACTAGATCCATCCCTAATAATCACACCAAAAGCTACGCTAGAGGAGATGTTGGGTGCATTCTTATTGGTTCAAGCTGAATATAACAAGACTAATTCTCTGAAAATTGATGGTTTCATGCAAGAACAACTGAAATTCAATCAAAATTCATCTCAAGCCATTAATGACTTGAAAACCTCAATGGCTAGAGTTAAATCTCATCTCAGTGTTAGAGAGAAAGGAAAACTTCCTACCCAACATCACCCTAACCCAAGAACCCAATTTGAGATCAAGGTCCATTCCCATCTTCTTTTGAAAATCTATATATCATGCTTGCCGTCGACTATGTTTCAAAATGGGTCGAGGTGATTCCATGCCGGAACAGTGACCATAAAATAGTCATTCGTTTCTTAAAAAAAAAATATCATTTCCCGATTTGGAACACCTCGAGTCATAATAAGTGATGGTGGATCCCATTTTTGTAACCACCTGTTTGAAGCTTTAATGAAAAAATATGGCGTTAATCAAAAGGTGAGCACTCCCTATCACCCACAAACAAGTGGATAAGATGAGATATCCAACAGGGAAATTAAACATATTTTTGAGAAAATAGTGAACCTTGATCGCAAAGATTGGTCGCTTCGACTTACTAATGCACTCTAAGCTTACCGTACCGCTTTCAAGACCCCCATTAGAATGTCTCCCTATAGACTTGTCTATGGGAAAGTTTGTCACTTGCCCGTGGAGTTGGAACATAAGGCATATTAGGCGCTAAAGAAGATAAATTTTGATTCTGACAAGGTAAGCTCGTTACGCAAACTTCAATTGAATGAACTTGCAGAACTCCGGAACGAGGCTTATGAAAATGCAAGAATTTACAAGGACAAGACGAAGGTGTTCCATGATAGGAACATCCTTCGTAAGACCTTCACGATTAATCAAAAGGTCCTTATGTATAATTCTCGGTTACATTTATTTTCGAAAAAATTGAAGCCTCGATGGACTGGTCCTTTCATTGTGAAAACTGTTTATCCATATGGGACCGTCGAGTTGTTAAATCCAAGGAACGGTAATATCTTTTAAGCAAATGTTCAACGCCTAAAGCCGTTCTTTGTGAATTTTTCTTCAGAAGGTATGTCCATACCTTTGACTGATCCTGTGTATTAGGATACTTAATCTCCTAGTCTGATGGGGGTATAGAGTAGCTAGGATTAGGATTTTGTTGCTTTTGGTTTGCTCTTTCATAGGTTTGATAGAAGGAGGTAGAATTCTAGACTTTGTTCTCTCAGGTAATCTCATTCTTCACTCCCTTTATTTTATAATTGCTCTCATGTTTTGCCTATTGCATATCTTTTACATTGAGGACAATGCAAGATTTGGTTGGGGGGTGTGGGATCACTAGGATGAATCTAGTGTTTTATAACATCTCGAGCAACATGAAGAAGAATTTTCAATTTTTTTCTAAAAATTCGAAACTCCATTGGATAACTTTGTTTCTATGCATTCGGCATGGTGTAAGTACAAGAAAAAGAGACGCGAAGTGAGTGATGTTGAACATTTTGAACATTTTTTAAGGTACTAGTCTTGTATGTGAATTCTCCTATTTTTATGAATGATAGAACTTTTGAGCACTTTTACACCTAGTTCACTTCACATGATTCTCATGTTTTGAAAGGATTATTAGATTTGTGGATTACCTAAGTTTGGATTCGAGGTGTTGAGAAACCAAACCGGGGTACTTTGTCCATCCTTGTCCATGGAAAAATAACGAAAGATATGGATTTCTAAAAATCCTATCTAATGAAAAAGAAAACGGAAAAGGAAAGATGAAAATATGGGAATGATGGAGAATATGGTGGAAATTTCCGAAAAGGGCTGCATATTACCAACCGGGGGATGGTCTACCCCTAACCAAACCCGGAAATAGGAAGTAGTGCGAAAGCCGTTGGAAGGATGGTAAGGAAAATTCCTGTCAAAGGCTTGTTGTTGATCAATGCACCTTGAACTCCATAACTTTGCTGAATTATGAAGAAGATAATCCTAAATTCCCATGAGATGAGCATTCACTGGGCACACTAGGTTAAATTGTTCAAATACTTCTATTTATCAATCAATCAGCGGAAAATCCATGTGAGTACTTGTTATGTTCTTGAAAGTTTAAGGTTTCAACCTCTATCACTTAGCTTTTCCGATTTTTACATTTGCATACCTTTGAGTGTATAGAAGCATAGTCTCTGAAGGAGAGTTGGGTTTTGGAGGAATGAATTGTTTCACGCATGTTTTGCTCGGGACTAGCAAAATGCTTGTTGGGGGGTGTGTTGAGTGCTTAAATGTGTATATTCTAGCCCCATTTCATCACTAATTATGGATGGTTTTCAAGCTTAAAGACTATTTTAATGCGTGGTTTTGTGATTGCAGGAATGAGAGGAAGTTCACTCGATTAATAGCTAAAAGATTGCATTTAGGAGCTTTAGATGAAGACCCAAGGTGGGCCAAGGAAAGAAGAAAGTAAGGAGAGCAAAGAAAGAAGAAAAAAAGAAGAAAACAAGGGTCCGACCAGTCTTGACCGGTCGACCAACATCAGGAATCACTCCAGCGTCTGCTGGAGGTTGCTATACAACAGTCCGACCGGTCTTGACCGGTCGGCCAAAGCCTGCCCCTCTCACTTATGCACGCTGGACGCTCCACAGATAGGCTAGACCAGTCGTGACCGGTTAGCCAGCCCAGTCCGACTGGTCTAGACCGGTCGACCAGTGTAATTGCGGCGAAATTCTAGCCACTTCCTCGTGAAGCTCCGATTTTTATATGCAAGTGCGGAAGTACTACGCAAATCTAGAAGATTCTAAGGCGGTAGAGCCTCTCCACTATAAAAGGAAACCTCGGGGACGTAGTTACGATATCTTAAAAGAGATCTACGAAGGTGGGAGGCGGTAGAAGTCAGATTCAGAGTTCCATAACTCCCCCCTAGTTTGTGTTTTCTAGTTTTATGTTTTTAGTTGTTTTCATGCTTCCTTAGATCATGAACGGCAAAACCTCTTAGCTAGGGCTAAGAGGTGAAGCTTGTAGTGAACTTGAGATGCTTTAATTCGTTTTATTTTGGTTTCAAGTTAGATTTATTGAAGAACAATGTTTTTTAGAAGTTTGAATAAAGCTCTAAGTAGTTTTTCTTAATCTTATGATGGCTTATGGATTTTTGGAAGAATTGCTTTAGTTCTTAATTGTTTTGCACAGTTTTAGACCTATACGCTCCGAGGAATCGGATTCAATACGCTATAGACTTGGAAATCCATGTGGGAACTTCAACCAAAGTTCTACCTTTTTGTTCTATTTCTGAATTATGTGTTGATTGTATATGTGATTTGAATGAAGCTCAAATCATGATCTAGTTATGCTTTGTAACAGAGTATAATGATGATTATGATTGTGATCTTAATCTATTGGAACTAAGATTGACTTATGCAATTGAGTGTGCTTAAGTCCTAACTTGAATTGAGGGAATCATATTTATAATCACACATATAACAGATTGTTTATTACAACCGCTCTATCATCCGACTAGATAGGATTTGATTTCGATTCTAGTTGTGTAATTGGGAAACCACAACGAATTATGCATCAAGGATTGCTACAAGTGGATCCTTGAACCCCTAGTGCTCTTTTATATTGATTACATTCACTTTTAGTTTAAGAATCATATCTACATTCAATTGTAGAAATCTGTTTAGTTAGCTCTCAAGTAGATAATATTAGAAGTAATTTTGTTAATTCCTAACAAGTCCCTGAGAACTATCTCGGTCTCTACCGAATTATTACTACATCGCAACCCTATACTTGGGGAAGCGAACAAAAATCTTAAATTTAGATTTAATTTTGTACTTGAATGAGATGCATGATGATCATCTCATATGGTGGACTTTACAGTGAGTGGTCACGATCACTCAAGGTGGGCCCCACTATATGATCTTGATCTATTTAATTAGATTGAGAACGAGATATGAAATCCATGTCAAAGGAAGAATTGATGTATAACTTAATTCAATCATACAATTCGGTAGGGCCCCATGTATTAGATATTTGACCTTAAGTGAGCCCCACCTTAAGATCTTGTAATTAGAAACATGATAAAAGAGCTAACCATAGAATGGGTTCCAACAGCATTTTAGATGCAAGACGCATCATTGACAAGGTAATATAGCAACGAGCCCCACTAACATTAAAGGCATCCTTAAGTGGGCCCTACTGCATTTGTTTGAATGAATGATGGATCTTATTCACCAAAGTGTAGATCCTTATCGAAAATTTTATAAATCTTTATCTTCGTTTGTTAATCAAAATCTTTAGTCTAATCTTATACCTAAACCACTAAAGTTTAAATAAAAGATACAAAATGATGATATAGATTGTTAAATCAATGATCATGTCCAATCCAACCGTTGATCAGGGATCTAATAAACCAATTAAGGAATTAAATTTAGGGATAATAAGATTCACCTGACCCAGATCTAGATTGGATCATCTGGTCAAGGATTAACCAGGGTCATTGGACCGAAATTGTGAAAAATAAGGAAATGAAAGTCGGATCGGATGGATCTTAACACCTAATTGTTACAAAGGGTTGATCTTAACCTTAGACTCATTTGAATAATTATCTAAACCCATGATCCTTGAGATATGAGTAAGATTTGATTAGTTAATGGACCCGATTATTCACTTAAGGTCGCAAGTGGGCCAACCAATGTGATATAATGTTGACCTTGATCATTAGATCATGAATTAGTTCCATCCAAACCATAGGAAATGTGTCTAAACCCTTGGATTAATAATTCAACTAGTAATAACCGTCAATCAAGGGGTGAATTGATCAAAATAGAAGATTAAGTATATAGGAACCTAGATCCAACCGACCATATCATATATGAACGGTTCTAATTAAAGTTTAACGGTTGGATCAAGAGGATCTTGGGCGTATATGAAAATAAAGCCAAAATGAACGGTTAAGATTGATAGATCATGAACTAATTTGAAATATGATTAAACCAAAGGCATGGATTGTTAGCTTGATGATTTAATTGTCAAATCAACGGTCATAATTGTGTGTTAACGGATAATGATTGATTATGTAATGAAATTAAGTATGAAAGTAACCCTATTCCCATAACATTTAAAAGGAAACCCAACGAAAACGAAAACCGAGAACCTGTCAACTAGTCACAGAGGATTGTATCCAAGGAGCTCAAGCAGAATAAAACTTTTGGGTAAGTAACACCACACTAGGATGGTATTTTTAACATGCATTCATGAATCTTATGATATAAACTACTTATTTGATATATGTCATTATCTGAAATGTGATGTTGAAGTTGAACACCAGACAACTTTGGGATAGAAATCCCTTAAATCCTCGGGCAGAGTTTCTAACCGAAACCCGAGTTGGTACCAATAGGGCCTCCTCCCAAGGCTGCGGTTCAAGGCTAGAGAAGGAATATAGTCAGCTCTAGAATAGACTACTCATCGTTGAATGTGTGTTGGCAGGCCGGAAGCTGTGCGTAGCCATGGCCCTGGTGATTCCTAAGTATGGATTTGTTTATATGATAGATGGCATATTTTGTCGTTATTTTAGTAAATATAATATGTATTAAATCATGCAAATTATTATTACTTACTAGGCTTTTAGCTCATGGTGTTGTATATGGAAACCATCTAGGAAAAGACATAGTATAGGCGTCTTTATAAAGATGACTTCAACAGAATAACTGGTAGAGGAGCCAGAAGAAAAATAAGAGAATTTAGTCTTTATCCTTATGAAGTTATTTTTGTTTTGAGTGATATAGTTCGTACATAAGCTTGAGGTCCATTTGATACTTTGAGACAATTAATAATTAGTTATATGTTATGACGATGATTAAACTTTTTATTTTAGTTAGTGAATATAGTACAGTTTAATTTTTAGTATAATACGATAGCTAATACCTCAAACTCGATACCCAAATTGATAGAATTCGGATATCCAAGGTTGGGGTCTTACATAATCGATCCATGTTTACATTTCAAGTACTTAGTATTTCTTAGAGTAAGTGCTCTGGCATCTATCAAGTCAAGATTATATTATCGCTTAGCAAGTTTACTCAGGTTCTTCGTCTTGTTATTTACATTCCTTAGCGTAATCAACTATTATTACTTTCCTTAGCATAAATCACACTGTTCAATTTTGGTAGCATAATTTTTGAAATTACATTCCATAACAGTAAGTTTCATAAGCAGTAAAGTTTCATTTTACATCTCTTATTGATGAAATTAAAAGGTAAAAATCGCCCACATGGTTGATTGTTAATTCTTTTTTTTTTTTTCCACTCC
This sequence comes from Liriodendron chinense, assembly GCA_003013855.2. Taxonomy (NCBI): domain Eukaryota; kingdom Viridiplantae; phylum Streptophyta; class Magnoliopsida; order Magnoliales; family Magnoliaceae; genus Liriodendron; species Liriodendron chinense. Next base: position 198,428 of record ML058388.1, on the reverse strand, counting down.
TTTTAAAGTAACGCCGAGAGAAATCCTTTCGCTCGGAAGGTAAAGTTGCAACCCACTTTCTGGAGGATGAACCCAACCTTCTAAACATCGCCTGATCATTTTTACAAAGTAACTTGAGCGAGTGGCCAGTTGGGCAACTAATCTCTACAGATCTCGGTCATATATTGTCGATCACGACGTATCTGCTTTCCCTAGCGGTTGGGGTCATCGTTGTTTGATTGGAATCGAGCTGCGAAAATCGGTTTTGGTACGCCCGCACACACATCACATGCGTGGCCGACGAATAACTCGGCAGCAATACCAGACTTTTGTGGCCATCAAATGTTTCAACGATGGTCAATGTTAGTAATTTAATTCCCGCTAGTTTCTATGTTGTGATCCACTTAAGCTTTATATGTGTTTCATTTTTGGGATCATGCTATAGATTAATGTGAAAAAGTTGATGGATGGTGTAGATCTAACACATAAATTATGGCGGGGCTAGAGAAGCAACACATGCTAAAAGTTGGTTGTGTATTACTCATGGGGAGAGAAAATCTCCGTAGCAATTAGAAGGAAGGGTAATTTTGGAAGGAATTTTTTTTTTTATAGAAAATTTATGGAGCGCATTCCATATTTACCATTAAGTCAGACCTCTGTTGCTAAAAAAAAATCATTGGAAAATCAATAACCGCTTTCTGAATTCGGTGTTCATAAACAACTCTTACCATGAGCATTTTTTCAATTCCGCATTAAGTAGTTATTTTAAGTGTTAACAAAGAGCCCAGCCGAAAATGTAAGGATTGAACGTCCATAATTGAAATATTTGTGGAGCCACATAAGTTTTAAATCCAGCTAATATTTGTGTTTTCTATTCATCCCAACAAGAATGACGTTATGAATGATATGAATGCCATATAAGCATCACTGTGGACCGAGGGAGGGTTCAACGGTAGGAATTTCCCTACCCACCTTTTCCTTTAGTGCGGCCCACTTGAGTCTGGGATCCATCTCATTTTTTTGTCTCATCTCCTAAAATGATCTCTCAAAACAGATGGACGGGGTGGATTTCTCACCAACATCATAGTGGGCCCCACCTAGGTTTCCAACGCAGGAACTTCCAGCGAAAGGGGAATCTGCATCTCCTGGCAGGGGAAGCGGATTGGCCGGTGAACCCTACACCAGCGAGGTTGTTGGTGTGGGCATGTGGCAAGCGCAGAGGAACGTGTAAGTCCTCAAGCACAAAGGCACGTTCTAAAAGGGATTAAGGTTACGTGGACCCCACAGTGATGTATTTAGTATATCCACACCGTCCATCAATTTGGTGAGATCATTTTAAGGCATGATACCTAAAATCAGTCATATCTAAAGCTCAAGTGGACCACACCACAAAAGGCAGTGGGGACAATAATTCTCGCCGTTAAAACATCTGTAAAGCCCACCATGATGTTTATTTTCCATCCACACTATTCATAAGGTCACACGGACCTGGATGAAGGGTAGAAACAAATATCAATTGATACAAAACTTCCGTGACCCCAAAGAAGGTTTCAATGGTAGACGTTAACTCTCCACTACTTTTTGCAACGTGGTACACTTGAACTTTATATCCATCTCAAAATTTTTTTTTTTATTAAGCCTTACATCGATCTTTCAAAATGAGCAGAAGGTTTGGATATAACACATACCCCTTGGTGAGGCTCATAGAACTTGCTGACGTCACTGCACCAGCCACGTTCGCGGTGTGTGGTACACCACCCGATTCGCTACTCCTGGCAGGACAGTCCTAACGGGCGCGGATCAGCTAGTCCCACTGGGACTAACATGAGGGGTGGTTTCAAATCTCTTTGGGCCCCACCATGATGTATGTGTTTTATCTATGCCGTTCATCCATTTTTTCGTCTTATTCTAAGGCACAAGGCTCAAAACGAGACAGATCCAAATCTTACGTGGACCACACCACAGGAAAACAGTGGGGATTGACGCTTTAGGGGGTCACAGAAGTTTGGTATCAAGCTGATATTTGTTTTTTCCCTTCATCTAGGTCTATGTGGCATTATCAAGAGGTTGGATGGCAAATAAACATTACAGTGGGCCCGAGGAAGATTTTAATGGTGGACATTCAATCTCCACTGTTTTCCTGTGGTGTGGTCCACCTGATATTTGGATCTGTCTCATTTTTGGGTTCGTGCCTTAAAAATAGGATGGAAAAATGGATGGACGGGGTGAATAAAACACATACATCATGGTGGGGCCTACAGGGATTTGAAACCACCCCTTATGCTAGTCTCAGTGGGACTAGCTGATCCGCGCCCAGTCCTGGCGGGGAAGGACGCAATCCGCGTTCTCGTGAGGGCGGTGGATCCCCGAGGTGGGTGAATCCCGGAACGTGGGTCCACGGTGATGTATGTTCCTTATATCCAAAGCTATCCATCTCTTTTGAAAACTTATTTTACCACATTATACCAATAATGAAGTAGATCCAAATCTCAGTTGGACCATAATAAAGGAAACAGTGGTAATCTACCATTAAAAACTTCTCAACGGACACAAAAGCTTTGGATCAATCTGATATTTGTGTGGTCTCTTCATCCAGGTCTTTGTGACCTTATCAACAGGTTGGATGGAAAATAAACTTTCCGGTGGTCCTCATGAAGTTTTTAATGGTGAGGATTCAATCAAGACTGTTTCATGTGGTACGCTCTCCTAAGATTTGGATATCTTCATTTTTGGAGTTATTGATGTAAGTAACATACATCACATCACAGTGAGCCCACAGGTATCCATCCAAACCGCCCCCCGTTCTCGAGGACTTGGTGTGCGGTGGACCTACCAGCGTGGACGACGGTGTGGGCAGCCGGTCGTACGACGCAGTTGCGATGGGAGCGGATTAGGTGTTACCAGGGTAACAGCTCAATGGGTGTTACCCTTACCTTGGGGCCATATTGATGATGTGTTATCTATCCACGCCGTCCAGCCGTTTACACAAACCATTTTAGGAAGCGTTACAAAATATTAAGCAAATCCAAATCTCAAATAGATCACACCACAGGAAACAGTGGTGATTGAGTGCCTTACCATTAAAAATTCCAAAGGGCTCATCTTAAGCTTTTAATAAGATTTATTTTCCATCCAACCTGTTGGTAATTTCAATAATACCTGGATTAATGTAAAATATAAATATCATCTTGATCCAAAACATTTGTAGCCCACAAAAAGTTTCTAATGGTTGTTCATTACTGTTTCTAGTGGTTTCTTCCGTATAATATTTTGATCTTCTTAAGGTTTGGGATCCTGTCTTTAAATAAAATGGAAAATCATATGGACGGAGTGGATATACAAAATCTACATAAATGAAGGCCCCACACGGTTAGGGTAACACCCACTAAGGTGTTCCCCGGGTAACAGCTAATCCGCTCCCAGTTGCATTGTTTGTTGAATATTCGTGTCCCTTCATTTATGAGTTATTTGATACTCTGGCAGAGCATGAAGCTTGATAAGCAGTCACTAGGAAATTATACACGTGGCATTAGATTAGCTGGTACTAAACCGACTAAATTGTCGAATCCAATGTTGCGAGGCACAGTCCCAACATATGACTATTTGATGTTTTTAATTTTTAACCATCCAATGAGTGTCCACCAATCCCAAGGTAAGATACTCAAATAAAGGTTTGTTTATGTCTCGTGATACATCCATACTAGACATATACAGTTTAACTAGAATTGCCTTCGTGCGTACCTCTCAATTTCTGAGTAATTTCTAAGCCTTTCCCATCATTCATCACATGCCACCAAGAGTTTCAAAGTATTTTTCTTCATTCATCACCACTGTTTCTTATGGTATGATCAACCTGATAATTGAATGCACTTCATTTTTTAAATAATGTCCTAAAATAGGGACGTTGATTAGCTACTGACAGGTTGAGTAGCGAATATGGCTACTGAAGTGACGTCACCATATTCTATGGGCGCCAGCATCATGTATATGTTGTATCCACACCGTCCATCCATTTGGAGAGACCAGTTTAAGGTCTGACTAAAGAATAAGGCAGATCCAAAGCTCAAGTGGACCCCACCACAGAAAACAGTGGGGACAGTGACATCCACAGTTGAAAACTTCCTAGGCCCACCATGATCTTTATTTAAGATCCAACCTGTTCATAAATTCACACAGACATGGAGGAAGGGAAAACACAAATATCGGCTTGATCAAAAACTTCTGTGGCCCTAAGAAGTTTTCAACGGTGGATGTCACTGTCCCCTTTGTTTTCTGAGGTGGGGTCCACTTGAGATCTGTATCTTCCTCATTCTTTGATTCATGCCTTAGAATAATCTCTCCAAATGAATGGACGGTGTGGATACAACAGATACATCATGCAGAGGCCCACATGGTGACGTCACTTCAGTAGCCATATTCGCTACTCAACCTGTCAGTAGCTAATCCGCGTCCCTAAAATAGACGGAAAAAATGGATAGACTGCATGGATACATAATACATACATCAAGGTGGGCCCCACGGTAACCTATGGTAAGGGCCGAACCTACTTGCGTGAGGCTGGGGTCTCACCTAATCCGCTTGTCATTGCCCACTAGCGGTGTCAATGGGCCAAGGTCAGGCCTACCAAAATTGAAATTTTGATTTCACCCTTCACGACCACCGACCCAAAGCCGTTCAAAATCGGGGAAAACAAAATAAAAAGGACAGGCACAGGGGACAACCTTGATGCATATATTCTATATACATGTTGTCCATCTATTTTGCCTAATTATTTTAGGGCATGATCCTTCTTTTTTTTTTTTTTTTTTTTTTGTTGTTGTTGTTTGGTCAGTGCAACACACCCACCCAATTAATCGCACAAAACACCCACCCGATTAGTCATGCGACGCACCCACGGGTGCAATTAGTAGGGGAGTTTCACCATGATGGGTTCCGAGATCTAGACCTCTTGTTGAAACCCCACAAGAGTCCACCAACGAGGCAAGGCCGCGAACCCGAAGGGCATGAATCTAAAAATGTAGTAGGCCCAAATTTCAGGTGAACTATATCATGTGTAACAGTGGTGATTGACAATTACAAACTTCATGTTAGCCACAAAAGTTTGAATCAAGCAGATATTTATTTTCTCCCTTCATCTGATTTGTGTGACCTTATGAACAAGTTGGATGGTAAATAAACATCACATAAACATTAAATTGAGCCTTAGGGTTCACATGAATTTTTTATTTGCTTAATTTTTTGGCTCATGCCCTAAAATGATATTGGGAAACGGATGAATGGGGTGGGTTTAGAATTCATACATCAAGGTGGGCTCTACAGTTAATGGTTATACTGTTGTTTTAAGTGAGGCCGAGTGGCATGTAATCCGTTTTCTTGAAGCTCATGTCCACTCCACACGTGTCACCATGGCACGTAAGGGTGAGATCCAATCCATCCATCAGTTTGGTCCGGCCTCATGCATGTTTTCCCAAAAATGAATGTCGTCCACTCAGCATGTGGGCCCCAACAAATGGAAACAAATGGATGGCCCAGAGAACTTCAGCTAAGTATTTCAGAGCTGTACAATTTTTTGGATATCCGTGGTCCACTTGACGAGTAGATCAATCTGAGTCTTGGAGCAGGACATCAATATATTGGTGCCGTTCTGATTGATGGATTGGATCTCAGAGTTATTGTGGCATGCTCACACGTGTGTGGCGTGTGCATGAGCTTTATTGCATTAATTAAGATCTTACGTTACAGGGGTGGGTGGGAGCACTCCGGATGCAGATTGCCTGATAAGCAAGCTTTGTGGGGCCCACCGTGGACCCTACTGAAGGAAACAGTGGGGATTGATAGAACGCATACATCACAGCAATCCGCCCGGTCAACATGCAATCCGTCCATTCCTAGTCAAGCAAGCGTTCCTCATCTCCTATTTCTACAAGGTGTCTTCCATCTCTTGCAGTAGCAGCTTTTGATAGAAGGAAATGAAGTTACTAAAATCTCCATCTTATGCGTTACTAGCCTTTTGCTTTTGGTGTATGCACCTCTTGTGTTTGGCAGAGAAGTCCGCGGCTCAGAATACAACTAATGCTACGACAGACCCATCTGAAGGTATGTACCTTTTCATGCGGGCATGTTTGCGTGTCTTTATGTAATTGAAAATACTCTCAGGAAATTTGAATTTTATTTATATTCATTGAAATAATTGAAACCATGTGAGATATCGACGAATTGGTTGGTTTTCTTGCAAAACAATGAGATATTGATTTTTTTTATATTTTTATTTTTTGTGATTTTCCTTTACGGCCACCTGCTTTTTTTCGTTATGGGTCGAAAAGCTCTCACTTTTAGACTATTTCCCAAAGCCTACCTCCCTATTTCATGTGTTGCAGCCGCTTGCACTAACGGATGCTCAACAGATGGGGCTAAGGAAAAGTTAGTTTTACCCCTGGTTGACAGGGGATGTTTGACCCTTGTTATGGTTTTACCTTTGCCAAATGACAGTAATACCCTTCTTTTTCACTTCATTTCAGCTGATATGTAATTGTATGTATGTCATTGCATTAGAACGCATGAGGTAGGTGTAGTCTGTATGGATGTCTCTCTGCATGAAGTGCTGGTAAAGCCTGCTGGGCGCCGATAACAGCTTTAACGACGCACCCTACTGCAGGTGTTTGTTTGGCCACCGGTAAAAGTTTCACCGACTGTTTTTTGGACTTTTACCGACGGTTTTGACAGTGAAAACGAATGGACAGCATTGATTTAAGTTATGGCACCTAAATCAAGGTGGCCCCACAGTCAGGGATCCGCCTAACTCCGGACCTGCTAATACCACTATTTTGACGATACTATGTTGAGTGTGTGTTATATTGGAACGGTCCATCCTTTCTTTTCATATTATCTTAGGGCACGAGTCAAAAAATAAGGCAGATCCAAAGCTCAGGTGGACCATAACATAGAAATCAGTGGAGAGAATGATGCCCCCAGTTGAAACCTTCCTAGGGCCTACCATGATGTTTATTTGCCGTCCAACCTCTTTATAAGGTGACACAGACCCTGTTGAAGGGAAAACACAAATATGAGCTTCATCCAAAACTTCTGTGGTCCCCAAGAATTTTTCAATGGAAGGTGTTCAATCCCTATTATTTCTTGTGGTGTTGTCCACTTGAGCTTTAGATCTGTGGCCCAAATCCATAGGCTGAAAGTGATAAAAACCAAGCCTTTTCTTTTTTATACGAAGGGTAATAATAATAATAATAACAAATTAAAGAGAGTTTAAATAGATAAAACTAACACTAGAAAACCTTAGATTCGTAAGAAAAGAATCTTAGTTAAAAAAGGAAACAAATTATAAGAAAATCGGAAGTAAATTAGAAAATTCGCACAAAACAGCGCAACAGGTTCGTGCATGGTCGGGCTCCCAGTGATGAGTGGTCGGGCATTCGATTGCCACTCAAAACAGTAGGATTTTTGGGCACCCGATGAGTGAGGGGCGGGCATCCAATGACGATGGTCGGGCGCCCGAAATTGTCTAGCTGGGCTTCAAAGCTTGCTGGACCTTTTCGAACTATGGTCAGGTGACCGACTATGGATGATCAGGCGCCCGATGGTGCCAATTTTGCTGAATCTTAGCTTTGAACCTTGCGAATTATTTTGTTCCTTCTCTTGGCTTGGCTTTGTCCTTAATTATGGGATCGCCTCGCTACATCAATCGCCTCCTCTCGAAAGAAACTCGACATCGAGTTTCTCTTTCTCCCTTAAAGCTTCTTTGCCTTGCTACATAAAACAAGAAGAGATTGCCCATCTCCCTTGGTCATGTGGTTGCCTTCAGTCAGGGTTGCAAAGGTGAGGACGATCTTCCTTCCATCTTTAATGAATGTGATGGTGTTGTCGCGACCCTTATGTATGACATCCCGATCAAATTGACACGGTCGTCCGAGTATCATGTGGTATGCGTCCATGTCGACGATGTCACATAGTACTTGGTCCTTGTAAGTTTTGTCAATCGAGAAGGAGACGATGCATTGATCCTTGACCGTCGTCGTATTGTCTTTCTAAATCCATCTAATCATGCATGGCGCGGGATGTAGCGTGGTCTTGAGTTTCAGCTTCTCAACCATGGTCCGCGATAATATATTTTCGCAATTACCACCATTAATGATTACGGCACAAACTTTTCATGTCACTGTGCAACTGGTGTGGAAGAAATTGCGTCGCTGAGGGTTAGATGGTACTACATGTGCAAGTGATTGTCTCTGTACAACCAAGGATACTCCCTGATCCCCGAGATCTAACTAGTACCTTCCTCGCCATTCTCGGTTTGTTCAACATCTTGATTTTCTTGATCATCTTGTGCTTCTTCCACAGTTATAACTAAATTAGCCGTGGGCCGTTAAGGGCGTACGTTTGAGAGGTGGTCTGGCTGTCCACATCTGAAATAATGATTGGGCCTCAGTCAGCCATAAGGATTCGGAATCTTGCTTGGGGCAGGCACAATGGCTAAACATTGCATCCTTGTTAAACCACTTCCCTGTGTAGTTTAGTAGCCAACATGGGGCTAAACACGATCAACTATAGATTCCTTCCCCTTGGATAGGGATGAATCTTGCGCGGGATTATTTATGGGGGCCATAGGAGAAGGATTGACACGTACAGGGACCCTTGCTAATTGCGCCTTAACGCGATTAGTGATCTGAACGGCTTCATCCATAGTCCAGACCAATGGCAACTAAACTTGGTCCTGGATTATGGGCCTTAAATCGTCGATGAACCTCATAGTTTTCTGGGCTTCCGTCTCTTACAAATCGTTGCGAGTCATGAGGCGATAGAACTTTATCAAATATTCAACGACGGATCGACTTCCTTACTTGCAGTTTTAGTATTGATGAAACAATACTTGCTCATAATCATTGGGTAAGAATCTAGACTTCAGCAAGCGTTTCATTTTAGGTCATGAACGGATGAGAAGTTTGTTCTGAAGGGTACGGATAATTAATAATTGCTCCCACCACGCTGAAGTGTCTGATTTTAACTTGTACGTGACAAGTTTCACTTGCAAGTCATCGGGAATGCACTTGTAGTTAAAGTATCTTTTAACTTCGACTAACCAATCAATAAAATCTTTGATACTGAGTGCTCCATTAAAATTGAGTAATTCGCCCTTACTTCGAAATCCTTTGTCAGCACAATCAACACGTGTTTCTCTCTCGGTGGGATGCCGGAATATCAATGATTTTATTTCATCATTACTGGATCTGATGTCTTCTTTAACTAATAAGCCGACGGTTGGCTACCGACGATGCTTTGCTAATGATGTCGTCGCGCGGTATAATTATCACAGGGGGGCAGACGTTGTTAGGAGGTTGAGGTGGTGTGAGAGTTGCGTCGAGGTGTTCGATCGAACCTTGCAACCTTTCCATAGCTTGAAGGTGCTATTGTCGGAACTCCATGAACTCTCTCGATGTCAGGGGTTGCTCTTCGGAATCACCATCGATAGGGTGGTTGTTGTCGCGTGCACTAGAAGTCATCTTCCCAAAGGATTTTATTTATTTTATTTTTATTTTTATTTTTATAAAAATGGTAATAATGATAATAATAATACATCGAAGAGAGTTTAAATAGATAAAACTAACCCTAGAAAATCCTAGATTCGTAAGAAAATAATCATAATTAAAAAAGGAAACAAACTATGTGAAAATTAAAAATGAATTAGAAAATCCGTGCAAAACAGTGCAACAGGTTCGTGCATGGTCAGGCGCCCGGTGATGAGTGATCGGGCGCCTGATGACCACTCAAAACAGTCCAGAGAGTTGGACTAATTTTCAATGGATTTTTAGGCGCCCGATAAGCGAGGTTTGGGCGTCCGATGGCATTGGTCGGGCCCCCGAAATTGTTCGGTTGGACTTCAAAGCTTGTTGAACCTTTTCAGACTATTGTCGAGCAACTGACTATGGATGATCGGGCACCCGATGGTGCCAATATTGCTGAATCTTGCCTTTGAACCTTACATATTCTTTTGTTCCTTCTCTTGGTTCGACGTTGTCTTCGATCAAGGGATCAGTCTCATCTTTGGGCTCGTACCCTAAAATTATCTAATCAAAATGGATGCACGGTGTGTATATAACACATACATCACTGTGGAGCCAGATAACTTTGTCACGTCAACAAAGTACTGACCTGGGTGTTGTGTTCTACACTATCCAGTTCAGTATGAAAAAAGCTTTGTGATGCCCACTATGATGCATATGATTTATCCACACCGTCTATTCATTTTGCAATCTAATTTTAGGGCCCAAGTCCAAAAAAGAGATAGACCCAAAAGCTCAAATGGACCACATCGGGATAGTGAAAGCCTATTGTTGAAACCTTCCCAGGGCTCACTGTGACATTTATTTGCCATCTAACCAGTTCATGAAGTCATCTTAAACTTGGATTAAGGGAAACCACAAAAATCACATTGATCCAAGACTTCTGGCCCACGAGAAGATTTCAACGGTTGGAATTAGGTTGGCATTGCAAAATGTCAGTGAATGTGCCAGCCGGAGGTTTCATTGGACATTCAAGTATACAGGGTGAGGGTGGCTCAAGTGTAGGTGGGACTCACCATGATATTTGTGACCAATCCACTCCGTCCATTTATTTTTCCACCTAATATTAGGGCATGAGCTAAAAAAAATAGGCCTGTCTAAAGCTCTAGGGGGCGAAACAAACGTGAAAAAAATGAGAATTAAATGCCCGCCGTTGAAACATTGATGGAGCCACATGATGTTTTTGACAAATTCACCCCATCCATCTATTTCACCAACTCAATTTATGGCACAGGCCTCAAAATGTGGCCAGTAACAAACTCCAGTACTGGTCCTCATGAAACGAAAGAGTGGGATGGAACGCCCACTGTTGAATCATCTTGAGGCTATCCTGGGTCCACTTTAAGGATTTGATCTGCCTCTTTTTTTAGGCCCATGCCATAGAGTGAGTTGGAAAAACAGCTGGATGAGGTGGATTTCTCACAAACATCAAAGTGAGCCTCACCTATGGCCAGGGTGGGACAGATTTATTGGGAAAGCCTTTCCTGGGTGGCTAGGTGGGGCCTACCGTGATTTATGAGAAATCCACCCCTTCCATTCATTTTGCCAAATCATGCTAAGACATGGGCTCAAAAACGAGGAAGATTTAAAACCACGTGAACTGCATGATAGAAAAACTGGGAGGATTGAACGTCCACCATTGAAACATCCATGGGGCACTGAAGTTTTGGATCAGGCTAATATTTGTGTCTTCGCATCATCCCAGTAGGAATGAACTTATAAACAGTATGAATGGCATATAAACATCACAGTAGACCTAGGTTATAAGTTTCATTGGTAGGCATTTCCCTACTCACTTTTTCATGTTGTGCGGCCCAGTGGAGTTTAGAATCTGCCTCAGCTTTTAGCCTATGTCCTAATTACATCATCTGGGAAGACAGATGGACCACGTGGATTTTTCATAAACATCAGGTGTGGTCCCCACCTAGCTTTCTGTCGTACAAAGCTCTTTCGAATGGCTTTTGCAGGCAATCGGTGTCCGTCAGGCTCAGGCTGGGTGGCAAATTAGGTGGTACCTGGGTAACACCGGCTAAGGTGTTTGGTGTTACCCTGACCACATATCATTGGCTTGCATATGTCTGTGTGGTAAGAGTCGAGTACGAACTCTATCTGTAAAAGTTGATGGCCCCACACTGACAGCTGCTGTTGCTCACCAATGACGAACCCCTAATCTGCTCCCGTCAGGGTGAGTTTAGCATTCAACGTCAATCAATGTAAGAGCATAAGGTTTGTCGGACATTTAAGTTCAATCAACGTCAACCAATGTTAGAGCAGGAGGTTTGAAGGACACTTAAGCCAAATCAACCTCAATCAATGTAAGAGCCCAAGGTTTGGTGGACACTTATGTAGAGGCTGAGAGTTGCTCGACCATATATAGGTGGGGCTTATCATGATATTGGTGACAAATTCACTCCGTAAATCTATTTTGCCACTTCATTTTAGGGCATGGGATAAAAAATATGGCTGATCCAAAGCTCAAGTGGTCCAAACAAACATGAAATAAAGGGGATTAAACACCCACTGTTGAAACATTCATGGGCCATAGGATGTTTGTATGAAATCCACCTCATCCATCTATTTTTTGAGCTCATTTTATGGCATGGGCCAAAAAATGAGATCAATATCAAGCTCTAGTTGGCCAAATGACTGGAAACAATTGGGAATGAAGTCTTACCATTGAAAACTCTTGGGGCCATTTGAAATTGCGTCTTTCCGTCTCACACTTATAAAGCGCTTATGCGTGTGAGCTTGAGGCGGAGCAACTAGAATTATGGCTAAGTCCTATAAGGGGGGATTAGTACTTTTTTCAAAAAAAATCACCTACTTATGTTAATCTATCTGTTATGGGTAAATTCGAGCTGCCCCCAATTTGATTATAAAGCCGATGACGATACCCGATCCGAATATGGGAGTCCCTAGTTTTTGCTGCATTCCGCTTGGTCGATAACGTTCGGTCGGCAATCTTTACCAATCACATGATATTGTGCCGAGACTCTTGCGCTCGGGAATTTCAGCCTCGGTTGGGCGCTCGGTTATTTATTGAAGCCGAGCGCTATTATCTGAATATGCATTCGGTCATCACTGACAACCAAATAACACTCGGCGAATAGTATTTGATTTCTACTCGGGTTTTGCTGAGTACTCGCCAGATCCGCACTATCATCTACATCTAAGGCCATATCCCGAATGTCTAGGGTTCGGGTAACGTCCTCCGCAAGTTACGGAACTTAATTTATAGAAGTTACCAAACGAGATATCCGCTGTACACAGAGAATTTCGCAAACCGATTTAAAGGCAATCATAGTATCCGGTGACAATTATGGCCCATGTACATAGGATACCATATCTCTGTACAATTAGAATCCTAGCCCAATACGGTAAGGATGAATATTATAAGAAGCCCTCTATACTACCACTCAAGGTACGCACAACACAATACATTCTCATACTTAACTTCTATAAGCTTTCTCCACCATTACTAACTTAGGCATCAGAGGGTCGTCAGCCAGAACCCCCGGCGACCATCCTGACCCTTGGTGGTGTTTGCAAGTTTCATTGATCCAGCTCATTCATCCTCTATCACAGGTCAGATGACGGAGATTCAAGTTGGTTCCTGATCAACTATTGGTGATGCGTTTTAACGTTAATAGATTGACGCCCACCGTGGGGCCGACTTGAAAACCATCTTCGTTGTCTATCCTATCACTTTCTTGAAAAGCTCCTACGATGCCTTCAAAGAAAAAGAAGGGATAAAAAACCACCGCTCCGGTAGCGTCTGCCCAAACAAACGCAAATGCTAGTGCTACATCAACCTCTGCTTCCACGATGCCTACCTGGTCGAGATTGGTGCATGGAGAGTCACTACAAAGGGAAGGGGCAACCACTCTTCCACCACTTCCACCACGTCTGACGACTGAAGACCCTGCATGGAGAACAATTGTGGAAGCTGATATTCAATATATGCGCATGGAGATGCTGTGTTTTATTGACATTGTAGACCGGTTGGAGCGTCGTTTTCCACCCATGCCTGCCCCGCAGCATGGAGAGTCGCCCCACCCTATTCAACATAATAGTCACACGCCATCCACCGGTCGGGCACGGCTGCCGTAGATCCCGTTCCGCCACCAATGGCCCTTACCCAGCGGCAAGCCAACTAATCAATGAGCAAGCTTCCCGTTGGAGACTTGTGCCACTCACTGGATGCTAGGCGCCGGAGCCATATCCATGACAACAGGCTGAACGGTGAAAATCATGTGCCCCCGGAAGCAGTTGAAGTCTCTAGTACTAGCCATGCTCCTGATTAGAGAAGGAATTGGACGATCTAAAAAAGAAATTCGCTACAATGGAGCAGCGATACCTATCCAACGTACCAGCATCACTACAAGCCATGTTATACCAGATTGATCCGCCCTTCACTACTGAAATTATGCAGGCCCCACGACCTGAGAAGTTTCGAGTGCCCAATAACATCCTGTCCTATAATGGATCTAGGGTCCTCATTAAGCACCTCAATATCTTCAAATCTTACATGCAGTTCGAGGGGGTGAGCCATAAAATGATATGCAAGGTGTTCTCCCTCACTCTAAAGGACGTGGCTCTGACTTGGTTTCAAAATTTAAAGCTAAGGTTTATCAGCTCCTTCTCACAATTATGCATCCTATTTGGATCGCAGTTCATAAGGAGTCAAAAGATGAAGAAGATTACGACACATCTGGCAATAATTAAACAGAAAAACGACGAATCTCTAAAGGATTTCCTGGCCCGTTTTACGTCAGAGGAGGTCCAAGTCGAAGGTTACACAGACGAAGCAAGCTTCCCGGCACTCCTTCGAAAAAAGGAATTTCAATGGGCCCTGAATAAGATGACCCCCAAGACGATGGTGGAATTTCAGACCAAAGCCTAGAAGTACATTAATCCAGAAGAACTGGCGAAAGATAGGCGAGAGTCCAAGGTCAGATTCTACGAGAAAAAGAAAAAATATGAAGAGAAGAAGAACAGGGATGATTAAAGGGATCGATCCCCCAGAAGAGCTCCCCTAGAGGGATGTTACTTAGAGTACACCCCACTCAACACGATGACGGAAAGGGTCCTCCTGCACATCAAGGACAAAAAATATACCACTTGGCCGCCTAAGTTGAAAGTTAATCCCAACACTTGGGACAAGCAAAAGTATTGTGACTTCCATCGTGACCATGGTCACAACAACAGAGACTGCATCGCATCAAGGACGAGATCGAGTCCCTCATTGTTGAGCTCTTAATTGTGTATATTCTAACCCCAATTCATCACTCATTGTGCAAGGTTTGTATGGTTTATAGGCTAATCCAATGCATGTTTTGTGACTACAAGACTGAGAGGGAGCTCCACTCAATTGAAGACAAAAAGGGTTCATTTAGGATCATTCTGATGAAGAACATTTGAGGACCAAAGAAGAAAAGAAAGAAAGAAGTAAAGAAGAAAAGAAAGCAGAAGAAAGAAAGAAAGAAAACAAAAAGAAAAGAGGCTGACCGGTCGTGACCAGTCGGCCAAGGAAGCCAGACCGGTCAGTGACCGGTCAGCCATGCAGGTTTGGATATTACGGAAGAGGACCGACCGATCATGACCGGTCGGTCATTGTTGCTGGAGAGTTGCTGAAGACGTCCGACCGGTCATGACCGGTCGGACATGCTTGCTGGACCAATGTTGAATAGGCCTGACCGGTCTTGACCGGTCGGCCACACTTGCTGGAACGTTAATAAAGACATCCGACCGGTCAAGACCGGTCGGATATGGCTGCTGGACTAAGGATAAACAAGGGCCGACCGGTCATGATCGGTCGGCCATGCGCACTGACTTAGAAGTTGCTAATTTTATCCCAATTTTCTCTGCGCTACGTAAGTGTTACGCACTTTCTCGATTCTTCCGAAGTTGGGGAGCCTCCAGACTATAAATAGACACCTAGGGATTGTTCCTAAGGTATCCTAGAAGGGTTCAAGCGAGGTTGGAGACTGTGGAAGTGGAGATTGGAGTTTCACTTGCTTTGCTGTTTTCATGCTTTTTGTAGTTGTTTCATGCTTCCTTGGATCATGAGCAGCTAAACCTCTTAGCTAGGGCTAAGAGGTGAAGCTTGTAGTGAATCCAAGATGTTTTAATTCGTAGTTAAATGGTTTTCATTTTGGAATTC
Source organism: Liriodendron chinense (assembly GCA_003013855.2). NCBI lineage: Eukaryota > Viridiplantae > Streptophyta > Magnoliopsida > Magnoliales > Magnoliaceae > Liriodendron > Liriodendron chinense. Next base: position 182,714 of record ML058388.1, on the reverse strand, counting down.
ATGATTATGAACTAAGGTTTGAAGTTTATACAAGTTTTTAAGTAATTTTTCTTAGTCTTGTGATGACTCATGGATGTTTGGATGAATTACTTAGCTTCTTAATTCGTTTGCAACGGTCTAGACCTGTATGATCTGAGGAATCGGAGTGCGCTCTAGTACTAAGCTCTTCATGAAGGGACTTCCTACCAAAGTTCTACTTTTCTGTTTTTCTGGAATATGTATGGACTGTGCTTGTGATTTAAATCCAGTTCAAATCCTGATCTAGCCTTGTCTTGTGAGAAGACTTGAGGATGATTATGATTGTGAACTGAACTTATAGGAAAAGGGAATGACCTATGCAATTGAGCATGCTCAGCTCGGCCTACATTGAGTGAATCTTATGCATAGAACTTACATATTATAGAATGTTTGGTTTAACAGCTCAATCATCCGACTAGATAGACAGGAATGTCGATTCTAGTTGAGAGAATAAGAAACCACAGCGGATTGAACATCGAGGATTGCTACAAGTGGATCCTCTGAACCTCTAGTGCCTTCTTATAATTAATTACTTTCGATTTAATTTAGCTTTTGAAACTCACATCAATTTCATACAACAATCTGATTAGTAGACTTTAATAGACACTTGTGGATGAATTTGTGAGATCCTACATAGTCCCTGTGGATCGACCTCGGTCTTATCGAGTTTATTACTACATCGCAACCCTACACTTGGGGAAGCGAACACTCATCCATTGAGAACACCTGCAAGCATACGTGGACCAGAACGATCGGTCCCCCAGGAAATGCGAACGGTCTCCTAGACAGGCGGATCAACGATGAGAAGAATCAACACGACAACAACAGGGAGATCAAGAAGGGAGAACACAACCTGAGTCCTTTAAGCCCGCTGGAGAAATCCACACTGTCTTTGGTGGACCCAGGGGAGGAGGGGACTTCAACAATGCTAGGAAGGCCCAAGAGGTGTTCTAGAATGAAAAGGTGGTGAACAACCCAAATGGAAACGCCAGCCGATTACCTTTTCAGAGGAAGACGGCAAAGGAATCCAGTTCTCCAATGATGACGTGGTCGTCGTGACACTACGAATCTCAAATTACAAAACTCACAAGATAATGCTAGACACGGGAAGTTCGGCAGATGTTCTATACACTTCAGCTTTTAACGCGATGAATATCTCTTGAAGCCGTTTGAAGCCTGTCTAGACTATGTTGATAGGGTTCGGTGGAGTAACTGTTGAACTAGAAGGATGTATCCACCTCCCGGTCGTCTTTGGAAAGGCTCCTAACAGGATTAATGTAATAATCAATTTCTTGATCGTAGATCGACCATCAACCTATAATGCTATATTGGGCCGACCGTCCATGACAGAACCTGGAGCTTCTATCTCCCCACTCTATTTGTGCATAAAATTTCCTACTCCGGAGGGCATTGGGGTGGTCAAGGAAAATCAATTAGTTGCACGTGCCTGCTATGAGATAATAGTTCAGAAGGAAAAGGGGAAGCAAGTCAGCCCCATCATAATGGTGACATCCCAAACTTGAGGAATTTCTAGCAAAAAAAATGCTAACCTTGGAGTATTGGGAGAATGACTCCAAGGGTGGCTCACCAGTAGAAGACTTGATTCCGATATCACTGTTTGCCAAATATCCCTCAAAGCAAGTTTGGATTGGGTTGGCGCTCGGCGTTGGTGCCTAGACCCGTTTCTCTCAATTCTTGATAGAACATTAAAATGTGTTCGCCTGGTCCCATGAAGACATGTCAGGAATCGATCAAAATGTAATCGCTCACCGATTACAAGTGGACCCAAAATTCAAATCAATACACCAAAGACGACGAGCTGTCAATCAGGAGAGGCATGAAGCTGTTAAAGAGGAGGTCGATAAGCTTCTCAAAGCAGGATTCATTATGGAAGTAGTGTAGCCGGAATGGGCAGTCAAGGTAGTGCTCGTCAAGAAAGCAAACGGAAAGTGGAGAATGTGCGTCGACTACATTGATCTTAACAAAGCATGCCTGAAAGATAGCTTCCCCACACCAAGGATCGACCAACTGATCGATGCCATGGCAGGACATGCACTTCTCAGTTCCATGGACGTATACTCTGGTTACAACTAGATCACCATGCATCAGCCGGATAGGGAGAAGACATCTTTCATCACCAATAGGGGCATATATTGCTACAAGGTCATGCCTTTCGGCCTTAAGAATGTGGGTGCCACATATCAAAGACTGGTCAACAAAATGTTTACGAACCAGATCAGGAAAACAATGAAAGTTTACGTGGACGACATGCTCGTCAAAAGCTTACAAGAAGAGGATCATCTCACAGACGTTCTGGAGATATTCCAGATCTTTTGGAAACATATGATGAAGTTAAACCTAGCCAAATGCACTTTTGGTTTATCGTCCATAAAGTTTCTAGGCTTCATGGTCGGAAAGAAAGGAATAGAGGCCAACCTCGAGAAGATTAGTGCCTTCCTTGAAATGAAAGCACCTAGGACCTTACGCAACATTCAGCGGCTTGCCAGACGAGTTGCCTCCCTCAGCAGATTCATATCCCGGGCAACTGATAAATGCCTACCATTCTTTAAATTGTTGAAGGGATTTGCAAAGACAATGCAGTGGGTGGACTAATGCGAACAAGCCTTCGTTCGCCTTAAGGAATACATGGGCAGTCCACCCATATTATCAAAGCCCCTCCACGGCAAGACGTTGGATTTATATCTCACTGTCTCTATAACTGCTGTGAGCTTTACACTCATCCGGGATGACAATGAAACTTAGAGGCTAGTCTATTGCATCAGCAGAGCAATGGTCGATGCCGAAAACCGTTATCCAACCATTGGAAAACTGGCGCTGGCCCTGATCACTTCCGCTAGGCGACTTAAGCCTTTTTAAGCCCACATGATCATGGTCCCCACGGATCAGCCATTGAGGCGGGTTCTGCAAAATCGGAGGACGTCAAGAAGGTTGGCCAAGTGGGTCATTGAATTAAGTGAGCATGACGGACAATTTTGTCCGCGTATGTCAATCAAAGGACAAGCAGGTGCTGACTTTATTGCTGAGTTCACCTACTCGGTCACCCCTGAATTCGCCGAATGCATCACATAGGCAACCAGTTCCCCCACTCCCGATCAGCCACTATGGACCCTTTTCGTGGATGGGTCGGCATCCTCCCATGAGAGTGGGGTGGGGATTATTCTTATATCCCCCGAAGGCTCCAAGCTCAAGTACACCCTTTGCTTCAATTTCCCTGCATCCAATAATGAGGCTGAGTATGAAGCACTCCTCACCGGACTTCGACTGGCCGAGTCGGTAGGAGCCCTGAAAATGAAAATCCACAATGACTCTCAGCTCGTGGTGAACCAAGTGTCTGACAAATTTGAATGAGAGATGAAAAGATGATGGCATACAAGGCACAAGCTCGCGACATCTTAAGAGGATTCGAGAAATAGTAACTGCTACAAGTCCCGAGGGAGCAGAACTAAATGACAGACTCACTCGCCCTACTAGGATCAACCTTGAAAAATGACATCAGCTGCATCATCCCGGTCGAACACCTTCCTGAACCGAGCATCAACCGGAAAGACATTCCAGACACTCTCCCAATCGACCAGTCTCCCTGTTGTATGGATCCAATCATTCAATACCTTAAAGATGGACGGCTCCCAGAAGACAAAAGAGAGGCAAGAAAGCTAAAATTTTGTGCCCCCAAAATATTTCTTGCAGGACAGCATCCTCTATCGATGAGGGTACTCACTTCCACATTTGCGATGCATTCATCCCGAGGAAGCTGACTACACCCTGAGGGAAATCCATGTAGGGATATGCGAAATCATCTTGTATGTCGATCAATGACATATAAGGCAATTCACCAAGGATACTATTGGCCAATAATGAACGCTGATGCCAACAAATTTTTTAAAACTTGTGACAAATGCTAGCGATTCACCAAGATTCCCCAGAAGCCACCAGCAGATATGACACTAATGATAGGTTCGTGGCCATTTTCTCAATGGGGAATCGACATCATCGATCCCTTACCAAGAAGGAAGGGACAACTTAGATTTGCTGTTGTGGCAGTCGATTATTTTATAAAGTGGACCAAGGCAAAGCCTCTGGCCTCCATCTTAGAGCAACAAATCAAGAAGTTCATTTTAGAGTCCATCATCTACCGATTTGGGATTCCCCACACCATAATAACAGGCAATGGACGACAATTCGATAATAAAAATCTCAAGGGACTCTATGAGGAGTTAAAAATTTGGCACATATTAATTGCACCTTATCACCCTCAGGCGAACGGCCAAGTCGAAGTCATCAACAAGATCATCAAGCACCACCTAAAGACAAAGTTGGAAGAACATAAGGGTGATTGGCCAGAGAGCTTGCTCGAAGTCTTATGGGCGTATAGGACCACTACTTGGACGACAACTGGAGAAACCCCATTCTCGTTGACCTTTGGAGCTAAAGTAGTGGTCCTGGTAGAGATTGGTATGCCATCATGCCGAACAGAGCATTATGATCCAAATTTGAACATGGGTGCTATGAATTTTCAACTGGATCTACTCGAAGAAAGAAGGAACGACGTGCAACTTTGGCTCATGAGATATTAACATAAGGTCGCTTAGCATTATAACTCATGCGTCAGTCATAGTCCCTTCAGAGTGGGAGACCTTGACCTCAGGAAAATAATTCCAAGCAGCACTCGGGATCTGAGCGCCCGAGTGTTTAGCCCTAGCTGGGAGGGACCCTACAAGGTCACGCGAATGATTAGGCCTAGGACTTAACAATTTGGAAAACATGGAGGTAAGGGCACTCCGCTGACCATAAAACACCATCAATTTACATAAGTATTATCAGTAGGAGATCCAAGCGGTAAATTATGTAATAAAGATTTTCAAAGCTAAGAATCAATACATGCTACTTGGATTTTCAACATTCGCCCATGCATTTATGATCTATATTTATATTTAATTCACAAGTTCAGATGGTATCCTATGTTAACCGAGTGAGGGACAAGGCCACCCAGTGCATCCCCTGATTGAACGCTATCAATAAAACATCACAAATGGAGTTTTCACAAAAAACACCCGTACATTCATTAATAATTTTCAATTCTTACAAATCTTGCGGGAGTACAAAGAAAAATTGAGAAAAACTAGTCGATCTCGTAGAGATCGGTGACACCAACAAGATCGGCAAAAGAAATAAGGTCGGCAGATACTTGGGCGATCGGCTCTTGGACAACACCTTCCCCATCGGGAATGGGGCCTTCATTGGACACTCTGTGCCCCCCATCGTGCTCCTCAACATCGGCTTCGATGATGGTCGGGGCCTCATCTTCTTCCAGAACTATCTCCATTTCCACATCCTTGAACTTCGATAAGTCAAGGTCGGGATGTAGCAGCTCGAAAACCTTTAGTGATCAAGCCCTACCATTCTGATAATCCCTGAAACGCTCGGCATAATACTCACCAGAGGACTGGAAGGCCTCCACGACCTGGACCCTTACCTCCTGAACCTTCGGTTCGAAGGCGACCCTCTCAGCCTCCAGTATCGAGGCGATCTCCACTAGCCGACTCTCTGCCGCAGCCTTTTCTTCTTTCCTTTCTTCTCTCTCCTTCTCTAACTTTCCTGACAAGGAGATCTTCTCGACCTCCAGTGCCCCCTCTCGAGACTCAACCTGAAGGAACCTTGTGTCAAGCGCCTCATATTGCGCTTGGTAATCTTGGGCAGATTTGATGACGGCTTAAAGATCCGTCTCCAAGTCACAGATACGTTGTTCCCATGTCTCCCTTAGGATCTCACTTTCCCTCAAGCTAACGTATGCAGCTTGCAACTTCTTCTCAAATTTCGTAAGTTGATTGGACTGACAGTTGAGAAATTGGTGAACTTCATAAATATCATGATGGGTCTTAAGCATCCCATCTAAACTCTAAAGAAGACAGAAAATTTTTTATCAGCAAGAGGAAAAGGATGTCATTATCCAATATGGTATAAGGAAATTAAGGATCTATATCTGAACTGCCCTCATCACTGACCGCTTCACAGCATCCTCGGGAGACGATCGGTTAATAGGGTTTAATGTACTAACCCAATGTTGTAAAAAAGATAGGAGCAGATCGAACCAAGTGGCCCGAAACTGTGTATGGCTCTGTGCCACTAGGAGTAGGCACGATAACGATCGTCCCTTGGCGGGAGGACCCCTCACCTGAACAAGGAGTAGATACCGCTGCCGACTGAGAAAGAGCATTCGGTGTGGTAGCAATCAGCACAGGTGGAGGGTGATTGGCAGCAGTCGGCAAGGACGGAGGCCGATCGGATGAGGTCGGAGCAGGAGGAATCACGGTTCCCTAGGCACTTGGCATTAGGGGGACTGATGTCGTTGTGGTACCACTTTAGATTGAGTGGGCACGCTCGAAGCTGTTGGTTGGGGTTGAACGGTTACGGACGAAGACTCACCCTTCTTCTGTCTCTTCTAAGACCCACTCTTCGGACCCAAGTGGGCCTTCATCTAAGCCAGCCCCTTAGGTTCCATACCTGTAAAGACAAAGGAGAATATCAGCAACACTAATACGAGTTGGACGGCAACTACAATACAATGACGGTACACAGTGGTTACCAGGAGGGCAAGGGATGAGTCCCGCTCTGAAGAGCGCCGAAGGTTGAAGCAGAAACTTCACATTCCAGACCTCTTCAGACGCCTGTCTCGCCTTCACGATCCTTTCATTGAGGCCGCCCCTTAGATGGGACCTATCTAGTGCCCTCCCTATACTAAAACCCCAAGGGACACGGAACCCCGGACCCAACTCCTGGGTAAACCAGTTCCTAGACACGAACCATTTATCTCGGCGGTCCTTGTTGGATGACGGGCTCCCGAGGATAAAGTTCTCCCCATGGAAGAATGACAGATAATACCACCTAGAGGTTTTGTCCCTTCTTCTCAAGGTGTACAATCTCTAAAATTCCTCGAGAGTAAGCACTGTTCCCTACTTCGTTCCAGAGAACGTACACCTCAAGAAGTACTCACCACCCATTCGACATCAGTTGACCAAGGGCGAGGTTATATCTATTTAATACCCCAGCAACATAAGGGGGCAAGGGCAGACGAAAACCAAGGGGGAATAGAAAATCATAGACTGCCACCTCGCACATCCGAGGGTTATTGGCCGTTTCCTCCGGCCTTGGTAACTGAAAAATAATGTTATCTAGAACACTATAATCCCTCCGGATTTCCTCAATCTCCACGAATGTAAGAGTGGTAGGATAATCCTTAGGGGTGCATTTGGCAGAGGAAAAAGATTGACCCCTTTTCCTTTTCCATTGAAGGCCATTGGAGGAGGAAGACTCAACTGGATGATCTTCCCCAATGGGCATGGGGTGGAACTTGATGAAGTCGACATAACAAGAAGGACAAAGGAAGCAGTGAGAACTCGGGCACTAAGGTTTGTAGAGATGGCGTGGAAGCGAAGAAAAAGGGGATTTGTATATGTGTGTGTGTGTGTGTGTGTGTGTGTGTGTGTGTGTGTGTGTGTGTGTGTGTGTGTGTGTGTGTGTGTGTGTGTGAAATCATCACGCCCTCTTGACTCCTCAACACGTGCCTCTCCCCCGTTTGATTTTAAAAATGAAAAGGCTAATGAAGGACACGTGTGTGCCTCTCGTTCACCCGGAATGAGCAAAACGGTATGTCGTATTAAATGATCCGATGCTTCGTCTGAGGAGAAACGTATGTTGCTTATCTTTTCCTCCCTCATCATGTATGATGGTAGCTCTTCGTCTTTCGCACCTGGCAGTTAAGCATATATTTAAGTTTCATGATTAACTTCTCTAACCAAGAAACTTAAGGGGGCTGCTGTTGTTATGCAACGTTGCGTGGCTCATGGCTCGGAGCATAGCTAGAGGCACGGTCATCTATCGGTATTATTATCGCAATAGACAAGTCTGACACTACAGAAAAGCATTCAGGAATATTTGCACTCGAGCATAGCGTTCGGAAATGTTGGCATTCAGTTGCATGCGACTTTCCAGTTAAAGTCGGATGATTATTCCAGATCGAACACTTAACACCCTCTAACAACCAAGCATTAACTGATGTACATTGCTCGGTTCTGAAAAAGTCAACACCAAGTATATAAAGAAATTCGTTCGAAAAGAAGCAAAATAGAGAAACCATATATTTATTCACCAAAATCTCATTACAGAAGACCCAGAGGGCAATTACAAGGCAAAAACCAATAATGAAATGGAAGTAAGAGAAAAAGAGGGAAAAAGAAGGTCAAGCCAGTTCACATCTTCGACTTCACTCCGCACCTCTTTCAAGTCTTCCCCTTCCTACCAAGCGGTCCAAGCTGGATAAGAAGAGACAAAGACACAGGAGTTCCCACATCAAAGGTAGATTGCGGATAAGCATGCAGTTCACACCATTAATCAAGGATTTCCGCCCCTCTAACCATAGCCCATATTTATTGACTACGTCTAAGGTATTGACCCAAATAACAAATTCTCCAAGGATTAAAGAATCGTCTCCATTCCAAACTTTAGAAAAGCAAATGGCTATAGAAGGAACAACCATGGCTATCCGAGCAAGGAAAGGATCGAAAGAGGCCTTTTATAGAAATTGTGTGGCTATTTCATATCCCAAAGTTGCCACGCATCAGCATTCGATTGACTGTCAACCCTCTAAGAAATGTTTTGTCTTCTGAGCACAATTAATGAGGGCAAAAATCGAAGGCCGCTTTTAATTCCATCTAGTGAAATTCACACCACGCGGAAAGCTGTTACTCGCGAAAACAACGCAGAAATCGGGGGTCAGCTTATTCCCTAAGAACTTGCGCTCAAGCCAATTAAAATCAGACTTGAGAGCAGGGGGCTTACTATTATGGGTAAATCTGAGCTTCCCCCAATTTGATTATAAAACCGATGACAATACCCAATCAGAATACGGATGTCCCTAATTTTGCTGCATTTCGCTCGGTCGATAATGCTCGGTCTGCAATCTTTACCAAACACACGATATTGTGCTGAGACTTTTGCACTCGGGAATTTCAGCCTCGGTTGGGTGCTCGGTTATTTATTGAAGCCGAACACTATTATCCGAATATACATTCGGTCCTCACTGACAACCAAACGACACTCGGCGAACGGTATTCAATTTTTACTCGAGTTTTGTCGAATACTTGCCAGATCCACACAATTGTCTACACCAAGGGCCATATCCCAAATGTTTAGGGTTCGGGTAATGTCCTCCTCAAGTTACGAGATTTGATTTTTAGAAGCTACCAAACGAGATATCCGTTGTATGCAGAGAATCATGCAAACCGCCTTAAAGGCATTCATAGTATCCACGTACACAAGAGATCGTATCTCTGTACAATTAGAATCCTGTCCCAATACGGTAAGGATGAATATTATAAGAAGCCCTCCACACTACCACTCAAGGTACACACAACGCAATACATTCCCATACTTAGCTTCTAAAAGCTTGCTTTCTCCTCCATCACTAACTTAGGCATTGGAGGGCCATCAGTCGGAATCCCCGGCAGCCATCCTAACCCTTGTTGTGTTTACAGGTTTTATTGATCCAGCTCATTCATTTTCCATCACACATCAAATGGTGGAGATTTAAGTTGGTTCTTGATCAACTACTGGTGACATGTTTTAACATTAACACTAATAATACAAGTTAAGCAAGCAAGAACACTTCGGCTTCTAAGCGTAAGTGGGTCCAATCATAAGACTAGCATATGATAAGAAATTAAGAAACATATTCTAAGCATGCATAGAAGCCACAGCCAAAAAGAGGACAGAAGCTTGCTGTCTCTGCTGGGGGGGTCTGCCCGACCGGTCAAGACCGGTCGGACCAGCCTAGCCGACCGGTCAAGACTTGTCGGCCCTATGGCCTGTTGACACAGCAAGTTTGCTATTCAAATCTGGACCCAGCTGACCGATCTTGACCGGTCGGTCCAGTCCATCCGACCGGTCGTGACAGGTCGGTCAGGCCTGGGTTCAGCCAGTTTGATTGCTGACCCATCTTCCACACAACCCCACTCAATGGCCAATGATAGGATGATCTTTTGGGGCACCTAGGGCCAAACTATGATGACTAAGGGTATTCCTAAGATCGTCAAGGTCATTAAAGAGGTTAGGGGTTAGGTTTTGGTCAAGGTTAAGGCACATCAAGGCATCACATTTACCTGTTTCTTCTTCCTTGATACAGCAGGGCCACTTGAGTCTTCGATCTTCGTCTTCATTAAGCTCAACCGACACTAGACTCACTGAGTTAAGTAATTGACAAACAAGGTGCACTAGTATGCCATGAAAAAGTGCACTAACAATCTCCCCCTTTGTCAATTACTTACAAAAACCTAACCTACCAAAACAAAATACATGTTTAAGATATTACATTGATAATGAATTAAATACAGGACTCTTGACATGCCTAATCTAAGCTGCTCCTCTTCAGTTTGCTCCCCCAATAACCTGTCAATTCCTGCATCACAAAACATAGCAAACTAGTTTTTATGGGACTTGATCTTTCTCCCCCTTTTTGTCAGCAATTGACAAACTATTCTCTCCCCCTTAATGATATATCAATAAGGTTAAGGTAAGAGTAGATAGCATGTTGCAGTTATAACTATAAGCACATGCTAACAAGGAGAGTATAGGGTGTATGAATCATAAAAATATGGAGCATGCTAAGGAACATGATTAACAAGAAAATGTAACTATCTAAGCATAGTTAATCATGCATAATTGGTCAAGGATATACATTTACAATAAAAGCATAAAGGGCTTATAGCCCAATCAACCAACCTCCCCTAGTGGTATATCAAGACCAATACTAAGCAAAGATTAGCATACAATAAAGCATATAGTTCAGCAAGATTAGCTAATCTAAGCATGGAGATAGTCTAGCAAGCAAATATGTAAGTTGAAAGCAAAGCAAACTACCAAATTTGGTCTTATGAGGCTTGAATCCTATGATTTGCCTATACACATAGAAATGAGGCTGAAATCCTCAGATTTTCCTATTTAAGCATTTCTAGCTATCCTCACTATTCTATGTTTAATTTGAAAGGCCTAAGGGTAACTAATTTCCTCAACACCCTTATAAAATGTAGCATGAGGTGAGGGGTTGGGACTCCTTCTACTCCTAAAAGGGATAGCGGTCGGGATCCCCTCTTAGATAAGCAGGAAGAGAGGTAATGGTGGAAGCCGTGAAAGCTAGATCTTTATGTTGGCTCCCATCACTAGCGGAGTCACCGGATTTGGAGTCTGACTCCTCCGCATCATCCCAAGTGGTAGCCATTGCCTTTTTGCCTTTCGGTTTAGGCCCATTTGGACATTCCGGGGCGATATGGCCATGACGACCGCAACCGTAACAACGGACGGATGAAGGTTTGGATGATTTCCCTTTATGTTTATCACCCTTCTTGTCCTTCTTGTCACGGCTACTCCCTCTATCAAATTTGAGGAATCTCTTGAACTTTTTGTTCAATTTCTCTTCCTCATTATCCTCATCATCACTATCTTCCTCCAACTCACTCTTAATTTTGTTATGTTTGAGAGAGGACTTGAAAGCGATGCTTTTCTTTCTAGAGGGGGCCTTAAAGTGAAGTTCATGAGTTTGTAGGGAACCTATGAGTTCTTCTACTTTCATGTTATCTATGTCTCTACACTCCTCTAAGGTAACTATCTTGGTGTCAAATCTATCCGGGAGGGACCTAAGTATTTTTTTACAAATCCTACCTTCCAGAACCCGATCACCCAAGACAAACATGGAGTTGCAAATATCTGACAATTTAGTATAAAACTCCATAAAAGTTTCAGTCTCTTCCATCCGAATGTTTTCAAATTTGGTGGTTAAGAGCTGAAGCTTCGAGCGTCTTACTGTGATAGTTCCCTCATGGGTAACCTCAAGTACATCCCATGCTTCTTTTGCAGTTGTGCATGTGAGAATGCACTGAAATTCATCCGGAGAAACCGCACAGCAGATCGCATTAAGAGCTTTGGCATTTGCCATGTATTGAGCTCTCTCTGTCATCCCATTTGGAATCATCTTTAGGAATGACAATGTATTTCCCATCAACCTCCACTTGCTCGGTGGGCAAGGTATATCCATTTTGTGTGCTTAGCCACACCGGACCGTCCACGGATTGGAGAAAAATTCTCATTCTAGCCTTCCAATAGGCATAGTTGGACCCGTTAAAGAATGGTGGACGGTTGGTGGTACTTTCATCTCGATTAGACATTATGCTAGTCTTCGGTACCGGATCTTACTCTAGACGGTTACGTCCTTGAAGAGCAACCCACTCTGATACTAATTGAAAGTACGTCGGTAGTTTAACATGACACCTTCGTATGTGCGGAAGCTTAAAGAGCAACTAGAATTATGACTAAACCTATAGGGGGTGATTAAGGACCTTTTTGAAATTCTTTTCGCCTACTTACACAATTCAACAAATTAAATTAAGTAAGCAAGAACTCTTCGGCTTCCAAGCCTATGTGGGTCCAATCATAAGACTAACATATGGTTAAGCAATAAACAATCCTAGTCTAGGCATGCATAGGTAAATAAATGATTTAACTAATCAAGCTCCTAACCTATGCAACCTATGTAGACTTAAGAGAATGGATCAATGAGCTCAAGTCTACTCAACTAGTGAAAGTATGTTCACTTCCCCAAGTGTAGGGTTGCGATGTAGTAATAAACTCGGTAATACCGAGGTCGATCCACAGGGACTTATGTAGGATGTCACAAACTCATCCAAAAGTTTCTATTGAAGCTAACAATCAAAGTTTGAATAGAATGTGTGTGACTAACAGTTTAATCTAAATTGAATGTAAATAATTATAAGAAGGCACTAGGGGTTCGAGGATTCACTTGTAGCAATCCTCGATGTTCAATCTGCTGTGGTTTCCCATTCTCTCAACTAGAATCACCAGTCAGGTCTATCTAGTCGGATAATAGAACTGTTAAACCAGAAGTCTGTAACATGTAAGTTCTGTGCATAAAGTTCACTCAACTCTAGGCTGATCTGAGCATGCTCATTGCATAGGTCATTCACCTTTTCTATAGGTCCAATTCCCAATCATAACCATCCTCAAGTCTTCTCACAAGACAAGGCTAGATCATGATTTGAACTGGATTCAAATTATATGCACAGTCCATACATATTCCAGATAATCGACCAAAACTAGAACTTTGGCATGAAGCCCCTTTATGAAGAGCTTGGTACTAGAGCGCACTCCAATTCCTCGGATCATACAGGTCTAGATCGTTGCAAACAAATTAAGAAGATAAGTAATTCATCCAAACATCCATGAGTCATCACAAGACTAAGAGAAATTACTTAAAAACTTGTATAAACTTCAAACCTTAGTTCATAATCATGAATTCCAAACTGAAAACCACTTAACTACGAATTAAAACATCTTGGATACACTACAAGCTTCACCTCTTAGCCCTAGCTAAGAGGTTTAGCTGCTCATGATCCAAGGAAACACGAAACAACTACAAAAAGCATGAAAACAGCAAAGCAAACCAAAAGGAGTTGTGAAACCCCAATCTTCACTTCCACAGCCTCCAACCTTGCTTGAGCCCTTCTAGGATGCCCTAGGAACAATCCCTAGGTGTCTATTTATAGTCTGGAGGCTCCACGACTTCGGAAGAATCGAGAAAGTGCGTAACACTTACGCAGCGCAGAGAAAATCGGACGTTACTTAGGAGTTTCTAAGTCAGTACACCTGGCCGACCGGTCACGACCGGTCGGCCTCAATACACGTTCATTCCAGCAAGCATGGCCGACCGGTCATGACCGGTCGGCCTTGTAAAGCATTAGTCCAGCAAGCTTGTCCGACCGGTCATGACCGGTCGGACGTTTTCCTTTATACTCCAGCAGCCATGGCCGACCGGTCATGACCGGTCGGCCTTGTAAAACCTTCCTCCAGTGACTGTGTCCGACCGGTCATGACCGGTCGGATGTCTTCAGCACTTCCCCCATGTACATGGCTGACCGGTCACGACCGGTCAGCTCCCTTTTCTTCTTGTGTTCTTCCTTTCTTTCTTCTGCTTTCTTCTTTCCTTACTTCTTTCTTTGTTCCCTTCTTCCTTCGGCTCTCTTTGGATCTTCATTTCAGGTTCTAAATCAGCCCTTTTTATCTTCAATTATGTGGGGCCACTCTCAGTCCTGTAGTCACAAAACATGCATTGGATTAGCCTACAAACCATATAAACCTTGCACAATGAGTGAAGAATTGGGGTTAGAATATGCACAATTAAGAGCTCAACACACCCCCCAACCAGCATTTTGCTAGTCCCGAGCAAAACATGCGTGAAACTAATCCTATTCTTCAAAACTCAATTCTCCTTCAGAAACCCTCCTTCTATACATTCCAAGGTACATAAGCATAAGATTCAAAAATATTAGACGACAGAGGTTGAAACCGTAAACCCTCAAAACATAATAAGCATTTATATGAAATTCCCGCTGATTGGTTGATAAATAGAAAGACTTGAACAAATTTCACCTAGTGTGGGTAGTGAAAATTCATTCCACGAGTTTCTAGGATTATCTTCTTCATAGATCAACTAGACTATAGAACTCAAGGTACATAGAGCCACATCAAGCCAATGACAGGAATTTGCCTTACCGTCCTTCCGACGACTTTCACACTACGTCCCATTTCCGGCTTTGGTTACGGATAGACCATCCCCCGGTTGGTAGTAGGTAGCCCTAATCGGAATTCTCCACCATTTTTCCACATTCCCAATTTCATCCTTCCTTTTCCTTTTTCTTTTTAAATTAGATAGGATTTTTACAAATCCATATCTTTCATTATTTTCCCATGGACAAGGATGGACAAAGTACCCCGGCCTGATTTCTCAATACCTCAATTCAAAGTTTAGCTAATTCATAAGTCACATAATCCCTTCAACTCATGAAAATCGTGTAATGTGAACTAGGTGAAAAAGTGTTCAGGTTTTCTATCAATCACAAAAATAGGGGAGTTCACATATAAAAACCATTATGCTGTGAGGAATTCCAGACTTCCAGCCCTATACACTTCATATCTCCTCCTCTTATGCTCATATCAACTCGAATGCCTAGAACCAGTGTTTTCCAAAAGAGTTTCAAATCTTTGAAAAATCGAAAAAATTTCCACATGATTGCTTGAAATGTTGCAAATCGCTGAATTCATCCAAGAGATCCTACACCCCCCAACCAAATCTTGCATTGTCCTCAATGGAAAAGATGTGCAATGAGCAAAACATGAGAGCAATTCGAAAATAAAAGGGAGTGAGGAAAGATAGTACCTGAGAGAGAGAAAAGTGAAGATCTACCTCCTTCTAACAAACCTATGAAAACGAAAACAAAAGCAGCAAAATCCTACTCCTAACTACTCTATATCTCCATCAGACTAGGAGATCAATCATCCTGATACACAGGATCATTCAGAGGTATGGACATACCTTCTGAAGGGAAGTTCTCAAAGAACGGCTTTAATCGCTGCCCATTTGCTTTAAAAATGTTGCCGTTCCTTGGATTTAATAGCTCAACAGTCCCATATGGATAGACAGTTTGCACAATGTAGGGACCGGTCCACCGAGATCTCAATTTTCCCGAAAATAGATGTAAGCGAGAATTATACATGAGGACTTTTTGATTTATCGTGAATGTCTTGCGAAGAATATTCTTATCATGGAATATCTTCGTCTTGTCCTTGTAAATTCTTGCATTCTCATAAGCTTCATTACGGATTTCTGCAAGTTCATTCAATTGTAGTTTGCGTAACGAGCTTGCCTTGTCAGGATTGAAATTTATCTTCTTAATAGCCCAATATGCCTTATGTTCCAATTCCACAGGTAGGTGACAAGCCTTCCCATAGACAAGTCTATAGGGAGACATTCCAATAGGGGTTTTAAAGGCAGTACGGTAAGCCCAAAGCGCAACGGTAAGTCGAAGTGACCAATCCTTGCGATCGGGATTCACCGTTTTCTCCAAAATGTGTTTAATCTCCCTATTGGATATCTCAGCTTGTCCACTAGTTTGTGGGTGATAGGGAGTGCTCACTTTGTGTGTAACGCCATATTTCTTCATTAAGGCTGCAAAAGGGCGATTGCAAAAGTGAGACCCTCCATCACTTATGATGACTCGAGGCGTTCCAAACCGGGAAAGAATATTTTCTTTTAAAAATCGAATGACCGTTTTATGGTCATTATTCCGGCAAGGAATAGCCTCGACCCATTTGGAGACATAATCGACAGCAAGTAAGATGTATAAATTTCCAAAAGAAGATGGGAATGGGCCCATGAAATCGATGCCCCAACAATCAAAAATTTCGATAATTAAAATGGGATTAAGTGGCATCATATTTCTACGGGAGATTCCTCCTAGTTTCTGACAAGGTTCACATGCTTTGCAAAACTCATGTGTGTCTTTGAACATGGTGGGCCAATAAAACCCACATTGCAGAATTTTCGCTGTGGTCTTTTTGGCTGAAAAATGGCCACCACATGCTTGAGAATGACAGAAGGAGATGATACTTTGTTGCTCATCATTTGGGACACATCTCCTTATGATTTGATCGAGACAATACTTGAACAGGTATGGGTCGTCCCATAGAAATTTCCGTACCTCTGAGAAGAATCTATCCTTATCTTGCTTTTTCCAATATGTAGGAATTGTACCTGTAGCAAGATAATTAGCAATGTCCGCATACCATGGCAATTGGGAAACAGCAAAAAGTTGTTCATCAGGGAACATGTCATTGATTGCAGTCGTTTCAGGGGAATCAGTGAGGACAAGTCGAGAGAGGTGGTCAGCTACTACATTCTCTACTCCTTTCTTATCACGTATTTCTAAGTCGAATTCTTGGAGTAGGAGGATCCATCTTAATAACCGTGGTTTAGCATCCTTCTTAGAGAGAAGATACTTAAGCGCGGCATGATCAGTGAATACAATGATCTTGGATCCAATCAAGTAGGATCTGAACTTCTCCAAGGCAAAAACTACGGCTAAAAGTTCCTTTTCAGTAGTGGTGTAGTTTTCCTGGGCTGAGTTTAGGGTTCTACTTGCATAGTAGATAACACATGGCTTTTTATCTTTTCTTTGGCCTAACACGGCCCCAATAGCATAGTCGCTAGCATCGCACATAATCTCAAAAGGAAGGCTCCAATCAGGTGGTTGCATTATTGGGGCGCATGTCAACATGCCTTTAAGGGTGGTAAAGGCCTTTTGACATTCTTCACTCCACTCAAATGAATTTTCCTTTTGAAGTAGGTTGCATAAAGGACGAGAGAGTGAACTGAAATCCTTTATGAACCGTCTATAAAATCCTGCGTGTCCTAAAATGGACCGTATATCTCGTATGCTTTTGGGTGGTGGAAGGTTAGATATAAGGTCAATTTTCGCCTTGTCCACCTCAATTCCATTTTGTGAAACGATGTGACCAAGTACAATTCCCTTTTTAACCATGAAGTGATACTTTTCCCAATTGAGCACAAGGTTCTTCTCTTCACATCTTTTTAGCACAGATTTCAAGTGCTCAAGGCACTCATCAAAGCTACAACCGAATACGGAAAAATCATCCATGAAGACTTCGAGAATTGTCCCCACCATGTCAGAAAAGATGCTCATCATACAACGCTGAAAGGTGGCAGGGGCATTACATAGTCCAAACGGCATCCATCGATAGGCGAAAGTGCCGAATGGACATGTGAATGTAGTCTTTTCTTGGTCTTCACGGGCAATTTCTATTTGGTTGTACCCTGAATAGCCATCAAGAAAGCAAAAGTGGGAATGACCCGCCAACCGTTCTAAAATCTGATCAACAAACGGTAGGGGGAAGTGGTCTTTCCTCGTGACAGTGTTTAGCTTCCTGTAGTCAATGCACATTCTCCACCCGGGTAGTGACTCTAGTTGGTACGAGTTCATTATTGGCATTGGCTACGATGGTTATTCCGGATTTCTTAGGCACCACTTGAGTTGGGCTCACCCATTGGCTATCAGAGATTGGGTAAATGATACCTACATCCAATAGTTTCACCACTTCGGCCTTAACCACATCCTTCATATTTGGATTTAGTCGTCTTTGTGGTTGCCGGGATGTCTTTGCATTTTCCTCAAGGTGTATGCGGTGAGTGCAAATCAGTGGGTCTATGCCTTTGAGATCCGCAATTGTCCATCCGATGGCACTCTTGTGCTCTAATAGAGTGGCTATTAGCCTACTCTCTTGTTCCTCATCCAAGTGGGAAGAAATCACCACTGGATATGTCTCATCTCGACCTAAATAAACATATTTTAGCACACTTGGCAATGGTTTTAGGTCGAGTTTTGGTGCCTTAATGTTGGATGGGAGGGCCTTGTTCTCATTTATAGGCAAAGGTTCAATTGGGGTCCTCCATCTTTTATTTTCACGCACCATCATCACATCTAGAATGGCATCCATCTCTTGTGTTGTATTATCATTCATATCATGGAGATGGGCCACACATGCCTCAAAAGGGTCGGAAAATAGTGACAAGGGGATTGTATCTTCCACGAATGATTCGATCATGTTTAATTCGTGGATATCATCATCAACTTCCCGCGGTTGTTTGCATAACTCAAATATATTAAGCTCAAGAGTCATATTTACAAAGGACATTTGTACCAGTCCGTTTCTACAATTGATAATGGCGTTTGAGGTAGCTAGAAACGGTCGTCCAAGTATGACGGGAATTTGAGTACCCGTGCCTATCACAGGATGTGTGTCCAAGACAATAAAATCTACTGGGTAGTAGAATTTATCAACTTGGACTAGAACATCCTCTACCATTCCTCTCGGTATCCGGATGGATCTATCAGCAAGTTGGAGTGTGGTTTTGGTGGGTTTCAATTCACCTAACCCAAGTTGTTCATAGACCGAGTATGGAATGAGATTCACACTTGCCCCCAAGTCGAGTAGGGCTTGTTTAATCTGGTAGTCTCCTATGATGCATGATATGGTTGGACTACCCAGATCTTTGTATTTTTGGGGCACCTCTTGTTTGATGATGGCACTCAAATTCTCAGCCAAAAGCACTTTGTTGTGAACGTTATGTTTCCTTTTGATTGTACACAATTCCTTTAAAAATTTGGCATAAGATGGTATTTGTTTTATTGCATCCAACAGCGGAATGTTGATCTTCACCTGCTTGAAAACTTCCAGAATTTCCAGATTTTTATCTAAAGGTTTAGGTGAAATCAACCTTTGTGGAAATGGGGCAACCGGCTTGTATTGTCTTTCCGGTTCTTTCTCTTGTGGAATATTGTTTGGGCTATCATCCTCTTTGGGAGTTTCCGGATCCTTAGGCTTGGGAGCCTTCACCGGATTGGATTTATCAATTTCTTTCCCACTTCTCAAAGTGGTGATAGCTTGGACATGTTCCGTATGGTGGGAGGATGAGCTTGCATCTTGTATCTCATACTGGGTCCTTGGGTTAGGAAGAGTTTGAGCAGGAAGTGTGCCCTTCTCTCTACCACTCAGGTGAGCTTCCACTCTAGCCAGAGATGTTTTTAATTCATTAATGGCTTGGTTTGAATTTTGATTGAATTTCAATTGCTCTTGCATGAACCCATCTATTTTTAGAGAATTTGTCTTGTTATACTCATTCTGGACTGATACGAGTGCACCCAACATCTCTTCTAGTGATACTTTTGGAGTGTTGTTTGCATTTGCAGTGGGTCCATTCCTCCAACTGAAGTTGGGATGGTTCTTCCAATTAGGATTATACGTGTTTGAGTTTGGAGCACCATATTGCTGCTGATAACTGTTTATGGCATTTGTTTGTTCTTGTAAGATGCTTTGGACTGCTGAAATTGTGGGACAATCTGGTGTAGCATGTTGATTTCCAGCACAAATTCCACAAACAGTTTCAACCTCAGTGGAGTTGATTGTTTCTCCTTTCCTTAATTCCATGGCTTCGACCTTTCTTGTAAGGCTAGCCAACCGTGCACCTATGCTGTCTTCCTCTGATAAGACATACATTCCTCCCTTTTCCTTTTGTTGGCCAATCTTGGAATTTGTTGGTTTAGATGTGTCCCAAGATTGTGCACTTTCAGCCAATTCTTCCAGATAATCCCATGCTTCATCAGCTTCCTTATTCATGAACTCCCCATTACACATCATCTCTATAAATTGGCGCATGGATGGAATCAGTCCTTCATAGAAAAAAACTTATAATCCGCCAATTTTCATAGCCATGATGTGGGCATGCGTTTAATAGGTCCTTGAATCTCTCCCAACATTGGGAAAAGGTTTCATCCTCCTTTTGGGCAAAGTTCATGATAAGGCGCTTAAGCATGTTCGTTTTGTGAGTAGGGAAGAATTTTTTTATAAATTCTCTGTGCATATCATTCCATGACCCAATTGATCTTGGCCTCAATGCATAAAGCCAACCTTTGGCTTTATCCTTAAGAGTGAAAGGGAAGAATTTAAGTCTTACTACATCTTCAGTCACATTTGCAAAGTGCATGGTGGTGATTACCTCATCAAACTCCCTAAGGTGTTGATAGGCACTTTCACTGTCTAAACCATGGAATTTAGGGAGAAGATTGATCACTCCCGGTTTCAAATCCACATTCCCTGCATTTGGTGGAAATACTATGCATGAGGGAGTGCTCGTTCTTGCAGGTTGCAAGAAATCACGTAAAGTCCTAGGTCGGGGAACATTCTCAACCACATTCTCCCCTGTTTCGGTTTGATTTTGAACCGGGTTAGGTTGATTTGTAGCCATACTTTCAGATAAAATTGGAGAATCTAGATGTCTCCTAACACGTGGCTCTCTATCAATGCCTTCTACTATCCCCCCTTCACTTATGAGTCGGTTATTGGAATCCCGAGCCCAATGTGGCATGCAAAACCAAAAATAAGAAACAAAAAGGAAAAAGAATTCTTCCTTCTTTTTCTTTACTCTTCTCTAAGACCGAAGCACAAGGTGTCTTGCAATGGCTAGGCCAGAAACAAAGATAGAGACCGATTTCTCCTGGTCAATAGGGGTTCAGAGAACACCCCACCCACTCTTTGAATCTTTTGAGAAAAGGTGCAGAAAAAAAAGGAGAAAGAGGAGTAGAGATGAGAAAAGAAATCCCTGAGCACAAGGTGATCCAAGACGGCAGAGCCGACCAATAGGAATCCAGGTGGCAAAAAGGCCGACCTTTTAGAGATCCAAAAGGAGTCTCCACCCACTCTACAAGAGATGAATAAAATAAGAATGACTAGGAGAAGGAGAAGAGTAAGGTTTTAGAAGGGTAGCACCTGAATTGCACTTGAAATCCTTGACTCTTCTTCGGCTTCCTAGAAATCTTTGAAAAAATCAAATAAACAAACTAAGTTAGTTCTAAAAATCTAAAAGAGTCCTAAATAGATACTAATTTCAGAAATTTGTGAAAACCGTCAAGGTCCCCGGCAACGGCGCCAAAAACTTGTTCGCTTCCCCAAGTGTAGGGTTGCGATGTAGTAATAAACTCGGTAATACCGAGGTCGATCCACAGGGACTTATGTAGGATGTCACAAACTCATCCACAAGTTTCTATTGAAGCTAACAATCAAAGTTTAAATAGAATGTGTGTGACTAACAGTTTAATCTAAATTGAATGTAAATAATTATAAGAAGGCACTAGGGGTTCGAGGATTCACTTGTAGCAATCCTCGATATTCAATCCGCTGTGGTTTCCCATTCTCTCAACTAGAATCACCAGTCAGGTCTATCTAGTCGGATAATAGAACTGTTAAACCAGAAGTCTGTAACATGTAAGTTCTGTGCATAAAGTTCACTCAACTCTAGGCTGATCTGAGCATGCTCATTGCATAGGTCATTCACCTTTTCTATAGGTCCAATTCCCAATCATAACCATCCTCAAGTCTTCTCACAAGACAAGGCTAGATCATGATTTGAACTGGATTCAAATTATATGCACAGTCCATACATATTCCAGATAATCGACCAAAACTAGAACTTTGGCATGAAGCCCCTTTATGAAGAGCTTGGTACTAGAGCGCACTCCAATTCCTCGGATCATACAGGTCTAGACCGTTGCAAACAAATTAAGAAGATAAGTAATTCATCCAAACATCCATGAGTCATCACAAGACTAAGAGAAATTACTTAAAAACTTGTATAAACTTCAAACCTTAGTTCATAATCATGAATTCCAAACTGAAAACCACTTAACTACGAATTAAAACATCTTGGATACACTACAAGCTTCACCTCTTAGCCCTAGCTAAGAGGTTTAGCTGCTCATGATCCAAGGAAACACGAAACAACTACAAAAAGCATGAAAACAGCAAAGCAAACCAAAAGGAGTTGTGAAACCCCAATCTTCACTTCCACAGCCTCCAACCTTGCTTGAGCCCTTCTAGGATGCCCTAGGAACAATCCCTAGGTGTCTATTTATAGTCTGGAGGCTCCACGACTTCGGAAGAATCGAGAAAGTGCGTAACACTTACGCAGCGCAGAGAAAATCGGACGTTACTTAGGAGTTTCTAAGTCAGTACACCTGGCCGACCGGTCACGACCGGTCGGCCTCAATACACGTTCATTCCAGCAAGCATGGCCGACCGGTCATGACCGGTCGGCCTTGTAAAGTATTAGTCCAGCAAGCTTGTCCGACCGGTCATGACCGGTCGGACGTTTTCCTTTATACTCCAGCAGCCATGGCCGACCGGTCATGACCGGTCGGCCTTGTAAAACCTTCCTCCAGTGACTATGTCCGACCGGTCATGACCGGTCGGATGTCTTCAGCACTTCCCCCATGTACATGGCTGACCGGTCACGACCGGTCAGCTCCCTTTTCTTCTTGTGTTCTTCCTTTCTTTCTTCTGCTTTCTTCTTTCCTTACTTCTTTCTTTGTTCCCTTCTTCCTTCGGCTCTCTTTGGATCTTCATTTCAGGTTCTAAATCAGCCCTTTTTATCTTCAATTATGTGGGGCCACTCTCAGTCCTGTAGTCACAAAACATGCATTGGATTAGCCTACAAACCATATAAACCTTGCACAATGAGTGAAGAATTGGGGTTAGAATATGCACAATTAAGAGCTCAACAAAGTACATCTTGTGTGTGGATGTGCCAATCTAGTGCCTAGCATACATTCCTATCAAGCATTCATAATTAAACAATTAAACATCCAATGCTAAGATATCAATGTACTCAATACAATCACAAACACAAGCATGTATAGTGGTTCGACTTTGGGTCTACTCCACTCCCGGTTCAAGTACTCAACTCCTTTGAGCACACCGGTATTCACTATCGGAGGTTTTAAATGAGGTTCACCTCACAACCTTTACATGGAGGTTTTACTGGTTCACCTCTCAACCATAATCGAAGTTTTGGACAAAGGGCTAACTCTCAACCTAAACGGAGTTTTGGACATAAGCTAACTCTCAACCCCACGCACGTTCACTCCCATGTTGGAGGCTCCCCCTTGGAGATTTTGTTTAGGCCCGGCTTGAAATTACGGTATAAGTTTGATTACCGCTTTTGTAGAAGCAACAAACTGGTTTCTTTGTCCTAGAGGGGGGTGAATAGGACACTTTTGAAAATCACAAAATTACACACTTACAAACATGCAAAGTACTTTAGAGAACTTACTTCAAACACTAGATATGCAGACTATTAATTAATAAAAGTGCAAGTGAAAGAAGTAAAGCAGTTCAACCATTCATCACAGAACAAGAGATTTTATAGTGGTTCGGTTATGTACCTACTCCACTCCCGGCTGATCCACTCACTCCTTGAGTGGCCGGATTTCACTATCACTATGGTTTTAAATGAGGTTAACCATAAACCTTAACAGCCTACAAAAGGACTTAGACTTCAACACATAGATTCATCCTTCCGTAGGACTAATCCATTTACCACTTTCTCATACACAAGGGCTTGTCCTACTCAAGGACTTGTCCTATGCAAGGACACTACCGAGGTTGGGTCTTCAAACTTTGAAACCCAAATCTCAACTTTTGAGGTGGTTTCTTGGACTCGAAAGACTAAAATATACTTAGCTGATTGAGCCCCTTGATGATGCCTTTGTTGAAGAAGCTTCGGCTTGCATGAACAAGACCTTCTTCAGCTCCCTCGATCAGCAACCTTGCTACGAATGTCTTCTTGTAGGTTCCAAGGGGAGGGATTAGGGCTTGGTTGAAACTAAATTGGGATATGGCTTTTATATGAGGAGTAGCTTCTACCTAAACCACCATTAATGGCATTGATGACAAGAATATGATTTTTAGAGGTAGGTCAAGGTGCCATTAAAGAGGGGTTGAGTTCATGATTCAATCCAAGCTTTGAATGCTCTTCAATGTTGGTTAAATCAACATGGATTGAAGTATGAACTCACCAAAGCAAAGGGAATGAGAGAAAGGGATCTCAAGGAGGAAGCACACACAAACCCTAGATGATGCTCAAGGTGTCTCACACAAGATCCAACCGAGTTCCATATATAGAGATGATTTTCAACGGTTAGAAAACGGTCACCTCGATAGGATTCGATCGATCGGACAAAAGTATCAGCTCATTTTGAATTTTTGCTGAAAATAGATCTCCGATTGATCGGACTTAGTTTCGATTGATCGTAATTTCATCCAGAGAGTTTTGTGATATTCTGGACTTTTTGTCCGATGGATCAGATCATTCTCCGATTGATTGGAGAGCCTTGTCCGATTGATCGGACAAATGGTCCGATTGATCGAAATTTTGTCCAAAGAGTTTTTTGAAGTTGCTGGACTATACTCCGATTGATCGGGCATGACCTCCGATTGATCGGACACCTATCGGACATAATTCTGATGGATCGGGATCCTATCGGAAACTGCAGTTATAAGATTTTTCTTGTTTAAGCAACAACTGCCATGATAACCTCTTCCATAGCTGATCTTTATGGAATGTGGACTATAGATAGGGCTAAGGATGCAACTAAGAAGGATTAGGCCATCTATAGAGGGGTTTTGGGATCAAAGGTTTGGATGAAAAGGCTTGAAGCTTGAAAGGATGAGCGATCTTCTTGAGTAGCTTCTGTCAGAGTTGTCCAAGGGCTTCAATCTTCAGCCGCAAGCAGACTTGACGACACACTAACTATGGTAATTGACAAATCTTTGCATTAACAATCTCCCCCTTTGTCAATTACCAGACAAAACCAAACCTGTAAAAGTCTTGGTCTATACCAAGGACTTTTCCTAGACACCAAAACCAAATAACGTACATACATTGAACATGTTGTAAAAGATAAATGCTTTATACATAGACATGACCCATTACATACAAAATGTACAGACTCAATGTACAGACTAGGCTTCACTTAAGCTCCCCCTAAGTCCCTGAACACAAAAGATCAACAAAAAAATAACCGGGACCTTTTGGTGGGATAACTTCTCCCCCTTTTTGTCAGTCATTGACAAGGGTTAGTAAAAGGATAATGCAGCACATGAGTCATAGATTGAAGGTAAAGGAAGAGATAGACATGAACACTCCGAGGGAGGAAGCTAAATACAGATGGTCACGCAAGGATATACAAGTATATATCAATAAGCACAATGGGCATATAGCCCAAGCAACCAACCTCCCCTTCTGAAATGTATATCATGACCAAACATCATCACCATATATACAACCCAAAATGGGGCAAGAAGCCCGATAAAGTTGAAGCAATTAAGCGCAAGTATATATATAGGCATTGGAAACAGATAAATGATAAATGATCCACAAGATAAGCAATATCCAAAAATTCCCAATCCAGCAAAGGGATCATCAAAATATCTAAAAAAACTAGTAATGTTATCATAAAGTCAAAGCCAACAATGTGATCATCAAAATATCCAAAAGAAAACAGTCAATCAGGAACAAAAGATTTAACTATGAAGGTGCCAAAATCGTGTGCCAAAGTCCCCCCAAAAAGATATCCGTGACGGTGCGCACACTAAGGATCCTAGCCAGAAACATGGACAGCTACGGAGCAGGGCCAAAAATGTCATCATGCCGGCACGTGAGAGCAGAGGTGAGGCGCTGAACGGCATCATGTATGGTCTGCATCATGCTCTTAAGGTGGGTCAACCGCTCACCGTGCTGTGCTAAGGTGACCTCCACGTGATCTAGTTGAACAATAATCTTCTCCGAGTTGGAAGGAGGAGGTGTGGAAGAGGCTTCAGATTGAAGGCGGCGCTTTACCGATCGTCGAGCTGGAGTCGGCGTCGGGGCTGAGGACTTGCCATGGGTGCCAGAAGACACCTGTGTGGGGGTATGGGAGAAGTCCCGATCTTCCACGTCAACATCTTTTGGTAGATTCATCTTTTTAATATTGAGGTCCTTGAAGGTACGACGGGGAATGGGATGAACCACAATATTGGTAAACCCACAGTCTTGGGCTAGACGAGTAATGATCCAGCCAAAAGGGATTGTGTTGCGGGTGTTAGGCAATGAATCCAGAATGTGATGCAGGATGATGGAGGGAAGACATAGACGTGTCCCGTGAGCAACGTGATAGAGTAAATTCACCATATTAGTTGTGAGATCATATTTGTTGGTGCTACGAGGGTAAACATTGGTGCTGACGATTTGGTGAAGTACTCGGAATCTGTTGGACATTTCGGACGCGCGGAGGGCACTACCATCTATCCATTAGGGATTGGGACCCCGACATAAATAACGTGTCCAATCAGCCCGAAGAGAAGAATCAAGAAGATTATCATTGGGCTGGGGAGTTATGGACACAGGAATACCAATGAGGTCTGCAATTGTTTGGGCTGTGATCTTCACAACATGACCTCCCACAATGACCTCGCAGGATGGAGGATTTCCAACAGGGTTGATAACTTTGGACAGGAAGACATACACAACCTCTGGATGTGCCACGCCTCCAAAACGTAGCACACCTTCCCAACCAATCTGTGCAAGGAGTGCTGGAATGCCAAATGGCTCCACGCATGACAGGACCACCTCCTGCTCATAGATGATTGTGCGGGACTGGAAGCGGGATAGTGTAAAAGGACTCTCAGGTTGGTCTGTAGATGTGGTAGGAGGTGGAGAGGCCTGAGATCGTCTAGAAGTTAGAAGCTTCTTTGACTTGGAGGTGGTGGATGGCCTGACAACTATTTTGGATTTTCCTTTAGGGTCTTTCAACATTGTTTTTGAAGAATGTAGGAACAGTGGGAACAATAAACAGGCCAAGACTGAAAGGAAAGTAAGGGTTCAGCAGGAAGAACTCCTAATCCCCAACAATGATAAGCAAATAGAAAAAGGGGAAAGGAGAAATCAAGATGAGGAACCTAGAATTCTTACCTAGGAGGGATATGAAACCACCTTTTCTGCGAATGAGGGCAGTTGGAGGGCTGGCCTTGCTACAGTCCGACCTCAAGAAAAAAACCCTACCAGAGGATTTTGAGAGGAGATAGCAAAATAGGGCACAATGAATAGAACAATCGTATATAGCCATCAGGTGCCCAATATTTCCGATTGATCGGAGAAGGCTCCGATCAATCGGAAATGTCTCCAGTGAGATTTTAATAGACACATCCTTTCAGCATGTTATAAATGATGAGTCAGCCTATTTTATGATAAATGGAAGGATGTATGCTTGAAAATATTGACAATCATTCAAGGACATGAGGCTTATTCCTCAGATATACCTATATGCACATGGCCTTTCTAACCGATTAGAGTGAGCATACCCCGATAGATTTCCGAAGGTGTTCAAACCTAGTGGAATCTAACGGTTTTGTAAGGATGTCGGCCAATTGCCGCTCGGTTTGGATGTATTCAAGGTTGACCACTTTTTCTTCAACTAATTCTCTTATAAAATGGTGCCGGATGTCGATATGCTTGGTTCGAGAATGTTAAACAGGATTTTTTGAAATATTAATGGCGCTTGTGTTGTCACAAAAGAGCGTCATTTCTTCCTTATTGATACCATAATCCTTCAACATTTGCTTCATCCAAAGTAGCTGAGCACAGCAACTATCGGCAGTAATATATTCAGCTTCAGCAGTGGACAATGAGATGGAATTTTGCTTTTTGCTATGCCAAGCAACTAAGCAGTTTTCGATGTAAAAACAGCCACCGCTTGTGGATTTTCGATCATCCATATTTCTGGCCCAATCGGCATCGGACTACCCCACAATGATGGATGATGTGTCAAAGGGGTACCACAAGCCATATTCAGTTGTGCAGGCCACATATCTGATCACTCTTTTTACGGCAATGAGATGTGATTCCCTAGGATCAGCTTGAAATCTAGCGCATGCACCTATGCTAAATTCAATATCGGGTCTACTTGCTGTGAGGTAGAGACGACTCCCAATCATACTTCTATATAAGTGTTGGTCGACACTTTTGCTTGACAAGTCTTTGGAGAGTTTAATGGTTGTGGCCATAGGTGTGGTGTGTGATCGACCTGAGTCTAGCCCAAACCTCTTGACTAAATCTTTAGCATACTTAGTTTGGTTGATGAAGATTCCATTTTTCAGTTGTTTAACTTGCAATCCCAGGAAAAAATTCAGCTCGCCTACCAAACTCATCTCAAATTCAGATTTCATTAATTCAGCAAATAAATCAGAAAATTCTTCACAGGTTGAGCCAAATACAATTTTATCCACACAAATCTGAGCAATGAGAAATGAATCAGTCGTCCTTTTAACAAATAGGGTTTTGTCAACACTCCCCCTAACAAACTTGTGATCAATTAGAAATTGAGTAAGACGTTCATACCATGCCCGGGGGGCTTGTTTTAACCCATAAAGAGACTTTTTCAATCGGTAGACTCTTTGAGGATATCTAGGATCCACAAACCCTTTAGGTTGTTCAACATAAACTTTCTCATCGAGTATACCATTTAGAAAGGCACTCTTCACGTCCATTTGAAATAATTTGAATTTGAGTGCACATGCTATGGACATGAGAATTCGGATGGATTCTAGTCTAGCAACCGGGGCAAAAGTTTCATCAAAATTAATTCCCTCGATTTGAGAGTACCCTTGAGCTATCAGACGGACTTTATTTCGAATCACATTGCCAGATTCATCTGTTTTGTTCTTGAAGATCCATTTAGTTCCAATGACATTTTTCTCATATGGTGTTTCAACCAGAAACCAAACTTCATTTTTGGTGAACTGTTGAAGTTCTTCTTGCATTACAAGTATCCAAAACTCATCATTTAGAGCCTCATTTATATTTTTTGGTTCAATTTTTGAGGTGACGCACACATGACTATTGATGGCCTCAAGTTGTCTCCTAGTCTTGACTCCAACATCCGGATCTCCAATGATTTGATTAAGGGGATGATCCTTGACATGTGGAACATTTCCAAGAGCTATTGAGGCATTGGGAGTGGGGAGAGTTTTCAACAGGTTTACCTATGTGGCATGGTTCTCCCACTTCATCATCATCAAGTCTTGTATCTTCTTTAGATTGGTCATCAATGATAACATTTATGGATTCTTGAGTTGTTTTAGTCCTTGTGTTACAAACTCTATAGGCACGACTATCAGAAGCATATCCTAGGAATATTCCCTCATTACTCTTAGAATCAAATTTTCCTAGATTTTCTCGATCACGAAGGATGTGACATTTGTTACCAAAGACTCTAAAGTACTTGATGTTTGGGACTTTTCCATTCCACAGCTCATATGGGGTTTTATCTAGGCCAGCTCTCAAATATACTCGATTAATGATGTGACAAGCTGTATTCACTGCTTCGGCCCACAGATTTTTTGCTATATTTTTGCTGTTCATCATAACTGTGGCCATGTCAAGTAGAACTCTGTTTTTCCTTTCGGCTACTCCATTCTGTTGAGGAGTTTTTGGGGCTGAGAACTCATGTTTGATGCCTAGATTTTCGCAGAATTGTTCAAATCGACCGTCCTCGAATTCTTCCCCATGATCACTCCTAATTCGTTTTACTGTACATTCCTTCTCATTGTGGAGTTGTTTCATGAGTTTCTCAAATTCCTCAAATGTATAAGATTTTTCTTTAAAAAATACGACCTAAGTGTAGCGGGAGTAGTCATCAATAATAACAAAGAAGTATCTCTTATCACCTTGACTCATCACTCTTGTGGGACTTATAAGATCCATGTGGAGTAGATCAAGGGGTTTTGATGTAGCAATGATGGATGTCTTCTTATGTGCAACTTTAATTTGTTTACCTTTCAAGCATTCTGCACATACTTCTTTTGGTTTCTTCCCTATCTGAGGTAATCCTATAACTAGTTTCTTTCTACTCAACCTAGCTAGGTTCCTATAATGGACATGACCAAGCCGTTGATGCCATAATTCAGTTTCATCATTAATGGCCATGTGGCATACGGCAGATGGTCCCTCATCACCCTTGTTTTCAATAACATAACAGTTATCTCCAGTGTAAAGCCCTTTTAGAATCAATTTTCCAGTTTGGTCCATAATTTCGCACATATCTTTAGAGAATTTTATGGAATGTTGTTCATCACATATTTGAGAGATGCTTAATAAATTATGTTTCAAACCATCAACGTACAGCACATCCTCAATTTTGGGCAATCCTGGCCCGGTGATGGTTCCCTTTCCAACAATTTTGGCCATGCTCCCATCTCCAAAGGTAACAGACCCACCATCAAACTCAGCATAATCACAAAACTGAGTCCCGTCACTTGTCATGTGTCGGGAGCATCCACTATCAAGATACCACCTAGTGTTTCTTCCGGCTCTAAGGGCTGTATGGATAACTAAGCATTTGTTCTTTACTACCCACTTAGATACTACCCTTTTTGGAGAAACAGGCTTCTTGGTTGATTCTAAAGATGACATTGTTTGAGCATGAGGTGTTGAGTTTTTTCCTTTGCTTGATTTCTCTTGCATCAGCTCCATAGTTCTTTTGTTTAACCGTTTTACCATTTCAAGGAGCTCTTCCATTCTTTTGTCTTTCTTAAGTGGAGTGGGATAATTTCTCCTCATGTTCCCATTTTTGCATGGTGCTTGTTTTGGAGGACTCCACATGTAATTCATCATTTTTTCGGTAGGTACAAATTTTCCTTTCAAGTTCCAAACCGAATTCTTAAAGATCAAGCATTCAAACTTCAAATGTCCAACATCTCCACAAGCATGGCATATTGGTGAATTCTTCTTATTGCTTCCTGATGCATTCCTAATCTTTTCAGCTTCTGGGTTACTAACCTTAGTTTGCTCACCATAGCCTAGCCATCTTGTATTCCTACAAGGCTTACCTGATTTAAGGATATCGTCTAGTTTTTCTCTACTCTGGGCAAATCTTTCATTGAGTTGACGTTCTTAATTAAGCTGTAAGATTAGACATTGATTTGTAGATTTTGCCTTCTTTAGCTCATCTTCTAGAGTATTAATTTTGTCTTGAGCTGCTTTGTTTTTCCTTTCCAAGTCACAGATCTGAAAGTGAAATCTGTTGTTTTCTCCTTTCACTTCTTGCATTTCATCAGCCAATTTGTTGTTTTCAATATTAGCTTGGCTCAACTTCTTGGTAAGAAGGATGCTTTGACGAAATAATTCATCAAAGGCAACTTGCAATCCTTCATTATCATCCTCGTTATCATTGGAGGATGTCACATTAGTTTCCGACGATTCATGATCATCCTTGTCTCTTATGCTCTGTATGTCTGGGACAATCTCCGAGATAGAAGCCATCAAAATTTTAACTGATCCTCTTCCCCCATCACTTTGATATTCATCTAAATCGGAATCTGAACTATCGGAGTTGTCCCATGTAGCTGCCATTGCTTTCTTTTTTAATTTTTCTTTGGCAGGAGCTTGGCAATCAGAGGCAATATGACCATAGTGTCCACAGTTGTAGCACTTAGGATCTTTTGGCTTATTGTAAGATTTTCCTGTATAGCGCTTTTTGTCAAAAGATTTGCTATTCCTGTCAACCTTCTTTCCTTTATTTTTGAATAATTTTCTAAACTTCTTGGCCATGAGAGCCATCTCATTCATATCCATTTCTTCATCACTGTCAACCACAGATTCTTGTTTAGTATGTGAAGTTTTCAACACAATGTTTTTACTTTTTGGAGATTTCTTAAAATGAAGTTCATGGGTCTGTAGAGATCCTAGTAAGTCTTCTATTTTTATAGTATCAATATCTCTACATTCCTCAATAGTTATGACCTTGGAGGAGAATCGTTTGGGTAAGGATCTTAGAATTTTCCTATAAATGCGCGGATCCGATATCCTCTCCCCCAACCCCCACATAGCATTGGTGACATCACTCAGTAGGGTGTAAAAGTCCATGAAGTTCTCATGTTCTTCCATTTTCATATTCTCAAATTGAGTAGTCAAGAACTGAAGTTTTGACCTCTTGACTGTATTAGTCCATTCATGAGTAGTTTCAAAGATGTCCCACGCTTCCTTAGCAGTTGTGCAGTTACAAATTCTTTTGAACTCATCTCCTGAAACGGCACAAAAGATAGCATTGAGTGCCTTAGCATTACTAATGTATCTCAGTTGTTCAAGATCAGTCCATAAATCATCAGGTTTAACTGTTGTGGTGGTGACCCCATCTATGACAGTGCTCAAGAGGGGTATTTCATGTTTAATTTCCACAGACCTCCATGTTGCATGATCCAATGATTGCAAGAAGACTCTCATTCTCGCTTTCCAATAAGAATACTTTGATCTATCAAAATATGGAGGTTTGGAAACCATACTAGAATCCCCTTTTGACATGATTTCAAGCTTCTAGAGCCGGATCACACTCTGGGCTGTTAAGCCTTTCAGGAGGAACCTGCTCTGATACCAATTAAAATTAGGGTATAAGTTTGATTACCGCTTTTGTAGAAGCAAGAAACTGGTTTCTTTGTCCTAGAGGGGGGTGAATAGGACATTTTTGAAAATCACAAAATTACACACTTACAAACATGCAAAGTACTTTAGAGAACTTACTTCAAACACTAGATATGCAGAATATTAATCAATAAAAGAGCAAGTGAAAGAAGTAAAGCAGTTCAACCATTCACACATAACAAGAGATTTTATAGTGGTTCGGTTATGTACCTACTCCACTCCCGACTGATCCACTCACTCCTTGAGTGGCCGGATTTCATTATTACTATGGTTTTAAATAAGGTTAACCATAAACCTTAACAGCCTACAAAAGGACTTAGACTTCAACACATGGATTCATCCTTCCCTAGGACTAATCCATTTACCACTTTGTCCTACACAAGGGCTTGTCCTACTCAAGGACTTGTCCTACGCAAAGACACTACCGAGTTTGGGTCTTCAAACTCTGAAACCCAAATCTCAACTTTTGAGGTGGTTTCTTGGACTCGAAAGACTAAAATATACTTAACTGATTGAGCCCCTTAATGATGCCTTTGTTGAAGAAGCTTCGGCTTGCATGAACGAGACCTTCTTCAGCTCCCTCGATCAGCAACCTTGCTACGAATGTTTTCTTGTAGGTTCCAAGGTGAGGGATTAGGGTTTGGTTGAAACTAAATTGGGATATGGCTTTTATATGAGTAGCTTCTACATAAACCACCATTAATGGCATTGATGACAAGAATATGATTTTTAGAGGTAGGTCAAGGTGCCATTAAAGAGGGGTTGAGTTCATGATTCAATCCAAGCTTTGAATGCTCTTCAATGTTGGTCAAATCAACATGGATTGAAGTATGAACTCAGCAAATCAAAGGGAATGAGAGAAAGGGATCTCAAGGAGGAAGCACACACAAACCCTAGATGATGCTCAAGGTGTCTCACACAAGATCCAACCGAGTTCCATATATAGAGATGATTTTCAACGGTTAGAAAACGGTCACCTCGATAGGATCCGATCGATCGGACATAATTATCAGTTCATTTTGAATTTTTGCTGAAAATAGATTCTCCGATTGATCGACTTAGTTTCGATTGATCATAATTTCATCCAGAGAGTTTTGTGATATTCTGGACTTTTTGTCCGATGGATCGGATCATTCTCCGATTGATCGGAGAGCCTTGTCCAATTGATCGGACAGATGGTCCGATTGATCGAAATTTTGTCCAGAGAGTTTTTTGAAGTTGCTGGACTATACTCCGATTGATTGGGCATGACCTCCGATTGATCGGACACCTATCAGACATAATTCCAATGGATCGGGATCCTATCGGAAACTACAGTTATAAGATTTTTCTTGTTTAAGCAACAACTGCCATGATAACCTCTTCCATAGCTGATCTTTATGGAATGTGGACTATAGATAGGGCTAAGGATGCAACTAAGAAGGATAGGCCATCTATAGAGGGGTTTTGGGATCAAAGGTTTGGATGAAAAGGCTTGAGCTTGACTGGATGAGCGATCTTCTTGAGTAGCTTCTGTCGGAGTTGTCCAAGGGCTTCAATCTTCAGCCACAAGCAGACTTGACGACACACTAACCATGGTAATTGACAAATCTTTGCATTAACACGGCTAATGGGCCAAGGAATGGCTAACATCCCTAATTTGAGTTTGACATACAAACTCTAGATGGACTCTCAATAAAGACAACCTTACTTGTCGGATGAACCCCTTGTTCAGCGCCGGTTTAGGTTGCTTGATCTCTGCTCTCCCGTGCTTTAATCAGCTTCCCTTGCTCCCTCAATCGTGTTGTCGTTGCGTTGCCAATGCCTCAACTACACTTGATCAAACACCTTGCATGGGATGCCTTTGAGATGCCCAAGGTGATAGGAGGATAGGTTTGAGAACTCTACAACTGATGGGAATGGGTTGCCTAGAGGTTCTCTCCTACAATGATCTCATCTTAGAGTTTTGGACAAGAATATGCCTATCAATGAAGGTCCAAACTCTAGAGATCGAGACGGGATGAAGGTCATCTTCTTCATGAGCTTGGAATGCTCTAATCTTGTGTTAAAGCACAAGGAAAGGTTGGGAATGAGCCTCAAATGGTCTCCAACAATGGTGGCTTTACTCTCTCAAAATCCCTCTCATTGCCCTCAAAACAAGCCAAGCCCCTTTTATAAAAGGATGAACAACGGATACAAAACGGGCAAATAACGGCTAGTGCCGACCGGTTGTAACCGGTCAGCCAGGGGTCCACGACCGGTCTGGACCAGTCGAGCACAACCAAAAAGAGGACAGAAGCTTGCTATCTCTGCTAGGGGGGTCTGCCCGACCGGTTAAGACCGATCGGCCCTATGGCCTGTTGACACAGCAGGTTTGTTGTTCAAATCTGGACCTAGTTCGACCGGTCTTGACCGGTCGGTCCAGTCCATCCGACCGGTCGTGACCGGTCGGTCAGGCCTGGGTTCAGCCAGTTTAATTGCTGACCCATCTTCCACACAACCCTACTCAATGGCCAATGATAGAATGATCTTTTGGGACACCTAGGGCCAAACTATGATGACTAAGGGTATTCCTAAGATGGTCAAGGTCATCAAAGAGGATAGGGGTCAAGGTTAAAGCACATTAAGGCATCACATTTACCTGTTTCTTCTTCCTTGATACAGCAGGGCCACTTGAGTCTTCGGTCTTCATCTTCATTAAGCTCAATCGACACTAGACTCATTAACCTAAGTAATTGACAAACAAGGTGTACTAATATGCCACGAAAAAGTGCACGAACATGATTAACCTAATCAAGCACCTAATTTATACAACCTAAGTAGACTATATAAGAATGGATCATGTAACACCCTGAGATTTCGGCTCTCGTGTACATCACGACGGTCGAATTTCCAAGGTTATTTGGAATGTGTGAGGGTTATACCTCTTACATAATTTTCACACAAACATACACATTTCATACTATTTGGAAACCATGAGCAAGACGGTGGAACCAAACTTATATATTATTTCATTAACTAAACTAAATCATCAAACCATGTAACCGTCATTCAATCAATCACCATGTTCATAACTACGCCCTCCCATTGAGACTTATTACAATTTCAAATACTTAATAAATGCTAGAACTATGAATGACTATGCGGTCTCGTCTTCCACCATCTGCTCCCACGAGCCATCATAATCGTTTCCTTGAGGCTCGAGCTCCTGAGGATCGTTACCTACATGTTCTAAATTATTTTCCACAAAAACACCGTCAAAAGCGGCATAGTGAAGAACTACTTTAAGATTAGAATAATAATCGCATAAAAATCATAACAAAACATCCATTACTCTTACTTAATGCAATGTATGATAATGCATGACCCAGCGTAGGAATCCTTAGACATGCCGCCAGGGGTTTTGGGACATGCAAGCCCATAGTTTTGCACGACCACGTGAGAAATGGGACGCTCATAGCCCAAATCTACACGTGACAGTGTATGGAAGAAGTAGGAGCTCTAGCCCATTCTCAATTACATACACCCACATGGAGCCAAGTACATACATGAGTTAACCATTCTTTATTATTATTACCAATTTACACCTAGCCACTTAACGTACAACCAATCTTTGGTACCACCACATCATTCCTCATGGTTCGTCACTCATCAAAACAGTCGTAACCGACGCATCACATCCCAGGATGGCGGCCCGTACTACTAAGGTTCATAACAACCATGCTCAACTATAGTCTTATGGAGATCCTTAACAACTTAAGGAATAATAATAATAATGGTAAATATAATAATATAATAAATGGATTTAACAACCACTTAATCGGGCAATCTGATACCACCACCACAGATCAGGGTGGCCACTTAACCGGACAAGTTAAAAGCACCGTCTCAGATTAGGGCAACCTCTTAACCAGGTGTTCCGATATTCATCATTATAGATCAGGGTCTATCCACATATATAAAAGGAATGCAACATAATAAGGATCTCCATTAGACAATCACAACTATTCTTTATACAATATGAAAGGAAAGGTGGTCCCCTTAAAGATGGGTACACAAATCTCATATGTGCAACAAACGTTCTATTCCTTATTAGTTCTCTAAGTCCAATGAATGTCCTCATCACCATGAGATGGAAAAAGGGTATCTAAAAGCATTCATATATAACTTACTAAGGAGAGAACAAAGAAACACATGTAAACAAAAGTATATAAGAATCATCAACTTTTAAAACATGAGATTATTAACCCAATCGTAAAGGAGTTCTCATCTTATAATATTCAGCTTATTAGAGATATATGATGATGAAAGAATAGCAAGATGACACTCATCTCTTTCCTCTTCTCTCTCTCCCTCTCTCTCTCTCTCTCAAATTCATGGGTGGGGGTCACCTCTAGCTAAGAGAGGCCTATATGTGAGGTAGGGTCGGAATTAAGGTTTTAGAGAAGCTACACCATTTTCGGATGAACGGTTGCGGTTTAAAGTAGAAATACATTATCTTTCGAGACGTTTTGAAAAGTGTACACAACATGGTTTGAGGAGAGATTTCACATGTTCGTTAAGTTAAGTATGGATTGGAAAATGGTCATGACTGATTTTGGAATGAGGCCCACTAAGTGATGAACGGTTCATGAGAAGAAAATAGGAAATAATGAGTTTAAAATTAGAAACTTTTGAATGGGTAATTTATTTGACAATCAGACACCTAGGGTGGGTTTAGATGGGTACAATGAGGTAGGTAGGGTCCACAAACTGAGGGTCCACGGCCGTTTGATAGGGTTTTAGCGCAAGATGAGGTTCTATAAAATTTCTACATAAGGTGGGAGAAACTTCTGCTTTTGAGGTGATTCTCTACGTTGATTAGCTAGAAAGGATCATTAGGATCCTCTAGAAGCTTTTCTAAGTTCCCATGCAAAGAAGTTTCCCAGATTGGAAGATCCAAGTTTCCAACGGTTGGAAGGGAAGAGGAGATCGGGTTGGATTTGCAATGGAATGAGATGAAATTTGGTTGGGGGGGGGGGGGGGGGGGGGGGGGGGGGGGGGGGGTTGAGGGACTAGAAAAAGGATGGCCGGTTTGGATTATCGAAAAGGGGTCCACATGTGGGCGGTTTGGATGACCAGAAATGCTGCCCATGGGCGGTTTCTCGTCCGTGTGTGAGACGCACACTTGCGTTTGACCGCACGGTTTGGCCGTGCGGCACGCACACAAGGCTCACCATGATGTTTATATAAAATCCACTTCATCCAGCATGTTGGCGAGGTAAAATAACGCGTTGACACTAAAAATAAATTAGAAATGAGGTTGCGTGGCCCACTTATGATCAAAGTTTTTATTTACCTATTTGTAATATGATTAGAGGGCTGAAATTCGACGTGTACGGTTAAAATATGCCCGAACGCTTATATCTAGGGTATTGCATCTTAATGATTGCTAGAAACTAGCGTACTTAAAAATGGCATGTTAACTTAGGTTTAACTAATGGCATTTCTGTAATTTTCGCAAATCTTCGGGTTTAGCAGAATCTAAGTCTTCTACGTTTTTAATGGCGCATGTGTGGCATATACAAGAGCTTTTTTTATTTGGGGGGGGGGGGGGGGTATGCGCTTTGTGATGTCGATGTAAAGGCCAGAGGCTGTTTGACATCTCTAATGATGAGAGATTATTTACTTATTCTAAAAAAATAAGATCTTACTCTCAAGCTCTAATTTTTTTCACTTCTTAGAAACTAACAAAAAAAGCTTTTAAAAGATAAGTAATACAGAGGTCGCTCTTTTTTTTTTTTTTTTTAGAGCTCATTTAACCTATGTGGGTAAACATTTTTTACTAATTTTTTAACTAGTTTGTCCTTGCACTTTTTATATAATTCTCATCTTGCCCTCTTCTCTTTACAATCTCTCTCTAAGGTGTGCCCACGTGATAAACGACCCATATTGAAGGTGGTGCCCACATGATGAATGGTCCACATCAAGTGGGACCATATATTGGATGGCCCACATCAAAGTGTGGCCCCACATGATGGACGATCCATGTCAAATGTGGGACCCCCAAGATGAATGGTGGAATTGAAGGTGGGACCACATAATGGAAGGTTGAAATCAAAGATGTGCCCACATGATGAATAATCCATATTGAAGTGGGGCGCCACACGATGGACAGTCCAAAGCAAAGCAAGGACGCACATGATGAATGGTGGACATCAAAGGTGGGTCCCACTGTTGTTGTTCAATCTGGATGTGTGGCCACGTGTTACAAATGACCTGAAATCGATCAAACATGTGCAATTAGGAATAGTGCTGGGCATGCCAAAGTTGTGTTTGACTCAAATTGTTTGAACGCTTGTCACCCCAGGCCCCAAACTGGCCAGATGAAGATTAAACCTAGGAAGTTGATTTGGTTGTTCAACCACCGATGTTACTGATCAATATTATTATTGTCCGTCATCCCCGCAGATGAACAATGTCAATTTCAACTAATAAAAAATGTTCCTTTATCTCAACCAAAGCTTCGAGCTCTTCTCAGGCTTAGGTATACACTAATCTGACCCAACAAATTACTTTGAAAGACAATTAAGATGAGTTCATGAAATTAAATACTTAAAAGAACTGTCAAATTAATGTGAAAGTAGAGCAGATACAAATATGATATGTTTCCTTCATCTCCAACAAAGAATACTAAAAACCCCTAGGTGATGTTACTCCCTAGGATTAGGGCTATGAACGGGTCGGATACGAGCCGGATTAATGGTGATCCGTATCTGATCCGATTAAGGATATATCTGACCCGAATCCGACCCGAATCCGATTCGGATCACAAGTACATGATCCGAACCCGACCCGTTTAAATATATTGAAATCCGTTTCCGATCCGAATATGATCCGACCCGATACCGAATATGATACCGTCCATGGTTGCGTCACTTGCATGCGTGGAGAGTAGAGATGAAGGAGATGGCTGGGTTTTTTTTTTTTTTTTTTTTAATCTAGTCGTTAATGGGTCGGATCAAGGTTGATCCGAATCCGACCCGAATATTAAACGGATCATCTTTAGGTATCCGTATCCGACCCGATTATGCGATTATTGATCCGAATCCGATTAAATCGGATCGGATACGGATCAAGATCCGTGCCGTTGACAGCCCTACCTAGGATAGAAAAATTGTGATTTCTCTCTCCATAGTGATTCGATCAACATGAGTCAACTTCTAATCAACTCCAATAAAAACACTAATCTAAACAATATTAACCTTGAATATGAAAATCACCTTGTAGGATTACAGCTATCCGATTTGTTCCAAAATCTATGTTTTTTTTTTTTTTTCTTTAATCTTTCTTTTTTATGTTTTCATTTTATTTTTTGCGGAAAGCCTTAAAACAACATTAGATGGCTCGAAAAACATATGAAAACATAAAATAAAAAAAAACCATAATAAATAATAATGAGTAGGGTAGTGGTTTTGTTCCGATATGATCACCTTCATTATATGGCTACCTTGACAGTACGGTCAAATGACGCCAACACCTGTAGACAACAACGCTTTGAGTCACTTTTGATCCTCATTTGTTAAACCTCCATGAGAGCATCAATTTTGATGCTCTGATATAATGATGAAAGATTAAAATCTTTAAAAGAATGAATGAAAAGATGAGAAGAAGAAAAGGTGAAGAAATTGGAGAAATGAAAAACATGAATACTCTCTCATCACTACTCTCCCTTATTTTATTGGGCAGCCTTATTATAAGAAATGACAGAAATACCCTTACTATAAGGATATTCTCCTTGCACACATGTACACATATTAACTTAAACAAATACACCAAAAATACCTCTATAGCTCAACATTATTAGGCTACCATGAAAACCGGCGGAAACAAATACGCCCTAAAATCACCCCTATCCAAGGTAAATGTTTGGCAAGGTCTTTTATTTTCAAAAAGATGTTCTTGTCGTAAGTAGTTGTGGGTGCATTAAGATCAAAGAGTGAAAATTGAAACAATCTAATCATTAGGTGGGCTAGGGTGCCTAATGAATGCACCATACTAGTTATTGTCCCAATTGATCTTTATGATGATGGTCGACTGAACCAATCAATGATGAGATCTCTTTCTAAGATCGATAAGGTTACAAATGATCATGTACCCGAATTGAGTGGGGGAGTGAGAATGATGAAAGAAAGAACGAGCACAAGGATTTGATTGCTAGATTCATATTGTATTGGTCCTCAGATTCCTAGTTAGTGTTGCATTACACAAAAACCTTAGGATTCGCCCCCTAACTACTTGAATTATGGGATATAGCAATGCAGAAATGCAAGCAAACAATCAAACTACACGACGCAAGAGATTTTTATGTGGAAAACCCTCAAAGAGGTAAAAACTATGAGATATTGTCCAGAAAAACAATCCACTATGCAGTAAACTATTTACACCTTGATCTCAAGCACAACCCGCTTGGATCAAACTTTCTTCACTCACGCAGGAGTGAATAAACAATAAAAGGAAACAAAACTGAGAGTTCTCACCGAGCATGAGGATGTAGAAGAACTTGAGATGTCGTCTGTGCTGTGATCTTCTTCACCAGCAGAAATCTCCCCTTCTAACAAGCTTCATCTCTCTCTTCCTCTTCCACTCTTCCTCCTCCTCTCTCTCTCTCTCTCTCTCTCTCTCTCTCTCTCTCTCTCTTACCTTAGACGTGTAAACCTCCTATTAGAATGCTTAGGTCTCGAATTGGAAGCCAATATATAGCCCCATGCAAGAGTTAAACCCGAATGCTTAGGTCTCGAATTGGAAGCCAATATATAGCCCCATGCAAGAGTTAAACCCGAATTAAGAAACTGCGAATTCGAAGTCCACGTGCCGTCGGGCGCCTGACTAAATACTATCATGAGCCCCAGGCTGCACTATCTCTCCTCAACTCTTGAGGAGGAGAAACCCATCAAATATCCTCCTTCCGACTTAAGAGAGATTCATCATCTTCAAGCCAGTCAGGCTTCTGCAAGCCTAAAATTTTCCCTTGAGCAAAGCCTTGGTCATCACCTCTGACCTGTTATCATCCGTGTAGACCTTCTCAAGCTGTAACACCTTTTGTTCCAACGTATCCCTGATTTAGTGATACCGAAGCTCTATCTGCTTTGACTTGGAATGCTGACCTGAATTCTTGCTCAAGTGTATTGCACCTTAGCTATCACAATAGACCATGTGCTTCTCTTACTTCAGGCTAAGTTCCTGTAGGAACCTCTTCATCCAATGCATCTTCTTGGATGCTTCTTTGACTACGCTGTACTCACCCTCTATCGTGGACAATGCTACGACCTTCTATATCATGCTCGCTCTCCCAAGAGATCGCTTCCCATACAAATGTGAACATGAACCCCAATGTAGACTTTTCGGAGTCTACATCAACTGTCATATATGCATCTATGTAGCTTTCTAACACAGGTATCCCGTCACCATAGTATATGATCAACCTGATGAGCCCCTCAGATACCTAGTATCAACTTCATTGTTGCCCAGTATTTTTTGCCAGGATTGACAAGATACCGACTGACAAACCCTAACTGCATATGCTATGTCTGGGCAATTGCACACCATAGAATACATCAAACTTCCTATCGCCGAGGCATAGGGTATCTTCTGTATCTCATCTACCTCTGCCTTCATCCAAAGTATCTCCTACTTCAGATTGAGTGCGGCGTAGGACTCACTCAATCTGAAGTGACCATCTAGTGGAGTATTGACTGGCTTTGCTCCATTCATATTGAACCTTTCAAGGACATTTTCAACATACTGCTCTTGTGACAATCATAACCTTCTGCCTCTTCTGTCACACGTGATTTCCATTCCTGGAATCTGTTTAGTCGGGTCTAAGTCTTTCATCGCAAACGACTTGCCCAACTCCT
Organism: Liriodendron chinense; assembly: GCA_003013855.2. Classification (NCBI taxonomy): domain Eukaryota; kingdom Viridiplantae; phylum Streptophyta; class Magnoliopsida; order Magnoliales; family Magnoliaceae; genus Liriodendron; species Liriodendron chinense. The sequence continues at coordinate 140,042 of ML058388.1, read as the reverse complement.
GCTTTAGCTTATCAATTTTTTTTGTGTCTTTTCCCATGATGAGCATGTAATAACATATAATAGCAGAATAATGAAATCACCATCTGAGAACCTGCACATAAACACACAGTGGTCCAACTCCGTTCTGTCATACACATGCTTCAACATGAACGAGTTGAACTTCTTGTTCCATTACCTCGGAGCTTTCTTCATCCCATACAATCTCTTCCTAAGCCTACACATCATATGTTCCTTGCCCTTGACCTCGAACCCCTCTAGTTGGTGCATATAAATCTCTTCTTCTAGGTCACCATGAAGAAAGACAGTTTTAACGTCTAACTGCTCTATCTCCAAATCCATGCTAGCCTCCAACCTAAGCAATATCCGAATGAATGTCATCTTCACCATCGGTGAGAATATCTCTTCGAAGTCAATTCCTTTCTCCAAACCCTTTCACCACAAGTCTAGCCTTAAAACTCGTTTGTGAATTCTTTTGCTTTAACTTATTTCTGAGCACTCACTTGTTGCTCAGAGCTCTCTTACCCTTAGGCAATTTCACTAGATCATAGGTGTGGTTCTTATGCAAGAATTCCATCTCCTCTTGCATAGCTTTCAACCACTTCCCCTTATGCACATCGGCTAGCGCGTCAAAGTAATCCTCTGGCTCTCCCCCATCGGTAAGCATAATGTACTCATGTGGCGAGTATTTCTTAGATGGGTGTCTGTCTCTAGATGACCTCCTCACTTGTGGCTTAACAGGTGGATCATATGGGGGATGCTCCCCTGGTTCATCTGTCATAGGAACTCTCACGTCTGCACTCCCCCATCATTAGGCACTACGGGAGAAGTGATCGGATCCATGTCTTCCAGCTCACCTGAACTGGGCTGGGTCTTCTCTGGCTTTCTAATGTCTTTAATACACTGATCTTTAAAGAAAACCACATCTTTTCTCTTGATGAGCTTCTTCTCGGTCGGATCTCACAATCTGTAACTGAATTTCTCATCACCGTACCCTAAGAACACGCATTTTCTGATCTTCGTATTGAGCTTAAACCTCTCGTCCTTGGGTACATGAACGGATGCCTGGCATCCAAATATCCTGAGATGATTGTAAGACACATCGTGTCCAGTCTACACCTTCTTAGGAACTTCTCCATTCAACGGGGCTGATGAAGACATGTTTATCAAATACATGGTTGTGTGCATTCCTTCTCCCTAGAACATCTTAGGCAACTTTTTATGAGATAACATGCATCTGATTCTCTCGACAATTGTGTGATTCATGCGCTCAGTTACACCAATGTGCCGGAGGGTCTTGGGCAACGTTTGTTCATGTCGTACACCCAGGGTCTTACAGTACTCATGAAAAGCCCCAATGTATTCACTTACATTGTCAGCGCAGATGCACTTCAATGATCTACCAGTCTCTCTCTCGACCATGGCATGAAATATTTTAAACACACCAAAGACCTCGTCCTTAGATTTCAATGCATAAACCCAAACCCTCATAGATGCATCATTTATAAATGTAACAAAATACAAAGCCCCACCTAAGGATTTTGTCCTAATCGGACCATATACATCAAAATAAACCATATCTAATGCATGAACTTTATTAATATGAGAAGCAGTTTTAACAAATGAAACTCTATGATGTTTCCCTAATAAACAATCAGTGCAGGTTTTGAAAGCTATACATGTCATCTCTGGAAGGAGGCGCTTCTTCGTCAGTAGTTGAAGCCCTTTTTTGCTCATATGGATGAGTCGCCTGTGCCACATTCCATCTCTGAATCTTCTACTGCGTTGAACCCACACTTGCACACATTGACACTTGTCTTGTAAATGGTGCAACACTTCTTCCCTTTGGCTGCGATCAACGAACCCCTGATGAGCTTCTAGTGCCCACCAATAAACTAACCTCAATAGCGAACATCATCCAACTTTCCCGTCGACATCAAGTTAAGGCGAAGGTTGAGAATATGCTTCACATCTTTCAAAATCAATGTGCAGTCCACATCGGTCTTCACAAAATATCACCGACACCCACGATCTTTTATATATCGAAATTTTTCATCTTCACAGTACCAAAGTCGTCTGACTTGTAACTAGTGAAGAAATCCATGCATGGAGTCATATGAAACGAAGCTCCCGAGTCTATCACCTAGTCGGTTTCCTAACTCGTAGCCATGAGACAAACATCATGATCCGCAGAGAGAATAACAACAATGTTGCCATCTGAGGCAACCGCAGTAGAATCTTATTCATCTCTTTCTCCATCCCTTTTCTTTTCTTATCATTTTTCTTATGGCATTCGTTTTTATAATAGCCCTTCTTGTCACAGTTCCAAGACTCAACATCTTTCCTGACACTAGACTTACCTCCAAATTTATCTTGGGCTTTCCCGTCCTTCCTGTTCTTTCCTCTCCCCCGTTCATATGTCACAAGAGCCTCTTGCTGAGTAGACCCCTACAACTTCATCCTTGTCTCCTCATTGAAGAGATAACTGGTAACATCCTCAATGGATATCTTTCCATCTCGGGTAGAGTTACTCAGAAATACGACCAATGTCTCTTAGCTATCAGGTAACGAGCTAATCAATAGCAAGGATTGTAGCTCATCATCCAGGACCATCTTTATAGTGGAGAGCTGGTTCACAATATTGTTGACTTCATTCATATGCTTAGCCACGAAATTGTTTTCCTTAAACCTGGTATTCACAAGTCTTCTAATCAGGAAGATCTTATTGTTGGCTGTTTTCTTCTCATATAGCCCTATTTTTATCATAGGCTAGTGGCTGAGGTCTCCGTACACACATGGTGGAAAATTGAATCATCCAACTATTGTCTAATGAACCCCACTGCCTTCCAGTCCAACTTCTTCCAATCATCGTCTGTTATATATTTCATCTTGGCGTATATGCCTAAGATTGGAGCATATAAATCCTTACAATAAAGAAAGTCCTCCATCTTCGCCTTCCATCCGATTAGACCCATTGAGGCTGATCATCCTTGACGAGCCACGACCATAATTCACACCGATCTCATTACCCATTTAAATTACTTGAACTCCCCGATACCACTTTTGTTGGGTGCGTTGCAACAAAACCTTTGCATCTCACCTCCCCCCCCCCCCCCCCCCCCCCCCAACTAGAATTATGGGATATAGCAATGCGGAAATACAAGCAAATAATGAAACCACATGACACAAGAGATTTTTACGTGGAAGACCCTCAAAGAGGTAAAAACCATAGGACCTCGTCCAGAAAAACAATCCACTATGCAGTAAATTGTTAACACCTTGATCTCAAGCACAACCCACTTGTATCAAACCTTATTCACTCACTCAGGAGTGGATAAACAATAAAATGAAACGAAACTGAGATATCGCACCGAGCACGAGGACGTAAAAGAACCTGAGATGTCGTCTGCACTGTGATCTTCTTCATTAGCAGAAATCTCCCCTTCTAACAAGCTTCCTCTCTCTCTCTCTCTCTCTCTCTCTCTCTCTCTCTCTCTCCCTCACCTTGGACGTATAAACTTGCTGTTAGGATGCTTAGGTCTCGAATTGGAAGCCAATATATAGCCCTATGCAAGAATTAGACCTGAATTAGGAAACTGCGGATTCACAGTCTGCCCGACCTGACATTATCGAGCGCCCAATATTAGGCAAAACTGTCCAGATAATTTTAGAGAAAATTCGCCGAATTTTGGTCGCCCGACCCAGCATGGTCGGGCACCCGATCTGGGCACTAAGCGCCTGATGACCTACAATCGGTCGCCTGCTCATCTCCGAATCTATCCAGAGACAAATTGCTCCTTCCGGGTGAATTTCGATCACCCGACCTTAACTGATAGGGCTCCCGATGACTCCCAAGCTGCACTATCTCTTCTCAACTCCTGAGGAGGAAAACCCCATCAGTTAGTGGATATGTCGTATAAGGGGAGCTACCGTTGGTAGTGTTAGACACAGCTGCTGGTGCTGGCACTAGACATCGATGCCTCTGGCAAGTGTGCTGGGAGGGAAAGGAGAAGAAAAGGGGAAAGGGAAAAGGAAAGGAACAGAGAATGAAGAAGGGAAGGAAGAAAGGAGATGGAAGACTTAAAGGAACTAAGAATGTCTGGAAAAACCCTAGCTTTGATACCATACCATGTCTTTAGAAGGGGATTTGGGTCTTCTGTTGAATCTTTTTCATGGCTAAGTAGATCATTGGTTAATACTTGTATGGTTGTATCAAGATCGAACATCCGTGTTAACAATCCTAACTGCTGACCCTTTTTCATGGCTAAGTAGTTTTTGTACCAGTGATCTTTGGTTCATACTTGTATGATTGTATCAAGACCGAACATCCGTGTTAACAATCCTAACTGCTGACTCTTAAGATGTTTGCTTTGAATGGTGTGCAGCGGCTATTCTAAATTCCATCTTCCAGCAATGGAACATTTCCGCATCATCTGATTGGAATATAAGTGGGGAACTGTGTAGCGGGTCTGCCCTTATGGGAATAGGGAATTTGAACTTTGGGATCGAATGCCAATGCACTTTCAACAATGGCTCCATCTGTCACATAACGAAACTGTACGTATGTATTCTATCACGCGTACTGTCCATTGATACACACGCAACACGCTCATGAACTCTTTGATTTTTGCTTCATGGGGAATGATATTAACCGGCCCACCTCTTAATCTGGTTCCATGATATGGACTTGGGTTATCAATGGATGCTTTCTAGGACCACTCAGGACGTTTTGGGCTTTGGGTTTGGCCTGGTTTTAGACCCAATAAATAAATGGTTCTACCAAGTGGGGTGGCATTGAATGTGGACCGTTGCTCTTTGTTCTCTGAATAGTCCATTCAAGGTGGTCTCTGACCACAAAAATGGATGACAAATTCATCTTTCACTCTACAAGTGGGGCCCGCTGAATTAGGTCTAAATCGTAGGTGGGCCCATCAATGGGCCTGCCTCTTTGTTTCTGGTTCATACAAAGAGGAGATTTGACTCCCTAAGCCTGCATGTGCATGTTAGGATATGGCCTTATATAAATTCACTTATTTCAATTTGTTTTGTTTTTCAGGGTAGTTGATAGTCAGCTTTCAACAGGTCAAATTCCGGAAGCCATTGGGAATCTGACTCATCTCACAGATCTGTATGGGTTTCTCTACTCTAATTTGTGATTTCCACACAGAGAACAACTTTGAAACGCTGGCAGAGTATGATGGATGATACACGGGCACTTGGAAATTCAATAAAGTTAATGTTTATTTTAGACATTTATTGGACGGTTAAAATTGAAAATATCCGATGGACAAGTCCATGAATAAGAGGTTAGGATCATTCAACCAATCTGATTTTTGGTCGGTTTAGTTTGAGTTAATATATGTGATCACTACCATTTCTAAGTGCCTGCTGATCAAACGTCATATGAAGCAAGGATATTGAATAACTCCCCTTCCACGAAAATCAAAACACCCGTTTCAGGACCAAGAAAACCTTCCTCAGGTGGGTTTCAACATTGTAGTCTTGGGCCTACTTTCAGGCCCAAAACGTAAATGTACTGTTCACGGGCTATATGATATATAATAATAAATGACATTTGCTAAGCCCACACGTGTTCACAAGGCGTCTCAACAATATATATGCTACCTGATGTGTGCCAATGTGGCACATGGGTCTCATGAGATCCACTAGCCGTCCATCATGTTAGTCCTATTATGATGGCCCACACAGGTGTACATAAGACATCTCTTCCATATCTCACCATCTTTTTGCCAACATAGCACATGGACATGAGATCCAAGCTTCTCGTCCATCAGTTTAGTGCAATTATCTTGACACTTTGGCACAAAAATTCAGGCTGGTAAGCTCTTTTAGGTGGCCCACAATTTTGAAAAGAAATGGATGGATGAAAAAGCTTCAGAAAGTTTTTTTCTAACGGCTTGAATCTCATGCCCATATGCAATGCTGATACATATCATGAGATATATATACATGAACTGCCTTGTAATTGTGTGCTGCCTTAGCAAAACTCAAACAATGCCAATATATATTCTGAACGAGTAGGGGATCAGAAGTATCCATCAGGTGGGCCTGACTGCATTGGGCTTCAGGCCAAAAGTACACCGAACTTACTGTTGGACCGGAGGTCTTTAATTAAACATATCGTTAAAAAAGTTAAATTCCTTCATTTTGCAAAGCTTGGATTGTCTGGTCGATGTGATTTTGGGATCACAGCCCATCTATGGTGGGGTAATGATGGAAAATTAGATCACTTAATCATAGCCCATCCTCGCTCTTTCTATACTTGCTTCTTCAATGCTTGCAGCTTGCTACTGCCCCAAATTACAAAGTTTGCCCTATATTTGCAGGAATTTGCGTGGAAACTATTTAACTGGTCCCTTGCCTTCATCCATCGGCAACTTAAGAGACATGCAGCACTTGTAAGTTATTTAAAAGCTTCTGACATATGAGAAACTTGGGTGACCATGATGTTTATGACGACCATGATGATGATGTAGTTGTTGGCAGAGATAATGATGGTCATGTTATAGTTAGGATTTGGAAGACTAATTAGAAATATGTGACTATTAAACAAAATTAAAATAAAAAGAAAGATAAAAACTTATTCAATGTAGAAATCGAGGCATGATTTGGATTCACTTGACTTGAAGTTGAATTTACTCTCCTTGGACCACACCCCAAGTGTAGCAAGAGTCTCTTGCAATCAACTTCAACAATACAATCACTATTGTTGGGATTCACGATCTACACGCGCTCCGTTGATTTACCTGTAGTGGAAGGTGGTGAAAAACTCGTCAGATCTTTTCGGACGTGTCTCACGTCACTAGAAGGAGGATGCATCACTTTTACAGGTGAAAGAAGGACTCTAATGGAACACCCTTCTCCATCAAGGAATCCACACAACAAATCGTGTGGTCTAGGAGAAACCCGTACTTTCTATAATAGCTCTATGAGATACAAATCTATGGCTTCTACTCTGTTGATTTCTCTCTCGTATACCATTCTCTGTTGCAACCCTCATATACAGAGGACTAAGGAGGTAGTTTCCATAACTACCAAATGAAGTGCCCTTTGGTTGCATAACCATAGAGAGTGAGGGAGCAATTATCTAACTGCAGGATAAGAGAGAGAGAGAGAGAGAGAGAGAGAGAGAGAGAAGTGGGCAGTTGTCAAGCAACTTGTGGGGCCCACTCGGATGACACATATGTGCATCATCTCCCACTCAAACAAGTCGGGCACCAACCTAGCTAGTGATCGTATCTCAAGCTGCGAAAGAAGTCCTCATACCACGAGATGTAGTGTGCGAGCAGTGAAGCACATATCCTTAATAGAGAACAACTATACCAAATTTCCACTAATTGGCATAATGTATCTCATCTTCCGCAACACTAACCTGCCACAAACTCGTCTCGCTTACACCGAATTAGACTAACTCTATCTTTTCGAGCATTCTTGCATCCCAAGGAGTTGTCCAGTACATGTTCACAACCATGAGTTTGAAAGTGTTAAGGGACACGTTGGCCAGCCATGAACTCATCTTCTTTGCATGCATAAACATGTCATATAAACATGTAAGGTGTAAAAGCAGACAATCTTCTTGTAGTGCTCATACCCATCCATCTTGGTCTAACTACTTTCTCATACATGCTCCATTATACCATTTCTTTGTGGCCTTTAGAAATGAGCTAGAGTAGCAGCATTAAACCTCCACTTCAAGGCATAGTCTATAGTCATAAGGGCACAAGGGTCACCTATGCACCGGCTTTCTCACACAGAGGAGAAACTCATATCCATTCTCCATCTATTGTAGATGTTTACGGTTGTCTCTAGCACATACTGTATGAAAAGCATATTATGGTAGTGCTCCTTAGAAGGAGTACGTCAATCTCTACACCATACAAATCTTAACTCAGCAGCCTTTTAGGCACTTAATTTGAGCCACTCAACTCAATCGCTTTTAAAAGTGCCTAGATGAAATCTCATATCTAGCTTATTCAGGCAGCATGACCCTAATGGGAATGATCATACTCAGTCCTCTAAAAGACCTCATCTTGAATCCAATTTGAGGTGATGTGTTGCTAATAATTACAACAATTTTGTGATTACACATCTCATCTTGCTCGCAATCAATGCGTTAAGGCAGTTGTCGTGTGAGATGCACAACTCACTACAAGAAAATGGTGTTTTACCGATGAAAGTATTACCGACAAAATTATTTTCGTTGGTAAAAAGCCTTTTTCCCGACGAAATAAAGCAATCGTCGGTAAAATACATTAGAGTTTCCCGCCACTGCCGGATTTGCTACCCGCCATACACTTTTACTGACGAAATCATAATTTTGTCGGTAAAAAGTTTATTACCGACGAAGATACCCGTCGCTAAAAAATAAAGTAGAAAATTTGGCTTTCACCGACGAAAATTTTCGTTGGTAAAAGTCATTGTTGCCGACGATTATTGCCTGTTGATAATAATGTCTGATTACTGCCCAAGTAAAAAAAGAGGACTTTTACCGACGAAATTTTTCGTCGGTAAAAGTCATTTTTTCGACGATTATTGCTTGTGAGTAATAATGTTTGATTCCCGCCCAAGTGAAAAAAGAGGACTTTTACCGACGAAAAGTTTCGTCGGTAAAAGTCTTTTTTTTTACTAACCCGTTCAGGCCTCCCTCATTTCTCTCTGTCTCTCTCACTCTCGCTCTCTCTCTCTCTCTCTCTCTCTCTCTCTCTCCTCTCTCTCTCTCTCTCGCTCGCGCGCGGCCGGCCCACCCATCTCACCTCTCCCTCAGCTCCGACCGCCGGCAGTCACCGTCACCGGCGGCCCACCACCTCAGCCGACCGCTCCCCCCCCCCCCCCCCCCCCCCCCCCCCCCCCCCCCCCCCCAGCTGACCACCGTCACCGGTAGCCACTCGCCTCCACCGGCCTCCGTACGCCGCCGCCTCCTCCGGTAACCCTCTCCCCCTTCCTTCTTGCTCCATTTCCCCTCTCTCCCTCTCTCCTCGTTGTTGATTGTGGGGCCCACTCCCAAAATCCAATGTATGTGAGTCCCACCATTGCTGTCCAATGCATGTGGGTGGGTCCCACCGTCGCTTTCTATCGTCCATTGCATGTGGGTCCCACCGTCGCTTTCCATCGTCCATTGCATGTGGGGTCCGACTTGGCTGTCTACTAATTGGTGGGGCCCACTGATTTAGTAAATCCCTAACTAGGGATTTAAAATCCAAATTTTTATTTTACAAATTAAAAAAATGAAATACCTAATTGTGGGGCCCACCGTCGCTGTCCACTGCCTGTGGGGCCCACGTCGCTGTCCACTGTTTTGGATCAAGCATATATTTGTGTGGAGTAAACTATGTGGGGCCCACAGTGATTTACGTATTTTATCGACGGGAAAAACCTTTACTGACGGCCTTTCTGCGACGATGTTAGCCGCGAAATATTTCGTCGGGAAAAACATTTCCCGACGAAATTTTATTAAAAGTCGACGAATTATTTCGTCGGTAAAAATGGAATTTCTTGTAGTGACTCTTGCTTGGTGACGTGTCTCAATCCACGTATAACATAGAATAATGTAGTAAATGTTTGTGATATCAACATATTCACAAAGAACAATCAATATGTAAAAGATCTGAATATAAATAAACTATAAACGAAAAAAGCTAAAAAGCTCATGTCACAAAATCATATCCTACGAAAACCCAAACTCCTGACATGAGTCTGAAAAGCATCTCAGGCAATTGACTTGGTCAGCAGATTAGTAGCCATTTCATAAGTAGGTATATGCGCCAGAACAATCTTTTTCTTCGCTACCATGTCTCAAGCATAGTGATATCAGATTTGGATGTGCTTCGACTTGCCATGATATTTGGGATCCTTTGCATAAGCAATAACCACTATGTTATCACAATGTAATGTGACAAGGTCATCAGCATGCAGCACACATTTTAAATGTCAAAGGAATCTCCTCAACCATACAACTTCCTAAATAGCAGAGCAACCTGCAATAAACTCTGACTCCATGGTAGAAAGCGCAATAACATGGCTGCTTTTTACTGCTCCAAGAGATGGCCTTGCCACCAAGAAAGAATGCATATTGTGAAGTAGATTTGTGCTCATCTAAATCTCTACACCAATCTGCATCTTAATATTCTTGTATGACCCCTAGTAGCATAGCATGTAATCTGCAGTCGCGCGCAGGTATCAGAATAGTCTCTAGACGACCTTCCAATGAGACAATCCTGGGTTACTCTGATAATGCTCACTGAGTCCACTATGAAACTGATATCTAGTCGAGTACATATCATGGCATACATCAGACTGCCAACTGCGCTAGCATATGAAAACCGCGCCATTTCAGCTTTTTTGCTTCTGTCTTAGGGCAGAAATTTAAACTAAGACCATGGCCCTTCTCGACAGGAGTGTCAATGGGCTTGCAACCGTGCATCCGAAAATGCTCGAGCACCTTCTTGATATAAATCTCTTGAGAGATACGATGAATTCTTTTAGATGCCTCACCCATGTCCTTCATTTTAAAGTTGGAGGACAACTATTTTCGAGTGGTGACCAATATGTTCTTGTCATTTTCGGCTAGTAGAATGTCGTCAACATACTAAGACAGGATTAAAAAACTCTGTCCAAATCGTCTGACATACATGCAATGGTCTTCCTCGATCATCGTAAACCCATATGAGGCGATGACTCGATGGAATCTCAGATACCACTGCTTAGATGATTGTTTTAGGCCATAGATGCACTTTTTAAGGCGGAAAACTTTGGGCTATTATCCCTTGACCTTAAAACCCGTAGGTTGATCCATATAATTTTTCTCATCTAAGTCTCTATTGAGAAATGCCATTTTGACATCCATTTGATAGAGTTCTAAATCCAAATGTGCAAAAATAGGCACAATAAGGAGGAACGAGGCAAATATTACCACCGGAGAAAACGTTTCCTCGTAATCCACGCCTTTAATTTGCGTATGGCCTTAGCTACTAGTTGGGCCTTGAACTTATCTATTCCTCCATCTGCTTTTCGCTTGACTTTCAGGACCCATTTGGCCCCATCAGTCTTACGTCCAGGTGGAAGATCAACAAGTTCCTAGACTTGGTTCTTCTCCATGGAGCAGATTTCATCTTCCATAGCTTATATCCACTCTTTTGCAGTAGGAAATGACAACGCCTCCTGGTATGAGCTAGGTTCATCGTCATCTAACGAAGCAACCATGAATGATTCCCCTTCAATTTCAAAATGTCAACGGGGCTTCAATCCATGAGTGCTTCTTCTAAGCTCCATCTCATGATCTGAGTCAATCTCCACCTCTTGTGGTACACTCCCACTAGGCAATAAATCAATCCCATTGTCCTCGGTGATCGTTAGATCAACTAGAACGACAGGTGGATAATCACTGTCGCTTCTCTCGCCAAGTGACGATTGGGTGACAGTGATTGAATCAAGGTCAGAGTCATGCATCTCGAAGAATTCCGTAGAATTCTGAGATTTCTTCCTCCTCGAAAAATCATCCTCGAGGAAATTAACATCTCGTGACTTATCTTAATCGTTCCACCATTTTCTCGTTCATGTATTATAACATAACCCTTTGAGTGCTCAAGGTATTGATAAAGATGCACTTCAAGGATCTTTGATCTAATTTTTCAGTCTTCTAAGACAGGATGTGAAAGAAGCCGGCTGAACCTCAGGGGCGCAGATGAGTCAGGTCTGGTTTTCTGCAGCACCACAACTCATAAGGGTCATTGGAACCAATTTAGAAGGTACTTGATTGAGATGTAGGTCGCGATTAATAGCTCATCCCCCCAGAATTTGAGAGGAAGGTTGGCCTGCACCATCATCAATCTCACCATGTCGAGTAGCGTTTTATTCCTTCTTTCTACAACACCATTTTGTTGTGGAGTGTAAGGAATAGTCAGGTGCCTACGGATACATTTTCCTTCACAGAGCCTTGTGTATTACTCAGACAAATATTCGCACCCACGGTCTGTCCATAAGGTCTTAATCTTCTTATCGGATTGGTTCTCGACTTCAAGCATATACTTTCTGAAATATTCTAATGCCTCGGATCTATGTGATATTAAGTACACATGACCGTACCGTATGTAATCGTCTATAAATGTGCTGAAATAGGATTGTCCATAGCGGGTCCTGACATTAAGGGTTCCACAAATGTCAGAGTGGATTAGCTCTAATGTAACTGAAGCACATACTTCTTTTTTGAATGGTTTCTTAATCGACTTTCCAATCAGACAATGCTCACTGGTAGGTGGAACTACATTTGCGAGTGGACCTAAAAGGCCTTCTCTAGCAAGTCTACACATTCTATCCTGATTTATATGACCTAATCTAGCATGCCAAATGCATGTGTCAATGCCTGTTGAAGTAAAAAAGATATATGTATCATAATCATGAGAATATTCATAATTAAGCACAAACAAGCCATCATAAACATAACTGCGTCCATAACAAGAAGAGTCTAAAAAGATATCCACTACATCTGAATGAAAAGAAAAAAAAAATAAGTCCAGCTAATGAAAGCACGGATAGTAAATTGCGCCTAACACCAGGCGCATGGAGTACGTCATGGAGAAGTAATGTGCATCCTAATCCAAGTGGAGTTAGAATGATCCAACTCCTAGTACATCTTTCGAGAAACTATTTCCAATGTAGATCCTCCTGCTACCAACTGGACACTTCTAGTACTCCACGAACCCCACTCGATCTCGAGCTACGTGATGTGTCGCTCTTGAATCCACAACCCAGTCATGGTCAGATGTTTGAGCAACCAAAACCTCAATGCAGACAAAAGCATGAAAATAAGGATTAGTGTGAGTCTGTACCTTCTTCAGCTCACCTTCTTCAGCTCAAAGTATTCTCAAGTGAAGTGACCAAGATTTGCAAAGTTATAGCACTTTGCTGTAGACTTGTCTTTCTTACCACCCCTTTTCCCTCGCTTAAGTTTGCTAATAGACGGTCCATGAGCTTCTCCTTCCTTGAAGCTCTTTTGGGAGTTACGACCCTTGTGTTTATGTTGGGGCCTTTTACCTTTGGCCTTACTGGGCTCAGCCAAGAATGCGTCATTATGTTTACGCGCAGACTGACGTTCAGCTTCCAATTGTAAATGATGTGACAATTGGGCAAAGGTTTTAATGTTATCATTATGTGTCATTGTGAGTTTCACCTACTCCCAGGAATCAGGAAGAGAGTGCAGGACAACAATGATTTGTTGTTCATCTATAAGTATATTTTCCACCATTTTTAAATCACGAATGATTGCGAACATTTTCCTAAGATGCTCTTCCATTGCGACACTTGGATCCATCTTATAGGTATCAAACTTGGGAGTCAAAGCTCTTAGTCTAGTAGCAGTAGTACCAGCGTAGGTAAGGGTTAGAGCGTTCCACCCCTCAAACTCGCTAATGAGATCATTGTGCATGCTGTTTAGCACAGTAAAGCGAGCACATCGATCCCTCTTTAGCTAGTTCTGGTACTCTTCCTGGTGGCACCGGCGATGAGCAGTATTACCTTCTTCAGGTGGGTCCATATTCACAGTTAGGGTTTCCAAGATACTGAATTTTGCGATGCCAAATATCATAGTTGTTCCCATCTAGCTTCTCAACCTTGTTCAGATCGGCTACGACATTTGTGGATGCCAAAATCACTAGATTCAGAAACACAATTTATTACATTCTAGATCTAAGCACCACACATTCAATGTTCGCAACATCACAAGATGGTGTCACCTTGATTCATTATGTGTTATTGGATCAAGAGAAATGACATAAGCCTGCAATCATCTCCTGTAACACATTCAAGATTGAGGTTTCCCATCTTCGATTTTGTGCGCCCATGTTGAGGAGCCTTAGAGCTTCCACTCATCTCCCACTACTTAGATTGTATTTCACAACAGAATTTCAACTAAAAATTCACATTTTGATGAGTGAAACATGACCGGATTCACCACAAAAATTGATCCATCTTATTAAGTCATACTCCCCTGTTTAAAATTCCACATGGATCACACTTTATATAACTCAATCATGAATCTCAATTATACATCAAGGTTGGCCATTGTAAGTTTTCAATGGTGGAACATCATGGTGAAATTCAAGGGTGGACGGTATGAATACAACCCATTCATCATGATGGGGTCCAAATAATGGATAGCATGAGTAAATAATAATTACATCAAATGAGCCTGCCACCATTGGACAATGTTTTATGTGAGACCTGTATAGGGAAATAAACATTATAGTGTGCCCTATCTAACTGTTTTATCTAGTGTAGCCCATTTGATCTTTGGGCTTGTCTAATATTTAGCCCACATTCATGCTGGATGAAGTAGATGGGTGTTGTAGCTATGCAACACATCATCAGCTAGGTGGGCCCTTGTTTGGACGGTCTGACTAAACCATACGTATGACTTGAATGTCTATTTAAAGGAAGCATGACATGAATGTAAATTAGATTGATGATAAGGGCATAAAAGTCATTTTAAAAAAAACTTTTTCCTTCATGCATGAAGCCTCTTCAGTATGAAAACCACATAAATGACACCAAAATGATTCCAACGGTTGGCTTGATTGATGTGGTGTGGTCCACTCCTTTGATGGTTTGGACTCATATTCGAGTTCATGTCTTAAAATAGGAAGGCCCAACAAGTGAACTGTATGGATGGAGTGAAACTATATCCCACTAAAAAGTTGTATAATAAACCATTAGTGTTGTGGAATAAAGTTGGTTGTCGAAGGAACTCGAAGCCTACAGACCTCGAACGTCTTTATGGTCACGTATATACGACCCGCGGCGCCTCCGGTTTCCATAAATGGCAAGCAGATAAGCCATCTAGTGAGCCTACGTGGTCGCATCTCATATTTTGGACAAGGCTGCTCATTAACTGGTTACCCCCGTTATCCGAGCAGCCCTGATCTCTGGTCATTGAGCGGGGACACTCCCGCTATCCGAGTAGCCCTGGTCTCTGGTCGTCTGGTAGGGACATCCCTCATTTCATAGTCTCAGCAGTCCATATAGGCCGGTTTTGGCTTATTTCTGCTTATAGCTCCGAACCACAGGGAATCTCCATCAAGGAACGTAAACAACTAGATGTCTAATTCATCATGCTAGCTCCTTATCTGAAGATATGAAGATTAATAGGATAAGCACCTTATCCCCTGAAGTTAGGAGTGATCTTAGTAGCTTACGTAACAGACTGGATCACCCGGATCTGTATAAACAGATGGTCCCACAGATGATAAAGATACACAACCTCTAATCCCACGTTTTCCACTTCATCTTACTCTCAAGACATCTCTAACTTAAGCTTTGGAGGGCCAAGGCCAAGCACTAGCCACCCTTAGTTTTCCTCTTTGGCTTTCAGGTTTGGAGAGGAGCTCACTTCGAGAATGGCGTATAGTTAGGGAGGAACCTGTTACCAGAATCTGACATTGACAGATTGGCGTCGTCTGTGGGAACGAGTATTCAATTCGTTCTCATTATCAATTGTGACCTCTCACTATGCCTCCTACGAAAAAGACTCATCCTTCCACCTCAAAGCAAATGCTGCCTCTAGCAGATGTTCCTGAGCCAAATCCTAAACTCCCTTAAGCAACACCGCTAGGAATTCCTCCTGGGCAGCCTAACCCACCTGATTCCATACCGCAAAATCCATTCCAAGATATATCTGGTGGTTTCGACGGTATTATACGCTTTGTAGGGGATACGCTCCGTACTCTCCAAGCTGGATTTCAAACCCTCTCTAATCGGTTTGACCAACACTTTCTTAAATCACAATAAGCTCTGGAAGGACCGCTATTACAACCTACACCTGCAACTTCTAGACACTCTCTAGACAAACCGCTAGTTTACATAAATCCTCATCCAAACCGCATTTCTCACAGCAATCAAATTTCTAATCAACACCCGCAATCTATCTATTCCAATGCTTCTCGACAATGTCAACCTGAAGAATAACTTGATGTCAAGACATCCAGTTAAACATTGCCCTGGGAAGGAGATCTCAGGAGAATCGAGGACCGTTTCGCTGATATTGAACAGCGATATTAGTCTAACCTCCCAACTTCTACTCTGACATCAATCCATCGATCTGAACCTCCTTTTACTCACGAGGTAATGGAGGCTCCTTTGCCTAAAAGTATCGAATGCCCAGCGTTGTTCCATATACCGATATCGGTGATCCCCTCGAACATTTGGAGACGTACAAATCTCTTATGGAGCTAGAAGGATATAGCTCGAAAATTATGTGCAGGGCTTTTTCTTTAACTCTAAAGGATGTAGCATGTACTTGGTTTCGTGGTCTGAAGCCTCGATGTATAGAATCTTTCTCTCAATTATCGAATCTTTTCCTTTCTCAGTTCATGGGAAGCATCCGTACCAAAAAATCTACTTCTCATCTATCAGATCTGAAGCAGAGCAGGGAAAGACAATTAAAGAAATTATAGTTCAATTTACTACAGAAACAGTCCAAACAGAGGGTTATACTAAAGATAAAGGTCTCACTGCCCTTATAGTAGGCATTACGAGCGAAAAAATTCGATTCGCCTTGGATAAAAATCCTCCTAAAATGATGATCGAGTTTCAGGCCAAAGCTCAAAAATATATTAACGTTGAAGAAGTAGCCTTAGCTTGTCATGGTATTCAGGGAAAGAAGTGAAAGTCTGAGAAAATTTCTCTAACAGATAGAAAATATCGTCGTGATCGACGAGATCGCTCTCCTAAGAATTCTTATCCCAAAAAATATCGTAATTATACGCCTCTTAATCAATCTCCAGAAAAGGTACTGATGGAGATCAAACATAAGTTATATGTTAAATGGCCTCCGAGGATCAAATCGGATCCCGAAAAAAGAGATAAGAGAAAGTTCTGCTACTTCCATAAAGACTATGGGCATAATACCCAAGACTGTATATCTCTTAAAGACCAGATTGAAGCCCTCATTCGAAAGGGACATCTCCGAGACTATGTCGCAAGCAAGACCGTTCGCCCAAAGGATCTGATGCCCCAGCGCATCATGAACATCAAGTGCGAAGGAAAAAGTCACCGCAACATCATCCTTCACATGAAGATGCCGAACCTGCGGGCAAAATTCAGACCATTGCAGGTGGTCTGGCTTGTGGAGGAGATTCCCAAGCCTCAAGAAAAGCATATACTCGAAAGGCATGCTAAAAGCCTCAGCACATTTATTAGGTGGAGAAATCATCCAGTACGTCAAGTTTGAGCCATCATCCAATCTCTTTCTCTCGTAAAGAATCTTAAGAAATTCATTTCCCTCATGAGGATTTCATCATAGTAGCATTAAAGGTATCAAATTATTTAACTCACCGTATTATGTTGGATATAGGTAGCTCTACAGACGTCATTTATCTTGAAACTTTCACCAAGATGGCTCTCGCCAGAAATCTACTCAAACTAGTCTCGACCCCCCTTACCAGTTTCAGGGGTGAGGTGGTAACACCAGAAGGGAGTATTGACCTTCACGTCACATTCAGAGAAGCTCCGACCAAAGTCATTATTTTCATCAACTTCCTTATGGTCGATCGAAAGTCGGCATACAATGTCATCTTGGGTCGACCCTTACTCACCAAGATAAGAGCAGCTCTACACCCCCTCTACTTATGCATCAAGTTCCCCACTCCAAACGGAGTAGGGGTAGTTCGAGGGAACCAAAAAGAAGCTCGGGCATGTTATGAAATCGCGGTACAAGATCAAAAGAATGTCTAAGCGGCTCCTATTATGGCGATCTCGGGAGACTCAACAAATTCTCCGATAACTACAAACCTAAACCCAAGGGAGGATACATATCAGGTAGGAGCTCTCGGAGAAGAAACGATCAAAATTCAGTTATCTAAGGACGATCCTTCCAAGAAGGTCCATGTCGGATCATCTCTTAATTGCATCTTCCGAGCCTATCTGACCGATTTTCTAATCGAATATCAAGACATATTCACCTAGTCTCATAAGGATATGCCAGGTATCGACCCCGATGTTGCAGCTCACCGCTTGAATGTTGATCTAAAATTTAAACATATCCATTAGCGTCGACGATCGTTCATAGTTGAAAGGTAGATGGTCATAAAAACCGAGGTAAAAAAGTTGCTGGCCGTTGATTTTATTGAAGAAGTCAATTACCAGGAGTGGGTCACAAACGTCATTCTCGTGCGCAAGGCAAACAGTAAGTGGAGGATGTGCGTAGATTACTCCAATTTAAACAAGGCATGCCCGAAAGATAACTTCCCAACTCCCCGCATCGACCAACTAGTTGATTCAACAGCAGGACACACCCTGCTCAGCTTTATTGATGTTTATTCTGGTTACAACCAGATCATGATGCATCAACTGATCATGAGAATACCGCCTTTGTCATTGATCGATGTATGTACTGTTATAAAGTGATGCCTTTCGGTCTCAAAATTACTGGGGCCACCTATCAACGCCTAGTCAACAAAATGTTCGCTGCACAGATTGGCAGGAACATGAAAGTTTACGTTGATGATATGCTCGTAAAAAGTGTTGTAGCCAATGATCATCTTGCGGATCTTCGAGAAGCCTTCGATCTAATGAGGAAGCATCAGATGAAGTCGAATCCAGAAAAATGTGATTTTGGGGTTTCCGCTGGAAAATTTCTCAGGTTCATGGTTGGTCAGCGGGGGATCGAAGCAAATCCCGAAAAGATTAAGGCCTTGATTCAAATGCAATCTCCCTTCATTCTCAAAGAAGTCCAAAGATTGGCTGGTCGCATTGCACCTTTAAATAGGTTTATTTCACGTGCCTCCGATAAATGCCTTCCTTTCTTCAAGCTACTCCGTACGACTGCAAAATCCAACTGGGCATGGACCCCACAATGCGAGGAAGCATTTCAGCAATTGAAACAGTATATGAGTACGCCTCCCATCTTATCAAAGCATGTCCACATGAGTAGCTCTTTCTTTATTTATCTATATCTTCGACGGTCGTTAGTGCCACCTTAATAAAAGAAGACTCCGGGGTGCAGAGGTTTATTTATTATGTCAGTCGAGCAATGGTGGATGTTGAAACTCGATACTCCGATATGGAGAAACTCACTCTAACATTAGTAACAGCAGCACGGAAGCTACAGCCCTATTTTTAGGCCCATTCTATAATAGTACCTACCAATCATCCATTGAGGCAAGTCCTTAAAAAATCTAAAGTATCTGGGCGATTAACTAAATGGGCGATCGAACTTGGAGAACACGATATTACCTTCTACTCATGAACCACCGTAAAGGCCCAAGCCGTAGCAGACTTCATTGCCAAATTTACATATTCGACCCCTACTATTCCTACCTCCAGTGATGACCTGCTGGAGAGCGAGCAAGCACCTTGGTCGCTTTACGTAGATGGATCATCATGCTCCTTGGCAGTGGAGTCAGATTAATCCTAATCGCTCCTGACGGATTGCAATTTCAATATGCTTTGCATTTCAATTTTCGTGCCTCAAATAATGAAGCAGAATATGAAGCCTTAATTGTCAGTCTCGAATTAGGAGGTATACTTGCGATAGGGAACTTGCTCATTCACAGCGACTCTCAGCTCGTCGTAAATCAAGTAGTCAACGAATTCGAGGTGAAAGAAGAGCGGATGGCTTCGTACAAATCCCGAGCACTTATCCTACTCGTGAAATTGAACAAGTATGAAATAATTCATACTCCTCGAGAGGAGAACAAGCTTGCGGATTCTTTGGCAAAATTAGCTTCTGCACCTGAGTCCGATCTGACACAAGCTATTCTCATCGAGCATCTCTCTACCCCAAATATCGATCAAGTCGCTCCAGATCAGGTTGTCACATTGCATTTATCTTCATATTGGATGGGATGGGTCTCATCATCCTTTACCTCCAAAGCGGACAACTCCCATATGATAAAAAATAAGCCCGACAAATTCACTATCGTGCTGCCAGGTATATCTTACAAAATGAAAAATTGTTGCATAAAAGTTTTACCTTACCGTATTTAAGGTGTCTTCATCCAGAAGAAGCACACCGTGTTCTAGATGAAATACACCAGGGGGCATGTGGTAATCATCCCAAAGGATGGTCTCTAGCATACAAAGCAATGAGGCAAGGGTACTATTGGCCCACTATGAAGGCAGATGCGATCGAATTCTCAAAAAAATGTGACAAATGTCAATGATATTCTCCAGTCCCTCATTTACTGTCTGAACGAATGACGCCGATAGACGGCCCTTGGCCTTTCGCTCAATGGGGGGTTGATATAATCGGACTACTACTCATAGAAAAAGGAGAAAATAGGTTCGCAATTGTACCAGTCGATTATTTCACCAAATGGGTCGAGGCGGAAGCTCTACCCACCATCACAAAAAACCAGACTACTAAATTCATATGAAGGAATATTATATGCCGTTATAGACTCCCCGATACCATAATTTCTGACAATGGAAGACAGTTTGATAATGCCAGATTCTCCGAGTTTTACGAGAAATGGAAGATACGTAATATTCAAACTTCCTCATATCATCCTCAGGCTAATGGATAAGTAGAAGCGGTTAATAAAATTATCAGGAACCATTTGAAGACCAAGCTTGATGAACGTAAAGGTATGTGGCTAGAACTCCTACTAGAAGTTTTATGGGCTTACAGGACGACAACTCGCACTTCAAAAGGAGAAACACCTTTCTCACTAGCATTTGGCATCGAAGCAGTCGTCCCCGTGGAAGTTGAAGTACCCACTCATCGAGTAGAACATTATGAAGCAGCATGTAATGAAGAAAGTTTAAGACTTCACCTCGATCTCCTAGAAGAAAAAAGGGATACGTCTCGTCTTCGAGCAATGGCCTATCAACAACGTATAGCCCATTACCATAATTCAAAGATCGAGTCCAGGGCTTTCAGTTCGGTGACTTAGTGCTCAGACAAAACATCAGAACAGCCACTCGGTCGCTGGATCCTAATTGGAAGGCCCGTATCTAGTCATCAAGGTTGTTCAACCAGGTACATATTATTTAAAAGACATGCGAGGAAGACCCCTACGTCACCCTTGGCACATGGAACGTTTACTCCAATATTTTTCATAAGGCATTCATGATGTGAATATTGTATCATATCTAAATAAAGACGATCTTTTCATTCTAGTTGTTTAGCTATGGAACATATAACTTGGTTGCTACTCCATTTTTTAGACCTGAATAGCCCTAAAGAGAATACAAACATTCTCTTAACTAAGTTTTCTGCTCACGATAAAGCCAAAGACTTAATTGATAGACCAACCTATCTCTACGGACATGGTCGCCAAGACCTCCCTAATTGAGCCCAACTCATTTTCATGAGTTGAGTAAAACATTCAAGCATGAATTCATTCCCATGAATCTACAAAGAGAAGGCAAAATGTTTTCCTTTTCATTAAAAAATTATCCAAATTACAAAACAAAAGACATTAAACTGTTTTTTTATCAAAGGAGAAGGAGAAAGGAGAAATCAAGATCAACTCATAATCGTTCATTCTTCAGCATCGCGCGGAGGAGGTGCTTGGCTCTCTACTTCAGGTTTCGTCTCTGGAACTCCCGCAGCTTCAGTGACCTCCGTGACTTCATTTTCAGCAGTTGCTCTCTCCTCAGCAGCGACAACGGCAACGACCTTGTCAAATTCCTCTAGGTTGAATGGTGGATAAATTCGTCGCATTATTTTGATCTCAAATTCGAGACTAGCGTCGTACGATTCGTACCGCTCGTCTTCATAAAGCTGCGAAGTTCGAAATTCCAGAACCGCATGGGAGCCTTCTTCGGATACCATCTTAACATAGTGTAGACACCCCACCTTCGGCTACACTGTTGGTAGAGATAGCTGGTTGAACAGAGGACCATACCCCCAAATCCCAAGTCCAAACTCAGCCAAACTCACCCTTGTAAGCCCCATTCCATAGCCCAGTTCAAGCCTGAACCCAGTCAACCCAGTCCTAAACACCACCCTGAAAAACCCCCCATAAAAAAGTCCAGTAAAAAAGACCCAAAAAAAGTC
This sequence comes from Liriodendron chinense, assembly GCA_003013855.2. Taxonomy (NCBI): domain Eukaryota; kingdom Viridiplantae; phylum Streptophyta; class Magnoliopsida; order Magnoliales; family Magnoliaceae; genus Liriodendron; species Liriodendron chinense. Next base: position 118,033 of record ML058388.1, on the reverse strand, counting down.
AAACTCACTGAGTCAACTCGCTGAGTTAACCCGCTGAGTCAACCCGTCGAGTCAACCCGTCGAGTCAAAACACCGAGTCAACCCGTCGAGTCAACCCGTCGAGTCAAACCACCGAGTCGACCCGCTGAGTCAACTCACTGAGTCGACCAGCGAGTCCAACAGCAGCCCCGAGGGAACGGCCGTACTCGCTGGAAACCGAGGAGCGGCCGTACGGGCGGCCCATGGCAGGCCGCCCGGACAAAATTATGACTTCTGCCACTGCTCGCTGCTATAAATACCCCCCTCCCCTTCCCATTTCAACAGACAATCCATTCGAGTCCAAAGAAAGCCTGTCCGTTCGAGTGCCCTTCTCCACCCCTTAGCCCATTTTTCCACCAAGGAGAACCCGAGTGAGGAGAGTCTAGCCCTGGTCCAGCCCAGCCTGACCACTGGTCCAAGCCTCTCAAGTCACCCAAGTCTTGATCCAGCCACTCGAAGCCAATCCTTGCGATACCTCCGTCCATCCAGCTATCATTTTTCCAGCATCATCTCATTTGCATCTAGCATAAGTGCAACATTTACTTTTCTTCCAACCCCCCTGCTTCACTACAAGCACCTTGATTATTCAAGCACACCACATATGTCTTAAATTAAGCACCTGTTAGTTCGAGCGTATGCTCTGGGCTTGCCCGTTGTTGGAACCTGCCCATCAGAAACTCTTACTGTTCAGACCTGCATTCACGTACATATCACTATAAGCACTTTGAATATTCAAGCACACAGCATGCATCATCTCGCATAAAGCACCTGTCAGTTCGAGCGTACGCTCTGGGCTTGCCCGTTGTTGGAACCTACCCATCAGAAACTCTTACTGTTCAGACCCGCATTCATGCATCATGTCATCCATGAGAATATACGAGGATTAAACTAGACTTTCAAGTATCCGATCGATTCTGTGAAGTAGAGACCGTACTTTGGTACGGGCAGTGTGTGGGGTGCTTAACCTCTTCCCACCCTGTAACCGTGATCCCTTACCTTGAATCTCTGGCCGCAGATCAACAAGAGTCATTTTAGAGGAAGGAATCTTCGGATTCCCTTCTCTAACGTTTCTACAGGGTCTAGCCGACTGTAGATTCGAAGTAATTGGCTAGTGGCGACTCTAATCTTATATAAACACACTTAAACATATCCAGCTTAACACGACAACCAAACGAAGCCCTCGAGAACGAGGCAAGCCAGTGGCACAAACGGCGATTTCGCACTCACGCACCTCTTCTTCTTCTTCTTCCGAAAGGAAAGGGAGAACGACGTCGTGTGGGAGCGCGGGAAAATCGGCGAGGGTCCACAGAATGGCGACTCCACTGGGGATGAGCTAGTCCCACTAGTCGTGATCCGACTTGAAAAACGGAATCATTCTTGTACTTGAAAGTCATTAGTCCTCATACAATCTCATCTGCATAGCATTCTACCCAAAACCAACAACAAAAAAAAAAAAATAGAAAATCCCAAAACCCAAAAAGAAAACAGTCCTCACCATTGCGCCTCCTCGGGCTCAACGTACGCGGAGACAACTTCCCTTCCGTAGCATAATCCGCACTCGGGCTCAACAAGCCATGTCCGACCACGAAGAAGAAACTCGTCTCTTCCCTGCTCTTGAGATAACCGAAGCGCAACCTCCAGCGCAACAGCCCGTTGACAATACGCCAATCATACAAGAATTGGCACAAGGAATGAGAGCAATGCAAGAAATGCTCTTGCAATTCATGCAATCACAAACCACCGCAGCAGCCAACAATCAGCTTGGCCCAGTTCAGCAATCTCAGCAACCATGCCGGATCCCTCCGACCTCCAGTTCAAATCAAGCACAACCAGCGGAGTCTACCCAAGACTACCGACAGCAGCCATCTCAGCCCTTCGCTATGGGGCATCCTTCTCAATATCTTCCTGCTACGACAAGGCCATCTCAGAGCACTTCCGTTGCAGGAACATCTAGTCAACTTCCAGTCAATCTTGCAAACAACAATCTCAGTAGATCTCAGCATGTCCCCGCCGATGGGACACCTTTTCAATTTCAGCACATCCCCGCCGATGGGATTTCAATTCAATTTTCAGCAACAGGGACAGCACTGGCGAATGCCCACAATGGGGGTCAGTGTCAAGCCCACATCAATCAGCGGACAGTGGCGAATACCCAACAAGGGGGTCACTTCCCAGCATCTTAGCCTCCTGCAAACAGGAGCACTTTTCAATTCCAGCACATCCCCGCCGATGGGATCCCAGTTAATTTCCAGCAATCTTCAATTCAGCAAAATCCAGTTAATTTCCAGCAAGTTCCAGTTCAACCTTCAGTACAGTCTCCAGTTCAGTTACCATCATTTCAAGCACAAGTTCATCAGAATCCAGTTCAATCGTCAAACCAATTTCAGCAACCCGCGGTTGCTTTTCAGCAAGCCCATAGGGTCGAAGACATCGACCACTATGCCGAAGAAGAACGTGCCTTACTCCAGGAAGCACCAGTCGCTCGAACAGATCATTCAGGACTGGACGAGTTACGGGAGCAGTTCCAGATCTTGCAAAATCAGCTTCAGCGACAGCAAGGAATCGACCTACCTTCGACCAAGTTCAGAGACTTGTGTCCTTTCCCAGATGCTCAGGTACCTCAAAACTTTGAGGTTCCGAAATTCAAGAGATACGATGGCAGCGGTTGTCCCACAGCACATCTCAAGGCTTTCTGCGGAGAGCTGAGTGCAATCGCAGGAAATGAAGGGGCCCTCATTCGTTTGTTCCAAAAATCTCTGAAGGGAGATGCCCTCGATTGGTACACTTCATTGGATTGCCACCGCATCAGGACATGGGAACAGCTTTCCCAGGCTTTCGTCGACAGATTCGCATACAATCTCAACATGGCACCCAGAAGAGCCGACCTCGCAGCTCTCAGGCAAAGGAGTGATGAAACACTGTCAGCCTATGTGGGACGTTGGCGAGCTATGGCAGCCAGAATGCAGACACCCATCGACGACGAAGAACAAATCTCCATGATTGTTCATTCAACATACCCAGGCATATCTGGGTATCTCATCTCGCATCCATATGCGAATTTCTCACAATTGATCCGTGCTGGAGAGCAAGTCGAAGCAGGAATCCGGGCCGGGACAATCTCCCCATGGCCTCATCAAGCCACTACAGTCAAGAGGAACAGAGTGGAAGGAAGACCTATCGGGCACGGGAATGGAAACCGTAGTGGTTCTCCTCCTCGCCCAACGGAGGTAAACAATATCAACACCACTGCTCAAGGGAATCAACGTGCTCCCCCACAGGGACGTCAACAGTATCAGCAGAATCAAGTTCAGCATCAGCCTCAGCGGCATCAGCCACAACCACCTCGACAACAACAGCAATTCAGAGGAAACGGTCAATACTCATACCAGAACAGGCAGAATTACAGGGAGCTCAGGAAGTTCACTCCACTCAGTCAACCACTTAGTCAAATCATGACTACACTGGTACAAAAGCAGTTACTTACTCTAATGGCACCTCGGCCTCCGCCTCATCCTCTGCCTCCAAACTACCGAGAAAATGAGTACTGTGCCTACCATCAAGGACGTGGCCACGCCACTGATCGATGCTATACTTTGAAGAATGCCATACAAGACCTGATTGATGACCGCAAGATCGTCATCTCGGTCCCTGGAACTTCTCCAGCAGCTTCCACCAACATCCTTCAGAATCCTCTGCCTCAACATCCGACGGACCCCAGTTCGTCTCGTGGCCCTGCAGTCAATAGCATAGAAGAAGGGGATCATCTAGATCGCTTCTTCTCCCCCATCCAATCCATTCACGCCTACACTTATGAGCCGACAAATCCTCCTCCAGTCTTGCAAGGGGCAAGTCCCTTTCTTCCTTCAATCTCCGAGCTAGTAGTACTCGAAGGAGCACCTCCATACGATATACCAGTTGTTCAAGGGACACCTTACAACCATTCAAGCTGGGAACCAGTCGTCCTGGAAGGAGCACAATCATACATCGAGCCCACATACGAACCTGTCATCTTGCAAGGGGCAACTCCAGAACAATCCAATCCGCAATGGAAGGATTACACTCATCAGCAGCAAGAACCCGTTGTATTGGAAGGAGCTCTTCCAGTCGAGCCAGTCGTATTGCAAGGGGCAAACCCCGGAGGCGTATCAATCACGCTACGACAGCTTGGACGAACAGAGAAACCTCCTGCCATATCAAGAGGACCAGTATTCATTCCATGGGAGCCTCCCGCTCCAGGAACAATCAAGCCAGGACCACGACCTTATGTGGTCTATGAAGACAAGCCTCGATACTACCCCTTCAGCACAGGCAACAATGTAGTCCTCAAGGCAAAAGCTCCATACGAGGAAGATCTGGTACCCACAACGGCACTGTTGCAAGAACCGGTGGTCCTAGAAGGCAAAAGGGAAGAAAGCTACAAAGAGGTCCCATGGCACTACCCAGAATGTGCGGAAGTGGGGAACATGAATCCCAATGGACGTTGCATCCGAAGAGATAATCAGAACAGAGGAGATCCCAAAGGCGCTCTCTCAGGCCTCGGCAATAAAAATGAAGCCGCATACGATGTGGCGACTCAGCTCAAGTCAATCCCTGCTCAAATATCAGTATGGGAGCTACTTTGCACATCTCGCATACACCGAGAAATGTTCGCCAAAACCTTGAACGATGCTCATGTCTCCTCCGATACGGCACCAGAAATGATAGCTTTGATGATTGGACAACTCCTGGCTCCGCGCGCCAGCACCTTCACTGATAATGAGTTGCCACCAGAAGGACGAGATCATGGGCGATCCCTCAACATAGCCTTACGATACAAAGACCTCTGCGTCCCATTGGTCCTTATCGATAATGGCTCAAGCTTAAATGTCTACCCACTCAAGACTGCGGAACGTTTGGGAATCAGTCCCTCTTCATTTCGACCCAGCACCATATGTGTCAGAGCATTCGACAACACCCACCGATCAGTGGAAGGGGAAGTCGACATAGAGGTACAGATAGGTCCGGAAGTCTCCACCATCACATTCCAAGTCCTGGATATATCAGCCTCTTTCAACATGTTGCTCGGACGACCATGGCTGCACAAAGTTGGAGCTGTGCCATCAACCCTGCATCAACGAGTAAAGTATATCTGTGGAAATCAAGTGATCTCTATCCATGCAGAGAAAGAGCTCATCATTCCTTCCAATGCTGCTGCCACTGAACCAGACATCCCCGTCATCGATATCCAGCATTCTGAAGAAGACATCCCGTTTCACAGTTTCGAATTTGAGACTGTGAACTCTATCGCCAATCCAGAACCGATAAGGGTGGACCGTGTCTTCTCACCGGCAGAGCGTCTGAGCCTCAAATACCGAATGAAGAATCACTTCAAGTCCAGAAAGGTACCGCTAGTATATAACCAACGCAAACGGGGACTCGGATATAGGGCAACCTTCATGGACAAAAGGAGGAAGAAATCTCGGTGCTCACCCATCCAATTCGTCAAGCCAGGAGAACCTTGCAAGGATCCAGGAGGGAATCAACCGACTGCACTACACAAAGGCCTCCCGATGAGTCTAGTTTGGGCCACGTGGCCCCCCATTCGATGGGATCAGATTCTCGAACCATCTAAGCCTCCAGAAGAAGAAGAAAAGGATGAAGATGAAGAAGGAAGTCAAATACAGCAGCTTCAGGACCAGGTTACCCTGACACCTGCTCCCAACCAGGGGCACAACCTGCCCACGTCAGTATCAATCAACTAGGGGCACAACCTGCCCACTTCTCTCAACCAGGGGCAGAACTCGCTCATCTCAGCACCAATTAGCAAGGGGCACGACTTGCCCATCTCTGCAAAGTCAACATCATCAATCATCAGCCAGGGGCAGAAGCAGCCCATCCATTGGACCAAGAAAGGGAAATGGCCAGCCCTAGATTGGTCTGATGTCTAGGTTCCAAACTTGTGTCTCACTGTGGAACCAGACGAACTGCAATGCGAGGTAAGTGATCCGGGAGGGACTGAGTACGACTCAGATCTCGAACCTGACCAGCAAGAAGTCATGGTCATTGGGCCAGACCATGATTCTTCGCCTAAAACATCAACCCCCACCTCTCCAGGGGAGGAAGTGTGGGGTCCTGAATGGTCATCTGTTCCCCTAACTTTTGAATCATCCAAAGAGCCACCTGAGGGCTCTGGCTTCCAAAAAAAAAACGCCTGTTTAAGCAGCGACCGGAACTTTGGAACAAGTTGGGATCAATCATGGTCTGCAATGCCCGCTTGTTCAAAGTCCCATGAATTTCGAAAATCCAAAAAAATCAAAAACTTTCAAAAGCCAAAAACATCTAGTATTTTCATTTCAGAAAAATCTCAAAAACCAAAAAATATTTCTTTTCCTGCATTCAATAGTGTGCCAAGTTCGTCTAAAGAGTCGCATGAGTTTGAAGTCGAATCATATGATTTCGACATCGAATTAGACTTCGAGCTCATGGGTCTGGACGAAGCTCGGGATGAGGAAGATGATGATCCAGCTCCCGAACTCGAGGATCTCCTCAAAAAGTTCGAATCTAAAGCCAATGTTGTAGCCGATGATTTCGAGATAGTAAACTTGGGGACACCTGAGATCCCTAGGGAAGTACGCATTGGAAAATCGTTGCCACCTGAGATGAAACAGAAAATGATAGAGTTCCTAGCTCCAAGATTGTCCAACTTCGCGTTCTCATATGAAGACATGCCGGGGCTCGATGAAGAGCTTGTTGTACACCTTCTGCCAACCAAGGCAGATATGAAGCCAGTGAAGCAAAAACTTTGAAGAATGAAGCCAGAATGGGCTCTGAAAGTCCGAGATGAAGTCATCAAGCAGTACAACGCGGGATTCTTGGTAGTCTCCAACTACCCTGAATGGCTCGCCAACATCGTGCCAGTACCAAAGAAGGACGGCAAGGTTCGAATGTGCATCGACTTCCGAGATCTCAACAAAGCCAGTCCTAAAGATGACTTCCCTTTGCCACATATCGACACTCTGGTCGACAACACTGCTGGATACAAGATCTTCTCATTCATGGACGGGTTCTCAGGTTACAATCAGATCAAGATGGCCGTCAAAGATCGCGAGAAGACATCGTTCATCACTCCCTGGGGAACCTTCTGTTACAGGGTGATGCCGTTCGGTTTGAAGAACGCAGGAGCAACATATCAGCGAGCAATGACAGCACTATTCCACGACATGATGAACAAGGAGCTCGAAGTATATGTGGACGACATGATCGTCAAATCTCGCACAATTGAAGGACACTTTGAAGATCTGAAGAAGTTATTCAACAGATTAGAAAAGTACAAGCTCCGCCTCAACCCTCAGAAATGTGTCTTCGGTGCAATGGGAGGTAAGCTCCTCGGTTTTATGGTAAGCGAGGACGGCATCAGGGTCGACGAGACCAAAACCAGAGCAATCATCGAGATGCCCCCTCCTAGAACAGAGAAAGAAATTCGTGGCTTCCTCGGCAGAATTCAATACATCAGTCGCTTCATCGCACAGCTCACACCTATCTGTGAGCCAATATTCAAGCTCCTTCGGAAGAACGTCCCAAAAGAATGGAATGATGATTGCCAAGTCGCCTTCGACCGCATCAAGAAATATCTCATGAATCCTCCAGTCCTAGTGCCGCCCGCTCCCGGACGACCACTATTGTTATACATCTCGGTAGCAGCAGAAGCCATAGGCTGTGTCCTCGGCCAGCACGACGAGACCGGGAAGAAAGAACAAGCAATATACTATTTGAGTCGAAAGTTCACCGACTACGAGACCAGGTATTCCCCTATCGAGAAGACTTGCCTCGCCCTAGTCTGGGCCACTCAGCGACTCCGTCAATACATGATTGCATTCCCTATTCTCCTTCTCGCTCACATGGATCCACTCAAATACCTGTTCGAGAAACCGACACTCATTGGAAGGATAGCTAAATGGCAGCTACTCCTGTCTGAGTTCGACATCACCTATGTCACTCAAAAGGCAATCAAGGGACAGGCCCTCGCCGATCATCTTGCGGCTCACTCTCTCCTGGACTATCAGCCGCTCAAGACATTCTTTCCTAATGAAGATCTCTTGCTCATTGAAGAGGAAGAAAAGAAGAAAAAAGATGAATGGACGTTATTCTTCGACGGCGCAGCAAATTCTAAAGGGAGTGGTATTGGAGCAGTCCTCTACTCTCCAGATGATGTCCCTATTCCTATCTCGAGGCGCATCGCATTCGAGTGCACCAACAACATGGCAGAGTATGAAGCATGCATCGCTGGCTTAAGGGAAGCCATAATCTTGGGCGTCAAGAAGCTACGAGTGTTTGGAGACTCACAGCTTATCATCAATCAGACCAATGGCGAATGGAAGACCAAAGACGAGAAGTTGATACCATATCATGTGTATCTTGACAATCTGATCGAAGAATTCAAGGAAATCACCTTCTCATACATGCCCAGAGCCAAGAACCAGTTTGCAGATGCTCTCGCCACGCTCGCATCAATGCTCGAGATCCCAAAAGGAGCTTCAGAATGGGAGCTCACAGTCGAAATTCAAGAAGAACCTGCCTTTTGCGTGCAAATAGAAGAAGCCGAAGCTGTCCCTGACAAACCCTGGTATGCCGACATCAAGCAATATCTCGAAACCCAGGAGTATCCAAAGTCAGCAACAGCAACAGATCGCCGAACCATCCAACGTTTGGCCAGCCAGTTCACCATCAGTGGCGAAGTTCTCTACAAGCGATCCTATAATCACATCCTCCTCCGATGCGTCGATGAAACAGAAGCTGCAAAGATCATGAAAGAAATACACGAAGGAATCTGTGGCCCACACATGAATGGGCACATGATGGCAAAGAAGATTCTACGACTCGGCTATTATTGGCTCACCATGGAGACAGACTGTTGCCAGCACGTCAGAAAATGCTTCAAGTGTCAGGAGCATGCAAATCAAATCCATGCCCCATCATCAGAGTTATACAATCTGACCCCCCCCTGGCCCTTCTCCATGTGGGGACTCGACATCATCGGCAAGATCAGTCCCAAAGCATCAAACGGGCATGAGTACATACTTGTGGCAGTCGACTACTTCACCAAGTGGGTAGAGGCAGCCTCATACACCACGATTGCAGCATCTCAGGTGATCAAATTCATGAAGAACAACATCATATGCCGGTACGGAATCCCCAATGCTATCATCACAGATAATGGAACCCCGTTCGTTAACAAGAAGATGGATGACTTCCTCAGCAAGTTCAAGATCCAACGTCATCGATCAAGCCCCTACCGTCCGCAGATGAACGGTGGGGTAGAAGCCGCAAACAAGACAATCGTCAGGATACTTGAGAAGATGGTCGTGACCTATCGAGATTGGTCAGATATGCTCCCATATGCACTTTGGGCCTATCGAACGTCTGTACGGTCTGCTACGGGCGTTACTCCTTTCGAGCTTACTTACGGAATGGAAGCAGTCCTACCAGTCGAGGTGGAAATACCATCATTACGGGTATTACTAGAAAGCGGAATTGAAGAAGGAGAATGGCAACGGGCCAGATTCGATCAGTTGCAGCTAGCAGATGAAAAGCGCATGCGTGCACTAAGTCATTCACAATGCTATCAAAAAAGGATCGCTCGGGCTTACAACAAGAGAGTCCGAAAAAGGAGCTTCAAGGTTGGCGATATGGTCATGAAGAAGATTCTACCGTCGCACCTTCCAGATCCCAGAGGAAAGTTCAAATCCTCGTGGGACGGGCCGCTGATCATCAGAGAAGTACTTCCCGGAGGCGCCCTCAGACTCACCAGCATGAGAGGGGTGGATCTTCCTGAGCCAACCAACGCCGACAACGTGAAGATCTTTCACAGGTAAGTTATTCTGACCTTATCAAAGGTTACTTTAATAGAGCTGAAGTCAAGGGGTCAAAGCTAAGATCTCTGAGAAATCATCCCCGTCCACCAACAAGTGTTTCAAATAAAGGGATTCGAAAAGAGAAAAATACAAAAAGAAAAAAAGAAAAAAGGCATTAAAAAAGAAAAGACAAAAAAAAAAAGAGAAAAAGAATACAGAAGAAAAAGAAAAAAAAAGGAGAAAGAAAAAGGGAAGCCAAAGAAAGGCACTCAAGAAAAAAAATCAATCCAAGAAACACAGTCATCCATCCATTCATCTCAGAGGGGTCTTTAGCAAAGACCGACAGCTCTATTTTCGTAACTCAGGATAAGGGCTGAAAGACTGCCATCGGCCGGCAACGACGGATTCCCGACCTCTAGCCGCCGCAGTTATCCAGAGATCCAGAAAGAAAAGAAAAAAAAGAAAAAAAAAAAGAAAAAAAGAAAATGTGTGCCTAAACAAAGAGGGCGGAGTGAAAACCCGAAAGGGCGCTCCGAGTAAAAACAGTGGGCATACAGCGGACTTGGTGAAAACCTGAAAGGGCGCCAAGGGTAAAAACAGCATAGCTGCCAAGGGGCAGGCAAGATCAAACACCCGGGACGTGGTGAAAACCCGAAAGGGCGCCACGGGCAAAAATGACGGGAAAAAGCCGGCTATGGTGAAAACTCGAAAGAGCACTGCAGGCAAAAATGGCTCAAAATAAAAAAAAAAGAAAAAAAGAAAAAATAAAAGTGCAGGTACCAAGAAAGCAGACGATCCAGATCAGTTCAAGCAGTGAAAGTGCAAGAACAAGAGGAAGTACAGTCAGGAGTGAAGAACTCTACAAACTCTGACAATCTCAGGAAGCAAGAGTTTCCATTGCCTACATCTCTAGGGAACCAAAGGATCAAGCAAGACAAACCTCGAGACGTCGGTCAAATCATTGACCGAGCCCCAGTTCTGATTCTTATATCCCGACGCAAAATCCAGACACACTCACAAGACAACTCATGGCACAGTAGATTTTCAAACAGTTTTCTCTTTTTTAATTAGATGCATCATATTTCTTTTACACATATCATATCATCTTTTTCAAAAAATACAAAAAAATGCATCATCATCAATCATATGTGCAAAAAAGAATGTGCAGGTGGCCAACACAATCAATCTCTACCTTCCTCCTCGGCCACATCAGGTGAGTCCTCTGACTCATAAAAAGATAGTCTCGCTCTCAACCTGCTCACCTCCATACGCAGGTAATGCACCTCATCGCGCTCAAGGGTACGGATCGCTGTCTCCTCATCAGACAACCTCCAATCGGCAGCCAATCTCCTCGACATCATCTCACAATGATACCGAAGTGCAGAGATCTCAGACAGCAGATGACCATGAGTGGCCAAGAGGAAGCCAGGATCGATAAACGGGCGCTCCTCAAAAGGTTCATATGAACCAGATGAAGAGCCAGCATCTCCAAGAATATCCTGCTCATCCTCATCAGCAGTCTGGTGCCAACAAGGGATACGTCGATACAAAGACTGCTCAGCAACCCAGTACTGATATGGGGCGGTCGCCATCGGAAAAGTCCGTAGCTCAAATCCCAACAAATCAGCTGTCAAATAACTCGCCCAAGAACAATCAACCCGGGTCCTAAAGTCAGAGGATCTGGGTGGAAGTGCTCGACGCCCGATACCCGCGAAAGCGAAAAGAGGAACATCCTGCTCATACCCAAACTGCCGCAGGAACCGGATGGGATGGTAAGAAAAGTAGGATCGAAAGCCTACCAACATCAGAGGATGGCGGTGTGCATCGCAAAGCACTGGAGGAAGTGAAAGCCAAGATGACTCCCAACGAACGTTCCAGTCACGAAGTTCAGCGAACATCCTGCGATACAGGGGCTCGCTCATCCTGGCTGTATAAGGAAGGAACTCGATGATATAACGCATAATGTCAGAGCTAGGAATGCCAGGAAGAGGTACAGGAACGGTCAGAGAAAGACGCTCCCATAGCCAGACCTAATCACAAAAAGCAAAAGAAGTTCAGCTAGAGCAAAACAATTCCTAGCAAAGCAAGAAGAAAAAAGGTGCAGAAAAGATACCTGAAGGAAAGCACAACAGCCGCGAAGGACATGAGTGCGGCCCAGGGCGCAGTCGGTCAGCCCATCGAATAGCTCGGCCAAGATGAGAAAAATGATCCCCTGCCGACGGACAGCTCGGCTCATCACCTCAAAAAGCAAAGGAGTCTGGGACCTGCGCCATCCCGAGAATAGCACCTCAGCAATCAAACAGAACATCAGTGTGTTCCGAGCAAAGGTAGAACCGGCCGTACTCTGAGGACCCGAAAAAAGATCATACAGCAGGTCCAAAGAGAACACTACAGCATCCTGGCCACTAGCTGTAGGCCGAACAAGATAGGGGATCCCAAACCAGTTCTGCGGTGTAGCAGTCTTCGGCGATGTCTTCGGCGAAAAATACTGGGCATAATCCCAGGGTAGGCCTGTCAAGCGTGCAAGCTCCTCCAAAGAAGGCCCCATCTCCATATCGTTGAACGCAAACAAGTTCAACGAAGGGACCCAGTCAGTCACGGCAGCTCCGAGCATTCTCCAGTCAATGTCAACTCTAGCCATATGAATCAGACTGCCAAAGCCATAGGACTCCAAATCTCGAATCTCATAAACTGACAAGCTGTCAAGCCAAGCAAGCAGTCGTGGCGAGCAGGAAGAACGAGGAAGCAGCTGACAAGTCCTCACCGGTATCCCCTCCAGCACAAAAGGCCCAGAAATCAATGATGACTCATCAAGGATCGGAAGGTCAACGGGCGAAGGAGAAGGAAAAGCTGGAACCTCTGCAGACTCGACAGCCCCTGACCTGTCCCCAGTAACGGCTATGTCTGATATAGCCGCATCACTGTCGGAAACTGTCACAACCTCAGCCGCACGGGAAGACTCGCCCACCTCATGAACAGAGTGCGCAAAGGGCCGATGACCAAAAGAAGGACAATGCTCCCAACCAAAAGAGCTATCAGTGAAGATCACACCGCACATCGTGGCATCCTGACCAATCTGACCGTCAAAGAATACATCTGAACCATCCAAAGGGGTCCCGGCAACCCCGATCAAAGAATCAACGGTCAGATCTGGACCTGCGGCCCCCTCCAACAGAAAATCATGAATCCAGTCATCATCCTGACCGATCAAAGGGATCATCGAGGCATCTACACCGTCCATCATCAAGGGAACATCATCAATGATCACATCAAGACCACCCAAACAAGTGCGCCGCACATCTCGGCCCTCATCCAGAGCATCCAAACCGTCAAAGGTACCATCTGAGCCATCCATACCATCCAGACATGAGATCAGCCTATCTATGTCCCTCATAGTCCCATCATCACCGTCCATCACATCATCCATGGGGCCCACACTCAAGGGGTGCATAGCCTCACCTATGTCCCATCCCATCATCCCATCTATACCATCCATTCCTCCCAAGATGAAGGTCCCATTCAAATCTGAAAATCCAGCCATCCCACCATTAATGGACCCATTCAAAGCTCCACCAACCACCAAGCTTAAGTCTTCATCAATGCCCCCTCTTAATGCCCCATCTACCCCATCCATTAAAGGCATCTCCCCATTATCAAAGCTCAGTTGAAGATCTGAAGTGTGGGACCCATCTTGGACAGCCCCCACAGCCCATAAATCCCCACCATCCATTGCCCAAGAAAGGACAAACCAAGATGAAGACAAGATGAAGAGAAAAGACAAGGGGACAAGAAGATTCATGGCTGGAATCGAACGGTCCAGTACAGGGAATGTGGGGACAGCAGTAACAGACAGCAGAGGATGTCCGAACCAGAGCCAGCCCAGGCCGCTCAAGAGGCGAGCTCTGGGCGGCCTGCCCTGGGCCGCCCGTACGGACGCAGATCCCCTCTCTCCGCGGGATTGGCTCCGGGGCTTTTGGTAGGTGAGGCTGACAGTCCACGTCAGCAGATGGCGCTCCGTGGGCCGCCCAAGGCTCCGGTCCACTCCAAATTTCAACTAAAGATGATCAAGATCATACAAAAGGTGCCCCATTGGTCCAATCACGAAGCAATGTGGCCGGAAGATGGCTGATCAAGCCAAAGAAGGGGGAAGTGATCAAGTGGGGGCCACAAGCAATCCAAGCCATTCAAAGACTAGATCATCATGATCCAAACCATTGAAGAACCTACATGAGCCATGAAACAACAAGATCAAAGGTTTGATCACCACAAGAAGGGCCAGAATCCAAGATCTAATCATCAAGTGGGCTCACAAAGCCAAATCAAGCGATCAGAGACGTTCAAGCCATCATCCACACCATGAGAAGCATTCCTAACCTCACAAATCATCAAAAGAAGTGCCCCAAAGTAAAGCTAAGGTCTCAAGTGGGCCCACAGGGCCAAATCCATCAATCTGAACCATTCAAGGGCCAAATCATCAAGATCCAAACCATTGGAAAGCTTACACAAGTCATGGAGTGGCGAGATCAAAAGACCAATCATCAAAAGAAGGGCTAAAATCCAAGATCCAATCATCAAGTGGGCCTCGCAGGGCCTAAACAAGCGATCTAAACCGTTCAAGTCATTGTCCATGCAGTTGAGAAATCACAAATCATCGGGGAACAAGTCACAAGTCAAAGCATCCAGATATCATCAAGAAATTTGAGACAAAACAAAGACCATATATATTCATTCAAAAGAGCTTGATACAAAGATAGAGGTAAAAGTACAAAACCATACAAAGCATAGCCAGCTACAAGTCACCAACATAGTCATCATCGCCCCTCCTCGCGTCCCGCTCCCGACGATAAAGATCCATCAAAGGAGCAGTCACTGAACCTCCAGCATACCTGCGACGGCCACCTGGAACATAAAGCGAAGGAAGCAAAGGCCCTTGGCCAAATAGCAGATACCACTCGTCATAATCACGATCCGGGATCATGAAACGGAAGCCAGGCTGGCCCACCAGAGCCTCAACTCTCTCATCAGCTGGCATCCGAGCAGCTGGAGGAGGTGCAGAACAGGGGACCCGAGCCACCCCAGTGACTTGCCGAAGCAATCTCTCTCCTAAGTACCATTGGAAGGACTCAGCGTCAGAAAGCATAATGCGGAGACATGAAGCATCGTATGCCTCCACGCGCTGGGGTGTGTAGTAAAGAGGGAAACTAGCGTACGGCATCCGGGCAAACTGCAGCAGAAGAGGTTACCACGATCAGTTACAAGTACAGCACAAGGACAAAGACAAGCAAGATACTTACGTCCTCAACGGTCAGCCCGTCTATATCAGCACGCCAATTGTCCCCGGGAACTCGGGAGTTCCGCTGACGATTCTGCTGATGCCAGTACATGTGGCGATACTGAGCGGGTTCAATGTCATCTCGCATCCTCGGCGCAAGATGCGGAAAATGGTCATAAAAGCAGGTCTGGATGAAAGTACATTTAATGATCAGAGAGAGAAAGGAGGCAAATGGCTCCAAGGAGGATGAAAGAAGAGGTACCTCAACGACAGGCCAGAAGCCTGTGAAGGACCGGCTATGCCGACAGGTCTTGTCCAGACCTTGAAAGAGACGGGTCAGGATGGCCCCATTCCAGTTATAGGGGTGATGAAGATCCTCGACTAAACGAAGAAATTTAGGATCAACTCTCTCATTCGCATGGCAAAAAAGAAAGGATCCAAAAGCATAGGTGATCATGGCCCGCGCTTTGTGGAGGGCCTCTCGCTCGGTGGTAGGGACGACGGAAGCAAAATTGTTGTAAAACCATCGCATCTTCACTTGTTGGCCTTGGAATTCACCCTCAGGAGGGACGTCACCGACAAGCCGCAGCCAATCAATGGAAGAGAGGGGAGCTAGAGAGCTAACTTGAGGGACAATTGCCCCATGAAACGGGAAGCCTATCTGCATGTAAATGTCCAAAGGGGTTATTCCCCATTCTCCACAAGGGAGCTGGAAGGTGTGGGTCTCATCCCGCCACCTCTCACAAAGGGCCGCAAGCATCATGCGGTTGGCGTCGTTATTATGGAAGCGTAGGGTGAGGAGGCCAGCAAAAGGAGTACCATCTAGTACTCGCTCAAGCAAGGGCTGTGGCTCTTTCATCCAATTGTCCCAGCGATCCCTGGTACCTCGACCCTTGATAGCAGGAAGAGGTTGATGCTCCATAGCTAGGGAACACATGTGGTCCCCTCGGCGGACAATGAAAGCAGGATCATCCTCGTCAACCACTTGGTGGCCCCTGGTACCATCCGCCATGGAATCCTACAAGCTTGGCAAGGTAAGTCCCTATCCTTTACCCATTAAAATCCAAATTCTCATCCAAGAAACCCATGGGATTGGACTCACATTCCAATGCAAAATCTAAAGTCCAACTCCATGTGTCACTTAGGATATGTGTTGGACCCATTGGAAAAAGTAAGGCACACCTTAAAGAAGGTGGCATGGTATGCCTCAGGTAAGAAAAGTCCATCATCCAAGGACACATTTTGGACAACAAATGCACTCAAGTGCCATGAGATCAACTAAGGATAAGAGTCCTACTTCACATGAGAAGTTCCTCTTCAAAGTCCACATGTGGCCAAGGATGGACTCACTTTTATGCCAAGGTCATGATTCTCACTTAGGATGTCTCCATTTTTTTTACACATGTGCATGGACAAGTGGGGAATAGAAAGGAAACGGGCCCCCAAGAGCAACCCAAATGCCTCATCTCAATGGATTGGAGAGAGCACATAGCCCACTTTGGAGAACATGAGGACCCATTCATGGGTTAACCATGGGCAACCTTATGTGCCTCATCTTGATGAAAGTTTTGACCATGAGAATACAACAAGGAGGTCTACCCACAAACATATGAATCAAAGAAGCTAAGGGTAGAAAGTTGATGCACATAGCCCACATGAAGAATCAAAGTTGAAAACGCCCATGAAAAGGCAAGTTTGGGCAACTTATGTGCACCAACTTGTTCACCAAAAAGGGAGACCTTTTGAGCACAAAAGAGCATGGCTTGATGAGTCACCCAACCATCATGAAAATGGATAAGAATGGTACACATAGTCCACTTGAAGATCAAAATCCAAAATGTCCCAAGGCATGGGACAAAAATGGGCAACTTATGGGTATCATTCTTTCCCACAAATTGAAAGAAAAATCACTCATACTTGAGAATGATGATGGGTGATCCACCAAGCCCCCATAGAAAAGTTCAAGGAGCTATGGTTGTATGGATAGCTCACTTGAGAATTATCCATTTGAGGTGGATAGCATTAAAGGGAAACTCTTGAGAACCACATTCCTACCACAAAGAAAACCATTTGAAACTAGTGAGATTGTGGGAACAACTCACTCATGGGACTGGTAGATGGTCAAGTCCTCCATCCATCAAAAGAAAAAGCATGAAAAGAAAAAGTCCACATGGACAAAGTGTAGTGGGGCACACATGGTTCAAAGAAGTGCCCAAGTTTCAATGAAGGCCCAAAAGCCCATCCACATGGAAAACTTCAAGGAGCCCACTACACTTTGTACAAGGAGGTACATCATATGGAAGAGTTGGGCCACTTGTCCATGTAGGCCCAATTAGGAAAACTAGCCCACTTGAGATCCAAAATGAAGAATGGGCTAGCCACCTTGGTCCATACACATGTAGAGAAAGATGGGGTCACCCAAAGTGAGCCCCATGAGCCCAAAACTTGAGATGGGCCCCACCATGCCCATGGGCCCAAACCTTGAAAAAAAAAAGATGAAAAAGAAAGGAAGAGCATTAAGGAAAAATGACAAGGGCAAGAAAGCATGAGGGAGCCCAAAATGAAGCATTGGGCCCATCAAATACACCAAGGGCCATGACTTCACTTTGAGCCCATTTGATACACATGAAAAGAGGCCCAACTCCCATGAAAAAGATAGAGTATCTTGCCATGCACACTTGATGACATGGCAAAATCACTCTTTACATACACATGAAGGGAGTGAAAAAAAAAATGGATGAAAAAAGTAGAGAGCTTGCAATGTCTTTCTCCAAGCACCACCTTTGAAAGACTTGAGATCTAGGAAAAGGTCAAGAATACTTGGGCCCACCTTCACACCTTCTTTGAATAGCTACATGAAAAAGAAAAAGGGCCATGAGAAGAGACAATGAAGATGGAAAAGGACAAGAAAGAGAAAGGAAGTGGTCCATACCTTTACCACCCACCAAAGAAGGACCACCTTGCTGTCCCAAGACCTCTCTAAGGCCCACCACTTGAGAAGAGCAAAGGACCACCAAAGAAGAGAAAGGAAACTTGAAAAAAAGAAAGAGTATGAGAGAAAGAAGAGAGAGATTGCATGTTTGAAGGGGGGGTGTCCCATGTTATATAGAAAAGGGGAGGGCACCCTTTTACCCAGCCCCCTGAAGAGACCAGGAGGCACAGACCGGTCGGGCGGCCCATGGGAGGCCGTCCTAGCCTCTACCTAGTTGAAACGACCTCCCTCTCCCTCTCCTTGGGAAGAACTCCCCCTTTGGAAGAGTGGTTGCAAGTGAATCTTGTACCTTCATGTAAGATTGAAGTGATGGAAGAGAAGGGTGAGAAAAAGGAAGAAATCTCACCAAAATCTCATCTCATGAGAAATGGGTGAGAAATTGGGTTGATGATGTGGAAAAGTTCCATGGAATTTCCAAGAAAAAGAAAGGAAAATTTGACTTGGTCAAACAATGATCTCAACCATCCAAAGGTATGACCTGATGATCCGAACCATTCCAAAGAGAATTCCCGCAGTCTCCAACCTCGATTGTTGCTCTTATGTACAGATTTTGGGTCCGAAGACCTTAAACTACGTCGGGATTCACATCCCGAGAGATTTTCAATAAAAGCCGGTATTGGTCTTGATTGCTCGAATTAAGATCCGACGACACCGGGTACTTTCGAAAACCACAAAAAATATATTTATGCATTTCCAACACTTACTTGTACATGTTTTGGGTCCGAAGACCTTAAACTACGTCGGGATCAATATCCCGAGAGATTTTCAATAAAAGCCGGCGTCGGTCTTGTTTGCTCACATCAAGATCAATGACTCCGGACATTTTCAAAAATCATAAAAATATATTACCAGCCCCGCTTTTAAAGTTTTGGTCCGAAGACCTTAAACTACGTCGGGATCGACATCCCGAGAGATTTTCAATAAAAACCGGCATCAGTCTGGATTGTCCATCCGCTGACACCGGACATTTTTCCAAAAATGAAAAAACATGTTTGCCCTTGTTTTGTACAGTTTCATGGTCCGAAGACCTTAAACTACACTGGGATTAATTTCTCGGGGGACCTTTCTCGCTTTCAACCAAAAACCGGCATCGGCCTCGACCATTAGGATCATGGTTCGATAACCCGGATCATTTCAAAAATACCAAAAATATTTTAAAGCTTTCCATGAAAACCAGTATCAATCTTGATCACTCGAGTTGAAGTCTGGAACTTTTTCAAAACAAAAAAATATATATATATAATATAAAACAAAAAAGTTTTCACCACCAGTTTCAACCCACCAATTTATCCCCAGCGGTCCGAAGACCTAAAACTACACTGGGATTAACTTCTCGGGGGCTTTCTTTCCTAACTTGTTCCAGGCATGGCTGACACTTGATCGTACGGGTGTCTGGAATCTCTTAAACAGGTAAGGGCTGTGGCGGGCAGAACTCCGCAATCCTGTTCGTGTTGAACGCACCGTGATAGACAACCTTGATTTGGAAGTCGCTGTTGAAGCTGACGGATGTTCCCTATTCCTAGAACTCATGAAGGGGATTAAGGCTGTTGGGAGGTGGAGCTCACCCTCATGGAATTGTGAGCAACGTAAGACCCCAAACTGGATTGACTAAGGGAAATGTGAGGATGTGGCTCATTTTGTGGCCGAAGGAGTCCGTCGGACGATACGTGGTCTATGTGCATTGCACATGAGGAACAGGCAACTTTGTGGGTGTGTTGACTGAAAACCCTCAAAATCCCCTCATCCGAAGATGTAAAACTACGGCACTTAACTGTGTGAGACCCGTCTTGCTCGCTGACGTAAAATGGATCGGGTGCCTTACCAGCAGTAGAAGCTGGAAGTGGATGGAAATTCCACATCTTTTCCCTGCATTTCAGAAAAATCACAAAATACAAAAACATTGCAAAATCACCTCTTCAAAAATCACAAAAATATTTCCCTTGCTTTCAATCAGAATATTGTCAAAAAATCACAAAAATATTTCCCTTGCTTTCAATCAGAATATTGTCAAAAAATCACAAAAATATTTCCCTTGCTTTCAAATCAAATATTTCAAAAAATCACAAAATATTCCCCTTACTTTCGAATAAAATGTTATAAAAATCACAAAAATATTTCTCTCGCTTTCAAAGAAAATACTTCGAAAAACACAAAAATATTTCCTTTGCTTGCAGCCAAAACTTTCAAAATCACAAAAATATTTACTGTGTTTTCAATAAACCAATCTCTACCCTCTCAGGTAAAGATTCGGATCCAAATATCTGCAAAAATCACAAAAATTAGCATCCCCAGCACTACAATTCAGGAGTCTTGAACTCCGCTCACTTCACAGTATGGGATGACGATCCAATCACCCGCAAATTGGAATCTTGACCAAAACGGGCAATCGAACACCATCTCAATCACATGTATGCCCAGAAGAACATCTTGAAGTCGAATAATATCCTCGTACATTCTCATTAGCAAAGAAACAGCATCTTGGGACGATGGACCTGATCGACCACGGGTCGGGATCTTGACCAACCCGCTGTCCAAACCTCCGTATCAAAAAGAAAAACCCCAGGGAAACACAACCCTGGAAGCAATAAGCTCAAAATTCTCGGCATCTCCAGCAAAAGCAAAATCATCAAACGAGAAGAGAATGAGCCAAGCCATGCATTCATCATGCATCTCCATGCATCAGCATCCATCGCATCAATCATCATGTTTACCTGCTTTCAAAATAAAAGCCGGTTAGCCAAAGACCCCACAGGCATCCCTAGTGGAGGCACGTGCAAACCAGATTTCCATTTCAAAAAGACAAAAAATATTTCTATTTGCAAATAAAAACCCCACGGAGTATCACTCTCCAGAGTGGGTGCCTTTTCAAAAATCCAAAATTTTTTTCTCAGTAGAGCGTTCTGCCTCCAACACACCAGGAGATCTTCCATATCTCTGGGTAGGAGCCAACGCAAAAATCAAATAAGATCCAATGTCTCGCGGTTTCCCCGTGAGATCATCGGATCTAATGCACTCAAAGTGCGGTCGAACTGAACTCCAGTGTTAGTGCGGTCGTACCACATGCCAAGATACAAAAAAGATGAAAGCCAAAAGGCTCGGTCACAGAAACCATTTAAACAGGTGGAAACGATGAATTGGAACCCAAGTATCAAAATCAGCAGATTGGGTGGAAGGAGTTCACCCGCACATACCTAGGCGTGGATGCCTGAAGTACCTTGACTGAGTCCAAGTCGGCGTAGTAAAATCTCGTAAGACTATCGGACGCAGGGCGTCTAACCACTTTGACAGTCAAGCGAAACAAGTACTCCTGGAGTGATCTGGGAAAACATCAAACATCACACAATCAGTCTCAGGGTCAGCATCCTCGTAAGACTGTCGACGCAGAGGCTCTGCTGTACCTTTCCGATGTTAGTACCGATCGGGAATGGAAGGGTTGCGATTGGGTACCCAGGTTGCAGCAAACTGCAGGGACAATCGCAACGTTTTCTCCAAACTCTCGCGGTATGTGCGAGTTATCAATTTCCAGACAATCAACTGACTCAGATACAAAGGACAACAAAGATTCTAGACCACAATCAAGGAAAGAATGAATTGCAAACCAAGCATCAAAACCAGCAGATCGGGTGGAAAAGCCCACCCGCACATACCTAGGCGTGGATGCCTGAAGTACCTTGACTGAGTCCAAGTCGGCGTAGTAGAATCCCGTAAGACTATCGGACGCAGGGCATCTAACCACTTTGACAGTCAAGCGAAACAAGTACTCCTGGAGTGATCTGGGAAAACATCAAACATACAATCAATCACAGGGTCAGTAACCTCGTAAGACTGTCGACGTAGAGGCTCTGCTGTACCTTTCCGATGTTAGTACCGATCAGGAATGGAAGGGTTGCGATTGGGTACCCAGGTTGCAGCAAACTGCAGGGACAATCGCAACGTTTTCTCCAACTCTCGCGGTATGTGCGAGTGAGCGATCTCCAAACGATCAACTGGCACAGATGCAAAGACAAGCAAAGATTTCAGAACATGATCTATGAATGACCGGGTCAGAAGTGGGGTGTCCACTCGCTTTGGCATTCGGTTGCATGCAACCTCTGCCAAAGAGGGGCATCTGTAGACACCCCACCTTCGGCTACACTGTTGGTAGAGATAGCTGGTTGAACGGAGGACCATACCCCCAAATCCCAAGTCCAAACTCAGCCAAACTCACCCTTGTAAGCCCCATTCCATAGCCCAGTTCAAGCCTGAACCCAGTCAACCCAGTCCTAAACACCACCCTGAAAAACCCCCCATAAAAAAGTCTAGTAAAAAAGACCCAAAAAAAGTCAAACTCACTGAGTCAACTCGCTGAGTTAACCCGCTGAGTCAACCCGTCGAGTCAACCCGTCGAGTCAAAACACCGAGTCAACCCGTCGAGTCAACCCGTCGAGTCAAACCACCGAGTCGACCCGCTGAGTCAACTCACTGAGTCGACCAGCGAGTCCAACAGCAGCCCCGAGGGAACGGCCGTACTCGCTGGAAACCGAGGAGCGGCCGTACGGGCGGCCCATGGCAGGCCGCCCGGACAAAATTACGACTTCTGCCACTGCTCGCTGCTATAAATACCCCCCTCCCCTTCCCATTTCAACAGACAATCCATTCGAGTCCAAAGAAAGCCTGTCCGTTCGAGTGCCCTTCTCCACCCCTTAGCCCATTTTTCCACCAAGGAGAACCCGAGTGAGGATAGTCTAGCCCTGGTCCAGCCCAGCCTGACCACTGGTCCAAGCCTCTCAAGTCACCCAAGTCTTGATCCAGCCACTCGAAGCCAATCCTTGCGATACCTCCGTCCATCCAGCTATCATTTTTCCAGCATCATCTCATTTGCATCTAGCATAAGTGCAACATTTACTTTTCTTACAACCCCCCTGCTTCACTACAAGCACCTTGATTATTCAAGCACACCGCATATGTCTTAAATTAAGCACCTGTCAGTTCGAGCGTATGCTCTGGGCTTGCCCGTTGTTGGAACCTGCCCATCAGAAACTCTTACTGTTCAGACCTGCATTCACGTACATATCACTATAAGCACTTTGAATATTCAAGCACACAGCATGCATCATCTCGCATAAAGCACCTGTCAGTTCGAGCGTACGCTCTGGGCTTGCCCGTTGTTGGAACCTGCCCATCAGAAACTCTTACTGTTCAGACCCGCATTCATGCATCATGTCATCCATGAGAATATACGAGGATTAAACTAGACTTTCAAGTATCCGATCGATTCTGTGAAGTAGAGACCGTACTTTGGTACGGGCAGTGTGTGGGGTGCTTAACCTCTTCCCACCCTGTAACCGTGATCCCTTACCTTGAATCTCTGGCCGCAGATCAACAGGAGTCATTTTAGAGGAAGGAATCTTCGGATTCCCTTCTCTAACGTTTCTACAGGGTCTAGCCGACTGTAGATTCGAAGTAATTGGCTAGTGGCGACTCTAATCTTATATAAACACACTTAAACATATCCAGCTTAACACGACAACCAAACGAAGCCCTCGAGAACGAGGCAAGCCAGTGGCACAAACGGCGATTTCGCACTCACGCACCTCTTCTTCTTCTTCTTCCGAAAGGAAAGGGAGAAAGACGTCGTGTGGGAGCGCGGGAAAATCGGCGAGGGTCCACACATAGGCCACCCTCTCCTCTTCCCAATGGATGGAGTCGACCTTTAGTTTTGTGAGGGCCTTCTTCTCCTTCTCCAAGTTTTTGCCGACCTCCTTGAGGCGCAACTTGCACTCTGCGAGCTGATCTTCGAAAGAGATCTTATCTTGGCGAAATATCTCATTATCCTTCTCGACCTTCTCCTTCACCTCAGCAAGTTTAGCGAACTTCAGATCCAACGATTGATACTTTTTAGTCAAAGCTTGGATCTTGCTGATGAGGATCTTCTTCTCCTCATTTATTTTAACGATCAGAGTCTTGCGAGCTTTTATTACTTGATCCCTCCATTGGATCGCATTTTCCATGGCTTTCTTCTTTTCTTCGCCATCATCTATAATACGGTGAGCAGCAACGATGTCGCGTCTCGTCCGTAGGGTAAGGTCCAGACTCTGTTCGAAAATCAAAGAAGGCGTCACTAAAGGTATAAGAGCTTCCTTAAAAGAAACGATGAAGTATTTCATACATACCTGGACCAACCTCACCCATGTATCCAAGGAGAGATCCTCCGGACTAGGCTCAGGAAGAACACCAAAGGATTGTGGAGTAATGTTGTCAAATAAAAACTTACAACTAGGGTGCAAGTGACTCGGAATGGTAAAAACCCCAGTCCCTGAAGGCTGGGCTACTACCATCTCAGAAGTGCTCTTCTCATGAGCGAAAGATGGCCTCGAGCAGGAGCCAACTCTCGAGCAGGAACTGATTCCTGAGTAGGAGCCAATTCGCGAGCAACAGCAAGCCCGCGACTCCCTTCACCTTAAGGATGACTTGGCTCCGCCTCGTCACCCCTTGGGGAGTTATCAATTATATCAATCACTAGCTGGTCACGAGGACCAGCCGGAGGGGTCACTGCAACTTCAGCTGGGGGAGGGTTGTGTGGCTACAAGCTGTGAGCAGGCTCATCTGCTCGTGCGGGCGGATTTGAGGGACCAGCCACCATCCTCTTTTGCCTCTTCAAGGCAGTGCCCTTCAGACGGGGCAGCACTCCCAGTACTCCCTTCTTCTCTCCAACATTCACCATCACTTCCTCTTGGAAGATAAGGCCGGAAGCAGCTAGTCGTGGAAGCAAAAAGGAGAGGCTAATATCTCTGTCGTCCTTCGACAATTTGAAGACTTTGACAATCTTCTCGTTAATTCCTCCTCTCAAGCTGGGCTTCGTTCCAGCTGGAATACTTGTAAACACAAAAAAAAAATTGAATAAGTAAGAGAAATAGAACCCTCTTCATACTTGCATAGAAGTGAAGATTTACCCACCTTCACAAAAGAAGTGACTGACGTTATGGCCCCTGGGGTTGGACCCCAGTCAAATTCCCAGTTACTTGAGACATAAAACCATTATCTCCTCCACCTGGGATAGTTCGAAGAGGGATTCCCCAAAGTGAAGTTCTTCCGGTGCCAGTAACATAAATAGTATCAACCCTCACTCGATGGGGCTTTCTTGAGTTGGAACATCTTCAAGAACTCATCGGCCATAAATCCTCGTTGCCCACTTGCTTCCAAAGGACATAAGCACTCAGCATAACTCTCCAACCATTTACAAAAAGTTATCCAGGGGCAATCTTATAAATGCGGAGCACGTCTTGGATAAAAGGATGAAGGGGGAGGCGTACTCCAAGCTCAAAAAAATATTCGTACAAGGCTACGCAGCCCGGCGGTGGAGAGTCCGAAGTTTCTCCCTCTCCGGGCAATCGGAGAATGACGGAGTCGGGAATCCGGTACCTTTCCCGTAAACTATTCAATTGTTCCTCCGTCATTATAGAGGGGTATCCAGACACAGAATACCTCCTCACTGGCACCCTTGCATTGTTCAATCCTGAGGAATCCGGAGTTTTATCTCCCAGAGGAACAACCTCATTATCCAAATCCACCGCCATGAAAAGGAAGAAAGAAGAAAAGAAGAAAGAATACCTCAGCAACGAGGTCACGCCAAAGACAGACAGAGACAGAAAAAGGAGGGATTTTTGAAAATCTCCAGCAAAACTTCAAAGTAAAGAATCCTCCGTAGGCTCCGGATATTAATAGGCAATCATTCCGTCAAGATTTGAATGACACGCGGAGACTCTTCGTTTGGCACGACAATCGAACGGGCACGAGCATTAACTCCTGAAACATGTGGTGAGCGCCACTTCATTTCCTTCAGCTGAAAAGCTGGCGCTCATCAATGCAGGCTCAATCATGTACAGCTTCTCCTTCAAAAAATGCGCTAGGCGGTTACATACGCAATCAAGTCCTTCGATTAGCTGCTCAAACACAAAGGACTTGGGGGCATCTGTTGTAGAATAAAGTTGGTCGTCGAAGGAACTCGAGGCCTACAGACCTCGAACATCTTTATGGTCATGTATATACGACCCGCGAGCGCCTCCGATTTACATAAATCGCGAGTAGATAAGTCATCTATCAAGCCTACGTGGTCGCATCTCATATTTTGGACAAGCCTGCTCATTAATTGGTGACCCCCATTATCCGAGCAGCCCTGAACTCTAGTCATCGAGCAGGGACAGTCCCGTTATCCGAGTAGCCCTAGTCTTTGGTCGTCTAGTAAGGACATCCTTCATCTCATAGTCTCAACATCCCATATAAGCCAATTTTGGCTTATTTCTGCTCGTAGCTCTGAACCACAGGGAATCTCCATCAAGGAACATAATCAGCTAGATGTCTAATTCATCACGCTAGCTCCTTATCTGAAGATTAATAGGATAAGCACCTTATCCCCTGAAATCAAGAGTGATCTTAACAGCTTACGTAACAGACTAGATCACCCGGATATGCATAAATAGATGGTCCCAAAGATGATAAAGGTACACAACCTCTAATCCCACGTTTCACACTTCATCTTACTCTCAATCCATCTTTAACTTAAGCTTCGGAGGGCCAATGGCCAAGCGCCGGCCACCCTTAGTTTTCCTCTTTGGCTTTCAAGTTTGGAGAGGAGCTCACTTCGAGAAGGGCGTATAGTTGGGGAGGAACCTGTTACCAGAATCTGACGTTAACAATTAGGGCATAGGAAATCAAGATAGATTCCATTAGGGTGGCCCACCAAAGTTTCTGATCTAGTTCATATTTGGGCTAACATCTTAAAATAAGGTTCTCGATTGATGGGATGGTTCAGATCATGGTCTGAAGTTTAGGGGGTTCCACCTAAAAATTTTAAGACCCTTGGATGGCTTTAACGTCCTTGGGCGGCTGGTTCTTCTTATCCAGTTTCATCTTCTCCAGATGATCGCTTCTCTTATAGGTTGCACACTGATATGTGATCAGTGTGACGAAGATGTACCCCATATAGCTCTGATACCAATGTTGTGATTCGTGATCTACATGCACTTCGTTCATTTACCTGTAGCAGAAGGTGGTGGAAAACTCGTCGTATCTTCTTGGATGCGTCTCACGTCGCCAGAAGGAGGATGCGTCATTTTCACAGGTGAAGGAAGGAGTCTAATGGAACACCCTTCTCCATCAAGGAATCCACACCGCAAATCGTGTGGTCTAGGTGAAACCCAAACTTTCTACAATAGTTCTATGAGATACAAATCTATGGCTTCTACTCTGTTGCTTTCTCTCTCATATACCATTCTCTGCGGCAACCCTCATATATAGAGGACCAGGGAGGTAGCTTCCATAACTACCAGATGAAGTGCCCTTTGGTTGCATAATGGTAGAAAGTGAGGGAGAAGTTATCTAACTACTGGATAAGAGAGAGAGAAGTCGGCAGTTGTCCAGCAACTGGTGGGGCCCACATGGATGACACATACGTGCATCAACTATAATGCACCTTTTTTTCCACGAGGTTCATTATGTATCTGTTGTTTTTATTTTGAGGTGCCATTTTTTTAAACTTGCCCATTTTACTTTAGACACATTCTATTTTTTTATAACTGTGTTTTATAATGGAACTCATTCGTTCTTATTGGTATCTTCATAGTAGCACTTGATTTTGAAGTGGTTAACCCCAAAACTTTGGACTAGTTTAAGAGTTTTTAGCAAGAGATGGTGGGACTCATCCCCAGGTAGGGCTGTCAACAGGTCGGATACGGGCCGGATCAGTGATGCTCCGAATCCGACCCGATTAAGAATATATCCGACTCGAATCCGACCCGAATCCGATTCGGATCACAAGTATATGATCCGAACTCGACCCGATTAAATTTTTCGAAATTCGTTTCCGATCCGATTATGATCCGACTCGATATCTGACCGGATATCCGAGAGAGAGAGAGAGAGAGAGAGAGAGAGAGATTCTCATATGTTTTTATTTTATTTTATTTTATTTTATTTATTTATTTTTTTTATCGGGTCGGATCGTTAACGGGCCGGATCAAGGTTGATCCGAATCCGACCCGAATATTAAACGGATCATCTTTGGATATCCGTATCCGACCCGATTATCCGATTATTGATCCGAATCCGATTAAATCGGATCGGATACGGATCGGATACGGATCAAGATCCGTGCCATTAACAGCCCTATCCCCAGGGGCCATTATCCTCTTTATTTTTTTATTTTTTTTCTTCTTTTTACGCACTTATTTTGTGTGTTTGGGCTTTCATCCTTTTATTTTCTAATTTTCTCCTTGGGATATGCATTTTTTGTACAAGACTTTGTCATTCAAGTTGTTGGCTCCAAGCTGCTCCATGGTAGTGATTGCTACCCATTATAGACTTTGATGTGATTTGCATTTACTAGCTCGGGAAGATCTTCAACCTTCATTTTGGTGAGGTAGAAGACACCTCCTTGAAGGACTTCTTGGGCAACTAACAAGCCATCCTAGATGAGCTTGAACTTTCTCCTAGGATCTAGTAAGTGGGGGGTGGAATTCCGTTTATCACCATGTCCCCTATTCTAAAGCATCTTGTCTGGACCCACTTGTTGTTTTCTCTTGTGATTCTCTTTTGGTAGCTCTGAGAGTGACAAAGCGCCCACATGCACTTTTCATCAGTGAGATATAACTAATCGTATGGAGCCTGTAACCACTCGGCTTCTTCAAATCCGCTTTCCATTGGTATGCGTAGTGATCAAATCTCTACTTGGATTAATAAAACTGCCTCAACTCTATATGTGAGCTTGTACGACGTGACGCTTATCGCCATATGCCATAGATGTTCAATAGGCTTAGAGTGCGTAGGAAAACATTTTTTACCAGTGGCAGAAGGTCTTCATATCTTGAGAATATGGATGAGTGTCTTGTTGGTGGCCTTGACCCCCACCATTCATTAACAAGTGATAAGGGCTTGATTGATGCCTCTTAATTTTAAATCGCTCAAGGAAGTCTTCCACTTTTTGGTTGACAAAGGGTGTCTCGTTATCAATGATGATGGGTTGCGGACTTTATAATGGCTATTGATGTTGTTCATCAAGAAGTTCATCACACACGATGCTGCTATGGTGGTTAGGATGTTGTTTTCACCCACTTGAAGTAATCAACTCCTATGAGAATGTACTCATGAGGGTTGAACGCTTTTGGTCTTACCTTGCCAATGATGTCAATACCCCACACTGAGAGTGGATCCAATTCATGTGCTCCTGACATTGTAAGAACTTCCTAACACGATGGCAACAATTTGACTCCATAGTCATCCAATAATACTTAAGTCATAAGATTTTATTCGCTATTATGTGTCCATTCATGTGTGAACCGCAGACTTCATCGTCGACCTCAAACATGATTTTCATTACTTCCATCTCGTCCACACATCGTAGTAGGACTTGGTTGAAATACCATTTGTACAAAATGTCAGCATCAATTGTGAATTGTGACTCCAACTGTTGAGTGGTGAGACAATCCATTGGCATTACATCTTCAAGGTACATATGGTCCTCCAGATATTGCTTAATATCGGCATACCAAGGGTGGTTTTCAAGTGACAATTCAACTTCTTTAGAGAAAGATAGATTTTCGTCGATTCAAGGCATGTCTTTGCATGAAAAGGCAAAATTTTACAATCGTGGTTTTAGGAACTCAATCACTCATTCTTGATTCACAAGGGATATGGGGTTTTCCAATACATACTTCCTTTGGGATGTTGGATGCCCTTAGGTTTACAATCTTGAACTTGTCAAGAATGACGTTGGCCTTTGAATCAAACTTTTTGAGGTCTAGATCATCATTTCCCACTCCTCAACCTCTTTCGAACCAATAGGTTTGAAGTCTAACTCCAAATCAAAATCATAGAGGTTGACTTTAAACTCATGTGATTCGACAAACAGGCTTAGCACCTTATTGTTTAGGATTTTAAAATATTTTTTGTATTTTTGGAGTTTTATAAAAATTATGATGTTTTTGGATTTTATACTATTTTATGTTTTTTTATTTTGATATTTTGATTTTTAGGGTTTTTTATTTTTATGGGCCATGATTAGGACGACACTGCGAACCAAGGGTTGCCTTGGTTCCGCTGGAGGGGTTGAGTCTAATTTACATCCACTTTTCTCTTTACGACCAACATTTGTGAAAGCTTTTCTGATCTACTCAGTCAAAGGGCACTGCGAATCAGTTACTACCCTAGACTACCTTGTAGGGCTAGAGAAAGTGGTAGGTGGATTCTTATAGTCGTTCCCAAACATCATGATGGATTTGGGATTGGGCTCCGAATCAGTGTCTCACATGGTTTCTTCCAGATTGACGCCGAGGTATTGCAACTTCTCGGGTTTATCCTGCTTTGGTGGGATCTCATTTGTGGTCTAGTCAATGAAACACAATTCATACCCCTTCTCATAGTCCTCGTTGGGTAGCTTTGTCAAGGTTAGTTCACTCATTTTGCCCTCCATGGTGGAGTTTGGCCTGCCATCAGGATAGATAATCCTTGCACAATGAATCTGTTTGGCGTGCAAGTGAAGGGATTGTCCTTGTTCGAATGATGCCATCCTCTTCTGGGATCTTTGCACACTTTAGTTTCTTACTCAAAGGGAGATGACATCCTCGTCCTCTCTTATCTGTATTTTTCGAGCATCAATGACACAAGCTGAATCTTGATATTCAAGTAGATAATAGAAAAGTTGGCACTTGGCTAGAGGGAAGACATATTTTGAATCGCTGGGACATGCAACTAGAATGTAATTTACAATCTCGAACTCTAGACTGTGTAATAGAATGTCCTTATTTAAGTGTTGTATGTCTATGACCAGGATATCAGGCTCCTACACGTTAATGATTCTATAGGGAAGATGAGTTCATGATTAGCAAGAATAGTGAGCACTTTGTCTTTGAAGGTACACTTAACCCTTTGGTGAAGAGTTAAAGTGATGGCCCCGATTTTGTGAAACCAGGGTTAATCGAGAAGGAGATTGAATAAAGTCGAGATGTCCAAGGCATGAAAAGTAAATACTGAAGTGTCTAGATTGATTTGAAATTTTGAATCTGGAAGTTGTCAAAGGTTCTCACGTTCATGTTGTCGGGCCTTAATGTGAATGGTTCCACCCTTAAACGATCAGTAGTCCACAGTAGGCAAACATTCGGACTACATTCAGGATAATGCTTATGAGTTGGGTTTTCATTATATGGGTGTTGGGGCTCAAATTCGTACCCATTGTAAAACAACAGCTCGTGGTCCATCTACGACGATTTGAATTAATTTCGAGACCGAAAAAACCCAGAAAATGTCAGTGCAACCATAACCACTCGGTAGCAACCAAAATCCATAAACAATATTTTGGAGCAGAACCGGACGTGCGGGTCACCGCCAAATGATCCAGAATGTTCTAAAACCCTTAACTTGTAAGTTTCAAAGTCATGTGGTGCGTATCTTTACCTGCGCACATTGAAATGCGTTTCATCCCTGCCCGGAGCTAACCAAAAAGGGTCCATAAGCCTACAGCTACCATTTCAGAGTGGAACCGAACATCCATACCACCGCCAAATGATCTAGACCACCCCAAAACCCTTAAATATTAAGTTTGAAGTCCCTGCGGCACGTATTTTCATGTGCGCGCTCCTCGGAACAACATTCCTATACAACGAGCCGACCAAGAGGCTTCAAATTAGTAAGGAAGTATCAAAATTTGCAACACCTGGACTTCCACATCCCATCCCATTCATTCAGGAGTCCATCCTAGCCTAGAAGTGGCTTGGTGACAATGACCGCAATCCCAGAAAAGGTAGCCATCCTCTGGAGGTCTCCCATCGGAGCCTGAAATCCTAAAATATTCTAAGTCTGGAAATTTTCTCTCTCACAAAAGTGCAAAATCCAAAATTTGGCTAAGTAGTGGAAATTTCCAAGAGGAACATGTGCCCAGCCTTCCACCACATGCGCTCGCACTGCATATTCGAAAGAAAGCAATTCGAACATTTTCTTGGAAATCACCCTGAAAATCCACAGGAAATAATATGCGCCCGACCTGAAAACACATGCGCCTGGCCTGAAATGGCATGCGCTCGGACCCTTTTGCTCAACACTTTCACCCAGCACATGCGCCGGGAAACACTCTAAAAACACATACGCTGGGAAATACCTGCTGGGTCGGACCCGAACTCGATTGCACTGCTATAAATAGCAGGTCCTCATGATGATATTAATTGACATCACCCCCTTTTGACCTTAGAGCGACCCAAGAGGTACATGTGCTTGCTCCGTTATCCCTCTCCAGATGCCTTAGCCTGAATGGATTTCCTCGCTGGAATCCCTCGCCGGAAAGGGATTTCCCCGTCGGAACCCAAAAAATGTACTACCGTCGGATAGTTCTCTCGTCAGAATCCCTCGTCGAAAAGGGATATCCCCCAACGGAAACAAGTGCAAGGGGGAAAAATCTTAAAATTCACTAAGTTTTAGGACTTCCCATTTTGCAAAGGCACATGCGCCGGCTTTCTCTCGCCGGGAAATGCGAAAAATGCACTAAGTGCAAATCCCACATGCGCCCACTTTCTGAGGCCAGAAAATCCAAAAATCCACTAAGTTCGGAGACCACATGCGACCACTATTTGGGGTTGGGCACATGTGCAGTAAGACATTCGCCCGGGACTCGTTATCTCCATCCATTTTTCACAAGGCAAGGCCACATGCGCCTGGGAGGGGGGCACATGCGCCCAACAGCCCATTGCCAATCCAACATGTGCCCATGCACCCCACCCCCCCCACCCCATGAGCGTGGACGCTGATGGGAGGGGTGGACCTTTTGCAGTGTTGCCCGCCTTCATTGAAACTCGATTTCCGATCAAACTGCATCTCTTAGATGCACCTCAACGAGATCTATCCATCCCTCGGGTTAAATTCTCCAAAGGTCAATGATAAATGGCCTAAATCAATGTTTTGATAAAAAAAAATTACCAATACTTAGCCAATTTGGCAACTCCGGAATCCTCCTGAAAGAGTAAAAAATGGCCGAAACAGAGGAGAATCGGGCAGAATTGGACCAAGTCCGAGAGGAAAGGTTTTCTTCTTTATGACATGATACACCATAATCGTACACCACAACGAGGTTATCCAATCTCAGGACCCTCGAATACCCTAATCAATCGGTCATCAGGCCCAGTACTTAGTCATTTTCAGCCCTGGGAAGTGCCCTGTCGGCTCGGAAATTGACATATGCTAAGCGAATCGAAATGCTATCGAAATGCGATCACACTGTGACCCTTATGGACATAATCCACCCCTGTTCAAAGACGATCATCAATGATATTCACCGAATGCCCTGATCAAATCGCAAACAGGTCCACTACTTAGTCAATTTCAACCTTGAGAAGTGTTCGCTTCCCCAAGTGTAGGGTTGCAATGTAGTAATAATCTCGGTAAGACCGAGGTCGATCTATAGGGACTTGTGTAGGAATTCACAAAACACTTCCAATGGTTTCTAATTAAGAACTAACTAAACAGGATTTAGGAATTTGGTGTAGATAGATATTTTGAACTAAATTGAATGTAATCAATAATAAAAAGCACTAGGGGTTCAAGGATCCACTTTTAGCAATCCTTGATGCTTAATTCACTGTGGTTTCTCACTTTCTTAACTAGAATCGAAATTAAATTCTATCTAGCCGGATGATAGAGCAGTTAAAACAAACAGTCTGCTATATATGTGATTCAAGTATATGATTCTCTCAATTCAAGTTAGGACTTGAGCACACTCAATTACATAAGTCAATCCTAGTTCCAATAGGTTAAGATCACAATCATAATCATCATTAAATTCTGTTACAAAGTATAACTAGATCATGATTTGAACTTAATTCAAATCACATACACAATCACACATAAACAGAAATTCCAAAAAAGTAGAACTTTTGGTATGAAGTTCCCACGTGAGGATCAAAGGTCTAGAACATATTGAATCTAATATCTCGGAGTGTACAGGTCTAAAATAATTCAAAACAATTAAGAACTCAAGCAATTCTTCTAAATATCCATGAGCCATCATAAGATTAAGAAAAACTACTTAGAACTTTATTTAAACTTCAACCATTATTCTTCAGTAATAATCCTACTTGAAACCAAATCAAACGAATTGAAACATCTTAGATTCACTACAAGCTTCACCTCTTAGCCCTAGCTAAGAGGTTTAGCAGTTCATGATCCAAGGAAACATAAAAACAACTAAGAAAAACATAAAAACTAGAAGAACAAACTAGGAGTTGTAGAACTCTGGATCTGACTTCCGCTGCCTCCCACTGTGGTAAATCTCTTCTAGGATGCCCTAGGAACGAGCTAGAGGAGTCCTTTTATAGCTTTGGGGCCCTAGGTGTGAAGAAACTTTGAGAAATCCCACAAGATTAGCGTTTTGCGCAGAGATTTTCGGCGCTCCAGATGTTCCTGAATGTTGACCAGCCGGTCAGACCCCCTGTCCGACCGGTCGGACAAAGTGCTTGCAAATGCAATTTTCACTGAAGTCTTTTTTACACGTCCGACCCATCAGCCGACCGGTTGGCTGGCCGGCTAGTGAAACTACTTCAAATTGTTGATTTCGCTGGACGCTGAAATGTATAGACCGACCCTTCAGCCGGCCAGTCGGTCAGTCTGGCCTGCCGGTCGTCAGTCAAGGGGTCGGTCCTCCTAAAATGTGTCCAGTGACTTTCCTATTTCTGAAGGGTTTGGCGGCCAGTCGACGGATGTGGCCGGCTAGCCGATGGACATGAAATTGGCTGAATTCTCAGCTTTTCCTCCTTCATCTTCAATGCACTTTTGCTCCACCTTTGGTCCTTTATTCCTTTGATCTTTAATGTGTGTAAACAGCATCTCTAAGCCCTCAATTGATGAATTCTCTCTCTCATTCCTACAACCACAAAACCATGCATTAGTTGGGTCTTTAATCACTTATTTCAAGCATAGTTAGTAATGAAATGGGGTTAGGATATGCACATTTAAGAGCTCAACAGGAAGTGCCCTGATGGCCAGAAAACCAACTGATGCCAAACGAAATCAATTGCGATCTCAAAGACGCTAAGGCAAAGTTAAAGCGCTCAGGCTATGAAATAGCCGAGTTAAATGTCTACAGGGCATCGATCCCCATCATTCATCAGAAATTGGCATATACGGGCATCCATCAAACCCGACACTTAGCCACTTGCGGGCATTGAAAACGACCAATCTAGCCCATTGGATTTGAATCCTCAAAGGATTTTGGCTCGATAAAGCCCATTCGATCTCAAATCAAAAAGTACTCAAAAGGAGTGTTCTCAAAGACGAGTCGCCCGACTCCAAGGAGAAACACGTTTACTTTACTGTACAAAGTTTCATTCATCTCGGATAAAGGTTCGAGGCTAAACCTAAGGGATTATGGTTATCACAAGAAATCACAAACAAAGGAGTTCTAAAAAAGCTTGAAACATCCTGCTATGGATTGCCACAATGAAAAAGATAGTCGATGCCCTACCCATCGACAACGGGTCTATCGGTTGAGCTGATAAGGCAGTGGCAGAGTGCTTTCCCAAAGTCACCTGTCATAAAATACAGGCGCAAGCCTTGGGTCATGCCGACCAACATTTCGATGCTCGTGTATTCCAGAGGCCAATGGCCCAGAGTTGCACCACTCAATTAAAAACCTTGCTCAGGAAGTTGCGGAGTGCCTTCCTAAGGTCAACCATTATAAACGAGTGCGGGCCTTGGGTCGTGCCAGCCAATCAACATTCGATGCCTGTATTCTAGAGGCCAACAGCCCAGAATTACACCACTCGATAAAATCTTGACAGTCTCTTAACCCGGACGATTTGAAAGAAAATGGGACATAGACATCCTACTTGTCTAGAAACATGGCTCAGTCCATAATAAGAAAACAAATAGGTCTATACGACCATGAACTCAAGACCATAATCCCTGATGATCTAAATTACTTGCTCGATCTATCCGATCTTTCTCTCTAATATTCCATCTATTGTATAACTACATTCATAGTGGAATCTTGTCGCTTCGTGCCATGGTTTTCTCCCGCAAGGGTTTCCATGTAAAAATCTTTGTGTTGTTTGTGATTTGTTTCATTTACATTCATGCTCTCTTAATGCTTTATTTAACTTATCTATGATGCATGCTTTCATTTACTTTTGCCTTTTAATCAAGGGTGATCATCCATTAATGTAATTAAAGGCTCGTGATCAGTATCACAGCCTGGAATGTAAAAAATCTCAGAATCTATGGAATAAAATTCGCCTTGCGATGTCTTCTCTCTTGTGTACACTTTGTGATTGCTTATGATTGTCTATGAATGCCTCTATACTAAGAATTCCCCAAAACAATAAAACACGAGAAAACTGCAATATGAGCATTTTTTTAGTTTTAACAATGGGGGAACCACTCATCCTTGGAGAACCAGTGGAGCTTAAGAAACTAGGGTTTGAAGATCATAAGGAATAGAGGTGGAGGGATCAAAATAGTTGATCAGTCCCATCCCTTGGGGAACTAAAGGCTAAGGGGAACATGGCGAGTTCCCATAAGAGCTAAAGGTTGAGGGGAACAAGGCGAGTTCCCATAAGAGTTGAAGGTTGAGGGGAACAAGGCGAGTTACCATAAGAGCTAAAGGCTAAGGGGAACAAGGCGAGTTCCCATAAGAGATCGAGCTTCCTCCTTGGAATATAGCTACATGATCAAAGTTAGGCCTTGATTATGCCAAGGAAATGCGACATACTGACTGAGGAAAGGGCCTTTCTTACAAGGGGTTTAACATGTGCTAGGGGACACGAGTAGATTGTTGGACTTCGATCTTGAAAGATTATAGACTGGCTGGTGTGGCATCCCAATTCAAACAAAGTATGAGGCATGCGGGTTGGCTCGGGTGCCTTTCCCCAGAGGACAATGGGTTGACTAGACCATTCTAGATTGAAGCTGGGAATAAATGAGTGTATTGTCTTAGGGGCCTTCTCTTGAAGGACTAAAGGTTAGTTGACCCATGATTAATTGGAGACTAGAACTTGGTTGAAGACTGGTTTAGGGGCCTTCCTGTGGAGGGCCCATGGTACTGGGGGCATTGAGTAGGATGGTGCCCCTTGCAAGGCGAATGGCTCACATTTTGAATGAGAATCAATGGCGTTGATGAACTGGACTGGGTTTAGAGGAACTTG
Organism: Liriodendron chinense; assembly: GCA_003013855.2. Lineage (NCBI taxonomy): Eukaryota > Viridiplantae > Streptophyta > Magnoliopsida > Magnoliales > Magnoliaceae > Liriodendron > Liriodendron chinense. The sequence goes on along the minus strand of ML058388.1, from coordinate 80,767 downwards.
TCCCTAAATGATACTAATGGCAGGGGTACCTATTGTGTTGCGACACGCTTGATGTTATGGAGGAGAATTCTAAAGTATATTGTTTGCAGTTGTGTCAGAGGTTGCAATTAAAATTTTCTTTTGGTTAATCAGGTCTTGGACCGCATGCTTTAAGGTGAAACATCAATCTGTTGTGAACCCTAACTTGATGATAGGCACAATACTTATTTTTGTTATTGGTAAGTGGCAGAGGGTATGGAGGGGGCCCATGCAATAGCGAGGCAAGTAATTGCACATGAACTAACATTGTCATACATTGCTATAAGATTAAGCTATTGATTTAAATCATCTAGCTCCCGAACCATCCCCGCTTACTTATTTTAATTAGGGTATCGTGGGTCCCATCTCTATTGTTGTTGCTATTGTTGTCGTCCCTATTGAGGGGTTAATGATAGTCATTGGGTAGAGATGACAAAATCATGAACTTCTATTAGATAAGGGATGGTAACATTTTTATTACCGTTCTCGTATTCGATAGTCCTTCCCTCTACTTTCTGTTTTACTAGGATGGTCTGACGAGGCCTGAAGGAAATCGTCAAAACCTTTATCTGGCTTCAACTTATTCCCCTGTGTAAATGATTTAGGTAAATTCGCATACAGATACGAGATGAGGTATTCAGAGATACACAGGTTTGTCGAGTGGATGATCATAAATATCTGCTCATCTTCATTAATGGGTGTCTTTATTTTGACAGCCATGGCCCACCATCATCTAATGTAAGTTGACAATGACTCATTTCTGCCCTTTGAGGCATTGTCTTAGGATTGTATGTGAAATAGTTGAAAGGAGCTTGGGAAAGTTATTCCCAACTCTTAATCCGATAGTAATCATGAGACATGTACCAATTTAAAATGTCACCTTTCAGGGACTTCTAGAAAAGATGGATCAACGCTCTATCATTGTTAAGGCAATGAGCTCTCCACAAAATTCTGTTAAATAGGTTGTGGGATACCTGGTATCATCATATCTTTTGAATTTTGATACCTCAAAGTTCTGAGGTACCTTTGCATCAAGAAAGGGGCAGTGATCCCTGAACTTGGTGGATGAAAGATCTACCCAATGTTGCTTTTACAGCTTGCTTTGCATTGCCTAGAGCCAGCCCTTGAGGTGCTTGGAGTTGTTCAATTTCAGATGGGTCGGATGGAAAGGATTTTTCCTCTTGATGTGCTTGAATTACCCCTTCTTTGTATGGAATGACCTCGTTGACAACCTTGCCTGCCATTCAGGGGAGGCTGACCTGAGTATTGCTCTCGTTAGGGGGAGTTTATTGGACTATAATTATGAGGGGAGATGCAAGTGAAACAAACCCTAATTGTAGGGAGATGCTAGCTACTAAAATGTAAATATTATAATTATAAAGGGTGGAATTGATATTAGCTCCTGTTAAGGGGAGGATGTTGAAATGGATTGGTTTGGAATTGTGACTGGCTATTGTTAGGAGGAGGATGCTAAATTTGAAATTGTCCCCTAGTAGGATGTGTATGTACTAGGATATGAAATTGGCTTCTGCTATGGGTATTTGAAAGAATCTAACCCTGGCTCCCATTAGGGGGAATGTGTGCTAGAAATTGAGACTAGCTCTCGTTAGGTGAGTGTGTATTAGAAACTAAGACTGTTGGGAGCGTTGCACAAAAGTTCAGGATCTCGCACCCCAACTACTTGAATTATGTGATATGAGAATGCAACAAACACGATCAAATCATCAACCACACGAACACAAGAGATTTTTACGTGGAAAACCCTTAATAGAGATAAAAACCACGGGACCTCGTCCAGATCAACAATCCACTATGTAAAGGAACGTCTACACAGCGATCACAAGCGCAACCTGCTTGGATCCAAACTTCTTCACCTCTAGGTTGGATAACAATCAAAAGGATCAAGAAAAACTGAGAGATCTCACCGGATCCGAAGACATAAAAGAACCTAAGATGTCGGCTGCATTGTGGATCAACCTTCACAAGAAAAAAAAATCTCTTCCCTACAAACTTCCTCTCTCTCTCTCTCTCTCTCTCTCTCTCTCTCTCTCTCTCTCCTTAGACATGTAAACCTCCTATTAGGATTCCCTAGTCTTAAATTGGAAGCCAATATATAGCCCCATGCAAGAGTTAGAGGTAAAACAGAAAACTACGGAATTGCAGTTCGCGCATCGTCGAGAGCCCGACCAGACACTATCAGGCCCCTGATAATGGGCAGAACTGTCCAGAGAGTTTGGAGAAAAATCACTTGAATTTCGGTCACCCGACCCAGTATGGTTAGGCGCCTGGGCTCCGGGCACCCGATAACCTTCCACCAAGCGCCCGACAAGCTTCAAAATTGTCAAGCGACCAACTGCTTCTTCCGGGAAAATATAAATCACCCGACCCTAATTGGTCAAGATCCCGATGACCCCCGGGCTGCACTCTCTCCTCTTCTCGTGAGGAGGAATGCCCCATTAAATCTCTCCCTTCCAACTCAAGAGGAGGGCTTCATCATCTTCAAGCCAGTCAGGCTTTTCCAAGCTTCGAATCTGCCCTTCAGTAAAGCCTTGGTCATCATGTTTGACCCATCATCGTCCGTATGGACCTTCTCAAGCTGTAACACCTTCTATTCTAGTGCATCCCTTATCCAATGCTACCGAACCTCTATGTGCTTTGATTTGAAATACTGACTTGGATTCTTGCTCAAGTGTATCGCACTCTGACTATCACAATAGACCATATGCTTCTCCTACTTCAAACCAAGTTCCTGTAGGAACCTGTTCATCTAAAACATCTCTTTGCACTTTTGTGACTGCAATGTACTTGACCTCTATCGTAGACAATGCTACACACTTCTGTAACTTGCCCTACCAAGAGACCGCTCCCTTGCAAACATGAACATGAACCCCGATGTAGACTTCCTGGAGTGTATGTCACCTGTCATATCTATGTCTGTGTAGCCTTCTAACACAGGTTTACCGTCATCATAGCATAGGCTCAACCTGGATGAGCCTCTCAAATATCGTAGTATCTACTTTACTGTTGCCCAGTGTTCTTTTTTTAGGATTGGTAAGATATCGGCTGACCACACCAACCGCATTTGTTATGTCTTGGTGCGTACACACCATAGCATACATCAAACTTTCTATCGCTAAAGTGTAAGGTATCTTTTACATCCTTCCACCTCTTCCTTAGTCTTAGGACACTATTTGTCACTCAATTTGAAGTAACCATCCAATGAAGAACTAATTGGCTTCTCTGCATTCATATTAAATCTCTCTAGGACTTTCTCAACATACCGCTCTTGTGACAGCCATAGCTTCCTGTTGCTTCTATCATGGGTGATCTAGGATATGGATCGCTAGGCCCAAGTCTCGCAAAGGAATTGCCCAACTCCTATTTCAGCCTGTCAATCTTCTTAATGTCTTTTCCCATGATGAACATATCATCAACATACAATAGCAGAACTATGAAATCACCATCCAAAAACCTGCGCATAAACACAATAGTCTAACTTCGTTCTGTCATACCTATACTTTAACATGAACGAGTTGAACTTCTTGTACCATTGCCTCAAAGCTTGTTTCAGCTCATACAAGCTCTTCCTAAACCTACACACCATGTGCTCCTTGCCCTTGACCTCGAACCCCTCTGGTTGGTGCATATAGATCTCTTCTTCCAGGTCACCATGGAGAAATGTAGTTTTAATGTCTAACTGCTCTATCTCAAAATCCATACTTGCAACTAATGCAATTAATATCTGAAAGGACATCATCTTCACCACTGGTAAGAATATCTCGTCGAAGCTGATTCCTTTCTTCTGACCAAACCCTTTCACAACAAGTCTGGCCTTGAACCTCGGATATAAACTCTTCTGCTCTACCTTCTTTCTGAACACTGTTCGCTCGCCTCAAGTGTAAGGCTACGATGTAGTGATAATTCTCGATAAGACCGAGGTCGATCCACAGGGAAAGAAGTAAACAATTCCAACTATTCCAATAACTAGAATCTAAGAAGTTTAGGAAAACAATTATTATTTGAAGATTAAGATAGTGGAAGAGTGGTTAAAGAATTTGTTGATTTGGTTATCGTTCTTCTAAGCTTTAGTCCTTTTACCTTGCCTTTTGAATAGTATTTTCCCTTAAAGAGTACCATTAGGAATTAGAGATGATAAGGATCCGCAACTAAAAATAAGGCCATCTAGGAATCAAAGTGAGCAATGAAAGTATGTTAAGCTAGAATCCAGAAAAGCTTGTAGAAGCAATTTTCAATGATGAAAATTTTATTTTAAAGGGGGGGGGTCCAAATTCTTAATAGACATTAGAATTGATCAAAGATAATTCAATACTAGAGATATACCGCGATCACGTGTCTTAAAGTTACAAGTATAGCAAGAGTTATTTCTTTTCGCTCACTAAATCCAATGGTAAAGTATTTTGGACGTTCGTGGCATGTATTTGTCCGTTGGGCAAATGATGATGAGAAAAAGGTTAAAGGATTGAAAATCTTGCATGACACAAAATTTTATAGATAATTCCTATCTGATTTAGAGGTAACAAACTGAGTTTAGAGAAGATGCATCTGTATAGAAGGGGGCGGTGCGTATTTTAGATTGGACAAAGCAGTTTCATCATACCCAAGTCATTCCCCCTAGTTAAAGTCCCCTGGTCATTCAATGAAAAAGAGGAAGCGGCATGGGAGAGTGAGGATGATATGAGAGAAAATAGTTTCAGTTTCCCGCCACTGCACCTCGAATAAACTTCAGGAACGAAGTTTGTTTTTAAGGAGGGTGGATTATAACGCCCTGAATTTTTCTGAAGTGGCTTTGAAAGTATAGTATAGCATATTATGTGTAAAATCCCCGAATAATGAAAATTTTAACTTGCTTTATGAGTAATTAATGATCCGTGATGAATTCAATATAGATTCTTTTATAAGATATACTTAGGATCATGCATAGAACCTCGTAAAACCGTTAGGTTTTCCAAAGATCTCAGATTAAAGATAACTATGATAATGCCCTTAGCCCACCCATATTCGCGATTTCTGATCAATCGGGTATGTAGTTTTTGAATTCATGTAGAATATAGTCGTAGTTTTAAGTGTGTATCGACGCCACAAAGTTAGATTTTTTAAATGGCCATTAGATCATGGAGATCTTAACCCAAGAACGTCTGTAGTCGTTGATTGAAGAAGCTAGTCGGGAGAGAAACCATGTCAAATTGATTATCTTAGTGGTAAAACCTTATCCTAGAATTTTTGTGGTTATCCGAGGTGTATAAATATGAAATCTTAAGTATTCAAAAATGTGAACGATTCACCTTAACCTAGACCCTTGATTTCTAGTTCGCATGGTTCTCATGATCTGATTAATGTGAAAATTTATACCATACCTATCTATTATAAATGAATACACACGTCAAATTTTAGCCTTCAGATCATAGTATAAATGGCATAATTAGCAAATCAGCCCCTTAACCCTTGATTTTAATGTCCACCAAGTGAGGAAAGTAGATGGTTAATCGTAGTCAAATATTTCCCTTCGTGTGAGTGACTTAGATCGTCCATATTGAGAACCAATAGTGTGATTTAAGTACCCCACCTTAATAAACATTTTTCTTAAGTGCGAAGTTATCTCGTTTTAAGAAATACCGAGTACCAAGTTCTTTCAAATCTAGGCCTTTCAACTAACCCACTTCACACTATCAATCGCAACTCAAATTTGGAACATATATTACCCTCATATGATATGATTTTACACAAAATTTGGACCCCGATCTATAATCCTATACCATGGAACCACAAAGCCAGCCCCTTCATTTTCTGCCAAAAGTTGAAATTTCAAATCTAGATCATTCTCACCATCAATCAATCACCAAACTTTGTACAATTATGTCTATCATGACTACTTATTTCTCCAAAATTTGGGCCCTGATCATCAAGTGTGGATCGTTATTTGATATCCAGCCCATTTTGTCACCCGCTAGGCCATTTTTCAAGATCGTCCAATCTAGATTTCAGATCATCAAGAAAATTATATTTTATGAGTCTACTCTTCATACCCAATGTAGTGAACGGATTAGAATTCCTAAAAGATCAGCCATTTAACCATTTCTGGAGGTATCCCAATAAGAGTGGGAGGGTGTGCACACCCACCCCCTTGTTATAAGCGTGGTGTACACGTCCCCTCTCCCTTCTCTTTTATAAAACTCATATTCCTACCAAAATTTCAGCCCCACATGTCTAAGACAGAGAGAGAGAGAGAGAGAGAAAGAGCGAGAGAGAGAGAGAGAGAGAGAGAGAGAGAGAGAGAGAGAGAGAAGGTGCTCACCCATCCTTCTTCTCCCCATCCTTCTTCATCAACACGTGTAGCCATCTCCAACCCTTCCTCATCCCACCATGGTTTGTGTAAAGATATTCTCCATCAATTCTATCTAAGCTTTTCAAGTTTAGGCTAAGGTGAGGATTTCCTTTAAACCTAGTTACAATAATATCAAATTCATTGTCGATTTCATGCATAGAAGCTAGGATTTTGTTGTAATGAATGCTTGAAACCATGTTTGTTGAAATCTCCCCTTATAGATATGAAATTTAGTGAAGTCTCTTTATGTCTGTTTACGCTGGATTTTTTATTTATGTGGACCACGGACTATGTTAAGTGTTTGGAAAGGAAATCATGCTTATGTGCATGCTTATATACATGTTTATGTGAGAACCATGTGAAATTTATGCTTAGTCTTATGACTCTTATATGCTAATGGTGAGTACGATGTAAATCGTGTGATGTATTACGAAATCATGTATGTGGATGCTACACTAATGTAAGCCCTTTGCCGCTGGAATAATGTAATTGTATGGTGGAAAGGATCAACCCATAAGGGTTGTTTTATATTGTATGGTTTATTGGCAAGACCGTGTGCGGGATATCTTTGAGAATTGTCAAGGATCCATGAGAAGTAATGTTATTTATGTGTCATGTATTATGACTTGGATGTGTACGACTCTTCATTGTGGGCCCCGTTGGAGGGAAATGGCCATTGTATGTTATGATGTATTTTGGGATAGAGTGAAGAGTGACCATTGGTGGTGGACATCATTAAATTGTTTGGATTTTAAATTACTGAATTAATGGATGGAACTAATCATGCATTCATAGGGGAGAAAGTGTGCATAAGGTCGTTTCTCTCGCCATCTAGTAAAAGTGTGCATGAGGTCATTTCACTAGTTGGGTTTAAGTGAGTGGAAAGAGTGGAATAAGTCTCATCCTAGCAGGAACCTCTGGTGACCATTGGCTAGTGAGAAGAGTGGCATATTCCTGTCTCATATAGTCAGGGTGCCTTAGCCAAAGCATGCATATCATGCATTGCATTAAATTAGATTTTCTCATGTATGTTTTGTTTGGGTATGATCATTGTGCTTGAACATTATTGTGCTAATCTTAGGGGGTAACTCTCACTGAGTTGATCACGAGCAACCCACTCCCTCCTGGGATGGTGTTTTAAAACATCAACCAGATTATTGCAGGTGATGATCCAATAGTTGAACCGAATTGCAAAACGAAGAGCATGAAGGCTCATGACAACTAATGGCAGGTGGTGCAGTCGAAGAAGCTCGAAGATAATTTATGTTCATTCTATAAGATAGATTTATTTTCATATAAACTTGAAATATGTCTCCCATAGAGACAAGAAAGTGAAATATTATATTTAGTATGATTATAATGCATTATATTTAAGAACATAGAGGAGAAAAACATAGAATAAGAATTTTAATTTTCGTCATTATGTTATAAATGCCATGGATTTATGAAATAAAGATAAGTATGTGGAAATATATTCCTAACATATTCAAGGTAACACTCGAAAACTCGGCCCATTGTATTGTTCATAAGAGCCAAAATTTCGAGGCCTTACAATACATCTAGTGGAATAAATTTGTTTCTAATTCATTGCTTGTTGGAATCATGTGATCTATGTCATTAACATTCATATTGATCTTGTTTTTTTTTTTCAGGAATCTTAATACCAATTTGTTGTCTGGAAGAATCCCAAAGGAACTTGGAAATCTTAGAAATTTAATTTCCTTGTAAGATATACTTTATTTCTTAATACAAATACATAATTAATTTAAGTTGTATGTTGTCCATTACAATTGCAAGGAGTTGTTATAATCGTTTGATCATGATCGAATGAGCTGTCATACTCATACGTGGGGATTGCCACTTCGGACCCAATAGTGTGGGACCCAAAACTTGCCAATCAAATGATCATTGTTGTTTATTTTTCACATGTTAAACCATTTTTGCAATAGTAAGTGATTGAATTAGAATTTGTTATCCCAGTGTTGCGACTTATGATCATCAGTATGTGTGGCCCCTTCTAGCCCACATCTAGAGATGATCCAATGGTTAGACCTCTTCTATCATCTTAACTCCATTATAAATGAGCTATGGTGATGTAATCATTTTTTAAAAAAAATGAATTTGACCTATGCATTCATATTTGAGCTTTTAAAAATGATCTTTTCAATGTTCTAAATTCATCGAGATATAACATCTTTAAATGCTTTGTTGAGTCACGTGTTTAGGAAGACCTTAGTCACACATGTACTAATTCCTGATTTTCTGACATCCCCATAGTGACATTGCAGGTGGGTATTTGACTAATTATCATGTCTCTGGTTTTGGAATGTGACTCAGTTCCATATCAAAACTGAGTCAGAATGTTTGGAACGAGTCAAAGCGTAAAAACAGGTCACTTAAAATACCTACAATGGGCATTGACTGGGATCATTCAAGACCAAAGTTGAGTCAACTCAGACGGGTTAATTAGATGATTTTCATCTGATAGTCAAAACCACTAAGACTACATGACATTTTTTAGCCGTAGGACTTTGCATTTATCATCTTGGTTAAATTAAATTATTATGATTTTCCATTCTTTTGCAGGAGCTTGGGCACCAATAGTTTCAATGGGTCACTCCCTCCAGAGATGGGGAATTTGGTAAATTTGCAAGGACTGTAAGTTGTTACTCATATCTTTAATCTAGTGTATAACACAGCACGTCCACATGAGCAAGCTCTGTCTATGTTTGTTCAGTCTCTGTTTTTTTGTGGTCTACCTCTAATATACCATAGGTGTGGCCCATTCCTTTTTGTGGCGCCCACCCGAATGACGGTAAAGCCACTTTGCCAGTTTAATAAAGTTTTAAATGGTGTGCTCCCACATTTAAAGGGGGGAAAAAAAAAAGCAAGATCCACTCCATCCATTAGGTGGGCCCCGTGTTGATAGCCTAGCCAAAAAAAAGGTTGGTCAACTCATCAGGTGGGCCGCAATGTACATAGCTAAAGTTGTTTTAGCCATCTAATTATTTAGTACACAATAGCGTTATTGGGGTTTCACTCTTGCTCCATACATTCAAACATGTAATATGATTGGGTACAATTAATTCAAACAACGCTAAAGCTAATCTAAAAACATAATTTAGATTCATAAATAGGAAGAATAAGAAGTTAGAAGGAAAAGAACTTCTACACCTTGAACTTTAACCACAACCTTTTTTCAAGACCTTTGGCCTCAATGCAGATGTGGGACATCACTAAAATTTAGGTCCTTTTACACATGAACTTGACTCAAGTACGTAATACCATCCTACATCTTTCCACGTTATCATCACCATTCCATCATGTGAGCCTAGGCTCCAAATGTGGACCCCACTCGATGGTTGTGAAGATCCATCGTTAGATTTTTTTATAGGTCATTATAAAAAGAAAATGCATGTACTAATATAATAAAATACATTTTTCTCCTTGGAAACCTTTAAATAAAAGCCTTTTGAGCTAAAATGACTTGAACGAGCTCATTTCTTCTTCTTCTTCTTCTTCTTCTTCTTTTATTTACAAAAAGGTGGGAGCACATCACTTATAACTTAATTTGTTGAAACATAAATAGGATGGCCCCGAATTACAATTTACGGCTTGGATCGTTTAAAGGACGGACAAGATGGACAAATAAGAAATAAGACAATTCTCTCTTTATTTTCTCTCTAGACTCTCGTAATTTCGAATGAATTTCATGAGAGAACTCTAGAACGGGTAACGTAGGAAAATTCTCGTGGGACCCAACCACTAATGGTTACCCACAAGTGGGTCCCACAAGCCCATGTCTAACATCTCTTACTCAATCATGTTGTGGGATAAGCATAAAGAAAATTGTTCACCTAGCTGGTCTCATAACAATTACAACCAAATATCACTATCAAAAGAATCAGAGGTGTGGGATCAGTTGGAAACCGTTAACCTCACGCGAGTGTTTAAGTACTAAATGACCACCTAATTAGCATTCAATAACTCAAACTTTACAATGCTTGTCCTAGTCCGCATTATCATAACAGATGGAGTTAACTCCCGATCTACAATATTCAACCAACATGTACCTATTCAACTTATCGAGTTATTTTGAAAACTCGATTTTCATAAACATCGATTTAAATCCTTTTAAAGTAATACTAATAGAGATTTTTATCCGAAAATTCTTCACTAATATTGATTTTACGAGAAGATACATTTAGTTTTCCTAGTTACCAAAGCATGCATCTAAACCTAGTATTGAGGATAAAAAGACCAATTTACCCCCGCTTTCAAAATCGTGAGAAAATTTGGAACAATCGTGACAAAGTGAAGTCACAAATTTTACGAAGCCACGTTTGCAGTAACGCTCTTGCACATACCACACATGCCGCACTTTATCTAATCCATCAATCAATTTAGTCCACTTGTACATGTTTCCCAAAAAAAAATCTAATTCAACTAGCATGTGGGCCCTAATATTATTTTGCAAACAATAGCACATCTAACAACAAGTGGATCAACCTGATTCTTGGGCTAGAGTATCAATATAGTGATGTCATTTTTTATGGATTGATTGGATCTCATACCTATCATGTATTGGACGGTTAAAAATGAAACATAAAAGTAACTTTTTATAACAATTGGTGTACTCGCATAATGTAGATTGTAAGCTCGCCTCAAGTGCAAGGCTGCAATGTAGTAATGATTCTCGGTAAGACCGAGGTCGATCCTCAAGGATTGTCATAACAATTCTAAACTTTATAATTAGGATGGGGTAAATTTGAATTTGTATCGATGGATGGAAATTAAAAACATAAACTATCTATTTTAGAACTAAATCAAAGAAATAAACATTAGAGCGCCAAGGATCCACTTATAATCATTCAAAATGTCAATTCAAACCATTCAAGCCAATAACTCAATTGGAATCGGAGTTACTTCTCTATCCAATCAAAATATAGAGCAATTGAATCATCATAATGCATCTAACATAGATGGATCATCCTCTGATATGGTTCTCTCATAAACAACTAAGGCATTGGGTGTATTCAATCACACAGCCCAATCCTTCATAAAACAAGCAAGATCACATTCATGATTCTTCCTCAAGCCTTGTCACTAGACTTGATTTAGAAGCATGAATTGAACTTCTATTGAACCAAAATCAACACATAAACAACTATCTCAGATCCAATCAAAAGATATGAACCCCTTCTAGTTTAATTCTAGATAAACTCTTAGGAAACTTAGTTTGTAAGATCCCCTAGCATCCAACATATTATGATGAATCTAGGATCTCTACAACCCAAAATCGTATCAATCAACACCCTATTAAGCAATCTCAGTAATCAAAACACCCCATGTAAGAGAAATCACAAGAGATAGAAGATTAATTAAAAATACCAACTTTATTTCAAACTAGAACTAGAAGTGTTCTTCATAAAACCAAAAGTACTTGAACTAATTCGAATTAAGCATTGTAAATAATTAAAGGATTCACCTCTTAGCCCTAGCTAAGAGGTTTAGCCAACCATTAATAGGTTAAACTAAAACTCAAAGGAAAAACTACTAAAAACATGAAAAACTGAGCTTAGAGGAGTTGTAGACGCTCCACAGCGATCTCCTTCACCTCGCACGACTTCCTAGGCCTTCTATGATATCTTAAGAAGAGACCCTAGGTGTCCTTTTATAGTAAAAAGGCTCTACCGCCTTAGAAACTTCCAGAATTACATAAGGACTCCCGCAGCGCATGATTTTTGGAGCTTGCTAGAATCTTGTTAAATTTACACCGACCAACGGGTCGGAGATGGCTGGCCAACCGGTCAAGACCGGTCGAACCTGTCTGATAAGAGTCCAGAGAGTATAGAGAGGGGGCCGACCTCATGACGACCGGTCTTAACCGGTCAGACCTGTACATGGCCTCCTCCAGCGTCTTCAAAAGGTGGGTAGCACCTAGGCTGACCGGTCTGGCTTTCCTGGTCGACCGGTCATAGCCCTTTTGCCTCCATTTTTTCTTTCTTTCTTTCTTGTTTTCTCTCCTTCTTTCTTCTTCCTTCTTTGACCCACCTTGGGTCTTCATCCAAGGGGCTTCAAAGGTGCTCTTTTATCCTTCAAATATGTGAAGCCCTTTTCTCATTCCTACAACCACAAAACATGCATTAGATTAGTCTTTTAAACATGCAAATCATGCATAAGATGCAATGTGATGGGCTAGGATATGTACAAATTGGAAGCTCAACACACACCCCAACCAGCATTTTGCTAGTCCCGAGTAAAACAAGCGTGAAATAATCCATTTCTCTGAGAACTCAATTCTCTCTTGGTAATTATGCTTCTATAGACTTTAAGACATGTAAGTGCAAAATTAAAAAAAAAAAAAACTAAATGATGAGAAATTGAAGTCCTAAACTTTCCAAACATATTAAGTGTTCTCATAGAATCCCCATCGATTTATTGACAAACAAAAGAATTCAAACATGTATGGTCTAATGTGCATTGTGCATATTCATCTCATGACTTTCCAGGATTACCTTCTTCATAAATCAACTAAACCAAAGATCTAAGAGTGTACAGATCAACCAATTGCCTATAACAAGAATTTGCCTTATCATCCTTTCAACAGCTTTTACACTACGTCCCATTTCTTGCTTTGGTTACGGGTAGATCATTCCCCAATTGGTAGGTAGTCATTTTCAGAATTTTCCACCATATTCTCAATCATACCCATATTTTCCTTCCTTCTTTCCTTTTCGTACACAGTAGATAGGATTTTTAGAAATCCATATCTTTCAATATTTTTCCATGGACAAGGATGGACAAAGAACACCGGCTTGGTTCCTAAACACTTCAAATCTTCAGTCTAACCAATTTACAAGTCTAGTAATCCCTTTAAATCATGAGAATCGTGTAATGTGAACTAGACTCAAAAGTGTTCAAATGTTTTATCGATCATATAAATAGGGAAATTCACATGTAAAACTATCATGTTTAAGTTAATTTAGAGATTTTAAAATCATATCATTTCATCTTTCATCCTTTTATACTCATAACATCTCAAGTGCATAGAAATGAAGTTTTCCAAAAGATTTTTTATCTTTCAGAAAAATTGAAAAAATTCTATAAAAACCTTGCTCGGAATGTCACAAATTGCTAAATTCGAGGAATCTCACCCCCAACCAAATCTTATATTGTCCTCAATGTAAAATGATATGCAATGAGCATGAATCATGAGAGCAATGATAAAATAAAGGAGAGTGAGAACGAGAGTACCTGAGAGAGTCGATCATGGAAGTTTGCAACTTCAAACAACTAAACGATTAAAATAAATGAAACTACTCTATACCTCCATCAGATTAGAAGGTTAATCTTGATACGCAAGATCATCTAAAGGAATGGAATTTAGCAGAACTAGTAGGTGGAGAAAAAAAAATTCAGTAATATCATCCACCATCCTGCTTCATAGTGCACATGAGTGATGTTTGTCATTCTAATCCATTGAAAATCCTACTGAAAAAATTCAGCAGATTTCTCAAAATTATACTCCATGTGTTAGGAAAAAAAGATTTCTTCGGTTGGAATTCATCAAATATGAATCTCCTTTCCAACTTATCTAGGAAAAAATTATTCAGATAAGGATCATCCCAGAGATGGTGCTCTTCGGTTTATATAAACCAAAGAGATGTGGAGACTTAGAATTCTTCTCCACAAATCGTTATGGTCTCCACATTTTCAGATTCTACCGGTGCCTCCACTATTGATAAATCAGTTTTACACTCCATTAAGTAAGTCTTTGTGGGCATCGGTGAAGTTTCCCTTAAGGCATTGACAATGTCACGGATCATAAGATCATCCAAATCCTCAAAATATGCCAAATACTCCTATAGAATGTAGGAAATTTCGACCTTCTCGGTCACTTGTGTAGGTTGGAAGAGGTTCTCAACCACTACACTTTCAGAAATTGGCCTCTCCACAAGCAAATCAAGCACCAATTCATCAACTTCCTGCATGACAAAATTGTTCAAGTCAAAGATTGGTGTCTTGTCAATCAAATTTTTAGATTTTGGTTCTTCTAAGGCTTCATCAACATTTAAACTTATTTCATCCTTGGTATGAGCCAAGCAAACTTCTAAGATTTTGAAAAATCTAATCGAGGGTGGCTCATCATCATCCACAATTATATCTATGAAGTTAATCATGTGGATCTCATCTTCATCATCATTCTCATCCTCTTATTGTTTGTGTAAGTGAAACACATTTAGCTTCATAGTCATATTTCTAAAAGATATATTCATAACCCCATTCCTACAATTGATTATAGCATTGGTGGTTGCTAGGAATGGTCGACATAGAATGACGGGAACTTGAGTGCATACATTTGTAACCGCTTGTGTATCAAAAATAATAGTCTATCGGGTAGTAGAACTTATCGATTTGGACTAACACATCCTCAATTACTCATCTCGATATTCTAACGGAGCGATCCGCAAGTTGTAAAGTTATCTTGGTGGGTTTTAATTCACCAAGTCCAAGTTGCTCATATACGGAGTAGGAAATCAAGTTAACACTAGCCCCTGGATCGAGAAGTGCTCTATTGATCCGGAAGTTACCTATCATGCAAGAGATTGTAGGGCTTCCGGGATCTTTAAATTTAGGGGGAGTATTTTATTGTATGATAGCACTCACTTGTTCCGTCAAAAATGTCATCTTGTGCACGTTTTGCTTACGCTTTACGGCATATAAATCTTTTAGAAATTTGGCATATAAAGGAATTTATTTAATTGCATCCAACAAGGGGATGTTGATTTTGACTTGTTGGAAGACTTTTAAGATGTCCTGATTTTCACTTAGCTTTTTGGTTTGAACAAGATGTTGGGGGAATGGGGCCACAGGTTTATACACACGCTTTGGCTCTTCATCTTGTGGAGCATTTTTCAATTCACCATCGCTCTTAGAATCAATCGGGTCATTAGGCTTTGTGCCCTTCACCGGTTCAGATTTTTTAATTATTTTTTTACTTCTAAGAGTGGTGATGGCTTGAACATGTTCCACATGAGGATGGGTTGAAGAATTGGTGTTTGTTTCCAATTGTTCCTTGTGGTTAGGATGAGATTGGGTCAAAACAGTCCCTTTCTCCCTAACTCCTAGGTGTGTCTCAATTCTTTCAACCAAAATTTTAAGTTCGTTTATGGCCTGCATGTTGGACTGATTTATCTGAGTTTGTCCCATCATGAATGCGTTCAATGTATCCTCAAGAGCGCTCTTTTGAGAAGACCCTTGGGAGGCATTGTTTGTATTTACCATGGGTTCATTTCTCCCATTAAGATTTGATTTACACCGCCAATTAGGATTATTCAAGTTAGAATTTGTTCCGCTAAAGGAGCGTTGATAAGCGTTTGTAACGTTCGATTAAGTTTGTAAGATATCTTGAAACGCAGAGATTGTTGGGCAATGCTTTGTCAAGTGAACATCACTCTCACAAATACCACATACACTCTCAACGGCCTCACCAGTGGTTATCATGTTAACACTCCTCAATTCTATGGCCTCAACCTTTTTTGTGAGACCTGCCACCTTTGTATTTAAATCGTCCTCCCCATCTAATACATGCATTCCTTTCTCTCTTGGGGTTGACTTGAGATTACTAGTTAGATTAAAGATGTCCCAAGATTAGGCATTCTCGGCTAGCATATCAAAGTAATCCCAAGCATCATCAGGTGCTTTGTTCAAAAACTCACCATTACATATCATTTAGACAAATTGGCACATGTTTAAACTTAAACTGTCATGGAAGAAGTCAATCAAGCGCCACTTTTCATAACCATAATATGGGCACTCCAATAAAAGATCTTTGAACCTCTCCCAACATTGAAAAAAAAATTTCATCTCTGTTTTGAGAGAAGTTCATGATGGTTTGCCTTAGTGCATTGGTTTTATGAACCGAGAAGTACTTTTTAATGAACTCCCTGGTCATCTCAGCCCATGTCCCGATGCTTCTAGGTTTAAGTGATTGAAGCCATGATTTGGCTTTGTCCTTTAGAGAGAAGGGGAACAATTTCAGTTTGATTACATCTTGGGAGACATCATTAAATTGAAAGGTATTGGCTATCTCCTCAAATTCACTAATGTGCGCATATGGACTTTCAGAGTTGAGTCCATGAAATTTCAAGAGTAACTTGATAATTTCCAGTTTAAGATCCACATTTCCTACAATAGTTGGAAAAACAATGCAAGAAGACATGGTTGTTCTCTCTGATTGTAAATAATCTCGCAATGTTTTAACCAGAGGAACATAGTATTCCTCATTCTCATTATATTCCATCCTAATCGGTGGTGTATCATGCTCAACATTCTCAATATTGTGTGGTTCATTCTCAGCCATGATTTCAGAGAATTCAGGATTCCCTAGACGTTTTTTAAATCATTTGTAATAGACTAGGCCTTCAACTAAATCCCCCTCACTTAGAAGTCGCGATGTATGATCACGCACCCAATGAGGCATAAACCACACAAAAACTAAACTAAACCTAAAAAAATCTAAAATTAGAAAAATAAAAATAAAAACTAAAAAGATAAAAGAGTCTAAGTTAGAACGATGTTACCAGATTTGAAGAACTATATTAGTAAAGAAAATCATACAAAATAAACAAAATCTATTAGTAGTAGAAAATTTTGATAAAAACATATTAAAGCAATAAATACTAACCTAACCTATCTAACATAACTCTGCCCTAATTACAAAATTCAAAACCGTTAACCTAATCCCCGTCCACGGCGCCAAAAACTTGTTCGTTCGCCTCAAATGCAAGGCTGCAATGTAGTAATAATTCTCGGTAAGATCGAGGTCGATCCTCAAGGATTGTCATAACAATTCTAAACATTATAGTTAGGATTGGGTAAATTCAAATTTGTATCAATGGATAAAAATTAAGAACATAAACTATCTATTTTAGAACTAAATCAAGGAAATAAAAATTAGAGCGCCAAGGATCCACTTATAATCATTCACAATGTCAATTCAAACCATTCAAGCCAATAACTCAATTGGAATCTGAGTTATATCCATATCCAATCGGAATATAGAGCAATCGAATCATCATAATGCATCTAACATAGATGGATCATCCACTGATATGGTTCTCTCAAAAACAACTAAGGCATTGGATGTATTCAATCACACAGCCCAATCCTTTACAAAACAAGCAAGTTTACATTCATAATTCTTCCTTAAGCCTTATCACTAGACTTGATTTAGAAGTATGAATTGAACTTCTATTGAACCAAAATCAACACATAAACAACTATCTCATATCCAATCAAAAGATATGAACCTCTTCTAGTTTAGTTCT
This sequence comes from Liriodendron chinense, assembly GCA_003013855.2. NCBI lineage: Eukaryota > Viridiplantae > Streptophyta > Magnoliopsida > Magnoliales > Magnoliaceae > Liriodendron > Liriodendron chinense. The sequence continues at coordinate 63,073 of ML058388.1, read as the reverse complement.
AGATAAGCTCTTAGGAAACTTAGTTTGTTTAATCCCCAGCATCCAATATATCATGATCAATCTAGGATCTCTACAACCCAAAATCCTATCAATCAACACCCCATTAAGCAATCTCAGCAATCAAAACATCCCATGTAAGAGAAATCACAAGAAATAGAAGATTAACTAAAAATACTAACTTTATTTCAAACTAGAACTAGAAGTGTTCTTCATAAAACCAAAAGTACTTGAACTAATTCGAATAAAGCATTATTAAGAACTAAAGGATTCACCTCTTAGCCCTAGCTAAGACGTTTGGCAACCATTAATAGGTCAAACTAAAATTCAAAAGAAAAACTACTAAAAACATGAAAAACGGAGTTTGGAGGAGTTGCAGACGCTCCACAGCGATCTCCTTCACCTCCCACGATTTCTTTAGCCTTCAATGATATCTTAGGAAGAGACCCTAAGTGTCATTTTATAGTAGAGAGGCTCTACCGCCTCATAAACTTTCAGAATTACGTAAGGACTTCCGCAACGCTTGATATTTGGAGCTTGCTAGAGGTTGAATTTACACTGGCCGACCTATCTTAACTAGTCAAGACCGGTCAGAGATGACCGGTCGACCGGTCGGACATGTCTGATAAGAGTCTAGAGAGTATAGAGAGGGGGCCGACCTCATGACCGACCAGTCTTGACCGGTTGGACCTGTACAGGGCCTCCTCCAGCGTCTTCAAAAGGTGGGCAGCACCAAGGCCGACCGGTCTTGATCGGTCATGGCCATTTTTCCTCCATTTTTTCTTTCTTTCTTTCTTCTTTTCTCTCCTTCTTTCTTCTTCCTTCTTTGGCCCACCTTGGGTCTTCATCCAAGGGGCTTCAAAGGTGGTCTTTTATCCTTCAAATACGTGAAGTCCGTCTCTTATTATTACAACAAAAAAACATGCATTAGATTAATCTTTTAATCATGCAAATCATGCATAAGATGCAATGTGATGGGCTAGGATATGTATAAATTGGAGGCTCAACATAGATGCACTAATGCATGCATAGTCCTTGTAACTCTCTGTAGTGCACCACTCATACAACCATGGCAGTCATAAAAATGGTTCACATTTTATATTCTAGTGCTGCCCTTTGATAAGTGGAAGGTCCTGATCTGAGTTATGTAAAAAGTGAATTCTTGCTAATGCATGGCTAGGATCATCCTTGGCTTGGCATGTTAATACTTTTAGTGGTTGCGATTGTGCCTTGCCCCTTCCAAGACGGACTCAATCCAGGTAGAGGATATGTGGAGCCCACCGTAATATATATCTTTCATCCACCCTACCAAACCATTTTGCTAGATTATTTTATTGGAAGAGCTCAAAAATGAGTCATATCCAATTATCAAGTGGATGATACCATAGAAAACAGTGACGATTGATCATTAATGGGACACAAGTTTTTGTTTATTTTTTCCCTTCATACAGGCTTATCTGACACCTTATCAATAGATTAGATGGAAAATAATCATACAAGCTTATCTGACACCTTATCAACAGATTGGATGGAAAATAAACACTATGGAAAGATTAATGTGCGCCCTAAGAAATTTTTAATGACAAGATGTTCAATAACCACTGTTTCCTATACTATGGTCCACCTGATTATTGGATCGAATCTGCTTCCTTTTTGGTATAACACCTAAAATGATATGGAAAGATGGATCCACGGGGAGGATACAGAATAAATACATCAAAGTGGGCTCCTTGGTCAGCGACGCACCATCTTGGGTGAGGCTGGGCTCACCTAATCCACTCCCCCAAAGGCTAACAGCCTTTCCAATTTGAGAAGATCTTTGATAATCTTGGAGAGCACGACTTCGATGGCTGGAATCACTGTGGGCCCACCTGATGTATGTTACTTAAATCCACACTATCCAACTGTTTTGACAGCTTAGCTTAGGCCATGATTCCAAAAATTAAGTAGATCCAAATGTCAGTTGGACCCAAAACTTTTTTGGCCCATAAGAAGATTTTAATGGTCGGTCATCACTGTTTCCTGTGGTATGGTCCAACTAGGATTTGGATCTACTTAATTTTTTAGATCATACACTTAAAATGAGCCGTCAAAATGGTTGGATGGCATGGATGTAAGGAACATGCATCGGGTAGACCCTATAAGAATATTTTAATGGTCGGTCGTCACTATTTCCTGTGGTATGGTCCAACTGACATTTGGATCTAGTTAATTTTTTAGATCATACACCTAAAGTGATCTGTCAAAACGGTTTGACAGCATGTATTTAAGGAACATACATCAGGTGGGCCCCACAATAGGGATCCCACCCATCTTGGTAGATTTCCAGATCCGTCGAAGCTGCGCCATCCTTTTCAACGTCTTTCCATTCTTAAAAATAAGGGCAAATAAGTAATTTTACTTTCATTAGTTAGTTCGAAAGTAGTCTTTTGTAATTACAAAAGCTAGAGGAATATTTTGGGAAAATCAGAAATTGGCAGGAATTTTGGGGTAAAAATCTCATACTAATATATATGATTTTTAAAAAGAATATCATTTGCAAAAAAAAAAAAAAAATTGTCGAAAACTTGATATTATCAACGATAAGTCTTCAAGTGCATATTTATAGTTCTAAAAACTTGGTGTAGTTGTCATGGAATTGTTTTTCATAGATGTGTAATTTGGAATTGATCAAGCTGCTTTTCTATGATAATTGAGTCTAACCAATTAGGGGTCTTTCGTCACCATACACTAAAGTAGAGACACTCAATCTCATCTTTCTATACACAAGAGGAAGGTTGCTAAGGATACAAAGAGTCTCCTATGGGGCTGGCTACTCGCATTTTACAATGATTAGATCGAATGAAAGCAATCTGTAGGTAAAAAGTTTCCTACACATGGCTACAATTAATGCCATAAAGTAAACAATACTAGGCATATGTCGAGTCTAGAATACACAAGTTGTCTCACATGAGGTATGACTCATCTCATATGATCACAACTTGGCTTTTAATTCAGGCCATAACATTAATTATATGGAGAGTAATTGTGCGATTATGTTATTTGACTTGATCAGTCTCATCTTCAATCTTTTAGGACTAAAGGTGGATACGACTCATTCGTTTCCTCATCCTTTATTATTCATAATAAAAGGAGGTTCACACCTTAGCGTATGTATATCACCCCGAATGTACCTCTCTTATACATTTAGGGTTGGTCAAACCGTGTATGTGGATGACTAGCCTAAAGACAAAGGTAGAGATCACACATGATCTCAAAGTAAATGCTGATTATCTATTCACCTAGTTAATATTAGTGCTCGATACTGAATAAGAATATCTTATTTATTAATGAAATATCAAAGGTACATGATACGTGCATATCACTCAAGCACTCCTCAATCTCATCTGCTTAAAGTGAACTTGAAATTGATCTTTAGTAATAGGCTTCGTCATGTGATCATCCATCATCTCCTTAGTGGTAATATAACTAAGGGCAACCTTCTTATTTCTCACTTGATCACGGATGTAAGGATACTTAATTTCAATATTCTTGGACTTCCAATGGTGTTTGGGATCCTTTGCCAAATCAATGGCAAAGGTATAGTCTATCCTTAACAATATAGGCTCACGAATGCTCAGTCAACACGAACTTATACACACTCCTAATTAAACTGCATCACAACATGCAATGTACTCGGCCTCCATAGATCAAAAGGCTATGGACACTTGTTTTTTACTCGACCATAAGATAGCACCCCCTCTGAGCAAGAAGACAGATCCTGAAGTAGACTTTTCCTTATCGACGCCATTACCATAGGCGACATTTGAATACCATTTGAGCTTGATATTCGTGCCTTCATAACACAACATCAAATCCTTAGTTTCTTTGAAAGAGTGGAATATGCATTTAATGACTTATTAATGAGAATGTCCCAGGTTACTCTGGTAATGGATGACTATGCCAACTACATAACTAATATCATGTCTAATGTAAAGCATAGCATACATTAAGTTGCCTACTACGCTCCATAAGGTACTGAAGACATAGTGAATTTCTTAGCTTCATTCTAGGGACACGATTTCTTGTCTAATTCGGTAGCTTTGTCCATAGGGGTTTCAACAGTTTTTGAATTTTTCTTCCGAAACCACTATAAGATCTTTTGTATTTAGGTGGCTTGAGACAAGCCTAAGAATCACTTAAGGTGGTTCCTGATGATTTTTACCTTGAGAATATGAAATTGTGTACAAGGGGGGTCTAACACGACATTGACACGTTACGTGCAGAAGCTTGCAGAGCTTCGAATTACACTAAGTCCTAGAGGGTGATTAGGACCTTTTAAAATCCTTTCAAAACTTTTGCCTAATTAAAAATTATAGACTAATTAAACAAGTAACACTTAGCTTCCAAGATTAAGTGGGTTCAATCACAAAGGCTACTAAAGATAGAACAATTAAACTAGATAATCTAAGCACATAGATTATAAATGATACAACACGTTGAGCTACTAATCAATGTGCAATATCTATATTATAAATGATAATACTAATTAAGCAACTAGTCTAGAAAGTGACACTACAACAAATGTAGCTTTTAAGTAGGGAATGAATGTCTACCGCTGAAAACCTCTTGCGGGCCACAGGAGTTTTGGATCAAGCTAATATTTTTGTTTTCCTTTCATGTAGGTCTCTGTGACCTTATGAATAGGTTGGATGACAAATAAACATCAGGGTGGGCCTTAGGAAGGTTTCAATAGAGAAACAGATGGACGACGTGGATATATATCAAATCATCAAGGTGAGATCGAAGACAAAGGCAAATTAAAGGCTTGAGTGGACCACACCACAAGAAGTGGCAATGGCAATGGTACCTACCATTGAAACCTTCCTACAATCCCAAACCTTGAGAAGGCCCAAATCTCATGTGGACCACACCACTAGAAATAGTGACAAATGGCCATTAAAACCTTTTTGTGGACCACAAAAGCTTTGGATCAAGATGATCTTTGTATCAATATTTTTCAAAATACAAAATTTTAATTTCATTTTAAAAATCTTAATTTACTTTTTCAACATCTAATTTTTTCAAACTAATTATTCAAACTTCTTAATTTTTTTTTAAATATCAATTTTATTGTAAATTTTATTCTCAAATTCTTACCAATTTTATTCTCAATTTTATCATTTTTATTAATTTTATTCTCAATTTTATCATTTTTTATCAATTTTATTACCAAATATTTGTGGCCCCCAAAAAATTTTCAACAATAAGCATCAATCCCCACTATTTTCCTATGGTGTGGTCCACTTGAGATTTAGATCTGTCACATCTTTGGGCCCATGGCTTAAAATCAGATGGTAAAATGGATGGATGACGTGGATAATTAAACACATGCATCATGGTGGGGTCCAGGGAGCTTTCAAACCATCCCTTATACTAGTCCCTCTTAGATTCGCGCACGTTTTGGGGGAGCTATTGTTGTAGATAAATTTGGCTATGAGCAGATGATGCTCAAGAGAAATCGCAGTCGCATCCCGAATGCGAGCAGCTCGGCTCGTGCTTGACGAAAGGGGTCGCATTTCAGAGATACGAGCAGCTCGGCTCATGGTCGTTGAAGGGGTCGCATCCCGAACATGTGAGCAGCTCGGCTCGTGGTCGTTGAAAGGGGTCGCATCCCGAACATGTGAGCAGCTCGGCTCGTGGTCGTTGAAAGGGGTCGCATCCTGAACATGTGAGCAGCTTGGCTTGTGGTCGTTGAAAGGGGTCACATCTCAACATGTGAGCAGCTCCCGAATATGAGCACTCCCGAATGTGACCACTCCCGAATATGACCACTCCCGTCATGAGCACTCCCGAATATGAGCACTCCCGAATGTGACCACTCCCGAATATGACCACTCCCGTCATGAGCACTCCCGAATGTGACCACTCCCGAATATGACCACTCCCGTCATGAGCACTCTCGACATATGAGCAGCTCCCATCATGTGAGCAGACCTGGTCTCTGGTCTCAACATGCGAGCACTCAACCTGGTCTCTGGTCTCAACATGCGAGCACTCAACCTGGTCTCTGGTCTCTGATCTCAACCTGGTCTTTGGCAAGGACATCCCTCAGCTTGGCAAGAGGCCTGGCCTCATCTGCCTTGGTTTTTCCCTCTTGATAAGATAAGGATAAAGCTTATCTCACTGATCCAAATAAGATAAGGATAAAGCTTATCTCAATGATCCGGATAAGATAAGGATAAAGCTTATCCCACTGATCCGGATAAGATAATGATTATCCCAACAAGATCTAATTAAATCTCTCCAATAATTATCTATAAAGAGGCCTCCGCACTCTCTCCAGGTATGGAATTGACCACCGGAAAAACTTCAACAATCTTTCCTTTCAGTATCCGTACTGACTTTGCCATCGAAGGGCCGTAAGCCGGGCCAACCGATGGCGGTTGTTACTGTCAAATTCTGTAACAGGATCCTCCAGTCGTTCACCTTCTATCCAACAAGGATTTCTTCCACCAGACCTGTAAGAAGACATAAAGCAACTAAGGGTGGCTGGTGTCCAGCCGTTAGCCCTCCGATGCTTAAGTCAGGCAAAGCAAGAAGAAGATTAACCAGGCAAAAGGGGCTAAAGGTTGAATATTGTGTACCTTTCTCTTAATGGAGTCATCCCTTTATATAGACCTGAAGCAATCCAATCTATTACGTAAGATATCGAGATCCCGCTGATTTCGTGTACGATACCGAGATCCCGTTGATTTTGTGAGATAAGATCCTTATCCTCAGAGACGAGATCTAACCCAATGACTTATTTCAGCAATCACGTTCCTTGATAGCAATCCCTTGAGATTCGGAACCACCAGAGAAGATAAGCCCAAAATCGACCTATACGGGCTACTGGTAGGCATAATAGTAGCGCTGATCGCTCATGTAGAGCTGGAAACCGTAGTTGAAGTCATAGCCGGCGAAAAGGAAGGAGACGCCGACGGGGCAGAGACCACCGAACTGGGTGTAGCCCTGCTTAGTGTCGCAGAGGGATTAGACAAGCTGCTCGACGGGAATCAGGTGTTGGTACTGAAGGCTAAGGGGTGTCGCCACAGAAAAAGCTGTTCGCATGTTAGAATATGGTCGCAAGTCCAAGTGGTCGCTCATTCAGACGTAACACCTTTCAACGACTTGTGAGAAGGTCTGCTCGCAGATCGAGAAGGGAATCTTTGCTTTGCTATATTTGACTATCGGCCATGGGAACTCGAGGCCTTGCGAATAGGTGCTCCGTATTTATCAATCCTGCGACTCTCGATCAGATGATCTCGAGAGTCGAATGGACGTCCCGCACTTACCCAATCTGCGACTCTCGAGCATACGATCTCGAGAGTCGAATGGGCACTTCCGTATTTACTCGATCTATGACTCTTGATCAGATGATCTCGAGAGTCGGATGGGCGTCCGTGTAAAATCTTAGAAGCTAAGTTGTCTCCATCATTTTGCCTATAACAGATGCCCCCCAAGTCCTTGCCGCCAAGAATTCTTAAGGGAAGGACTTAGCTCACTTTCACACGTAACCGCCCGCTGCCTTCATCAAGAATGGAACCATACATGATGGGCTGGAATTAATGAACGCCAGCTTTCCGTAGCCTTTCCGCAGACAGAAAATGAAGGGGCGCTTGCCACGTGTCAGGGGAGTTAATGGGCGTGCCTGCTCGATTGCTGCGTCGAAGGAGGGGCTGCCACCTATCACCAGATGCGGCGGAATGATTGCCTATAAATATACGGAGTCCGCCATTTCTCTGTTTTTCTACAGAAGTTTTTTCGAAGGAATTTGCAACCATCTTTTTCATTCTTCCTCCTCCGGTGCTCCTTTTCCTTCTTTTCTTTCCTGGGTACAGGCCTCTTTTCTTTTCTTTTTCTTATTTTCTTAAAAACCTCCTCATGGCTGGGAACTCTGACGAGACCACCGTTCCTCTAGGCGATGCCACTCCGGAATCCTCTGCTTCTAGCAGTGCGAGGGTTCCGGCAGGGAGATATACAGCATCCGGGTATCCTTCTGTTTTATCGGAGGATCGGCTTGCTAAGTTACGGGAGAGATATCTGATCCCTGACTCAGTCATTTCCGATTGCCCGGAGATGGAGAGACACCAGACTCCCCTCCCCCAGGATGCGTAGCTTTTTACGAGTACCAACTCATCCTGGGGGTACGCCTCCCCCTCCATCCCTTCATACGCGACGTTCTACGATGTTATAAGATCGCCCCCGGGTAACTCATCGTGAACGGATGGAGGGTAGTTCTGGGCTCCTTTGCCCTCTGGGCTCAGGCCGGCAACGGGGAGCTCACGGCGGAGGAGTTCCTCCGTATGTTCCGTCTGAAGAAAGCACCCTCCAGCGAAGGCTGGTATTACCTGTGCTACTGGCACCGGGATAACTTCGTGCTGGAGAAACCCTCCTCGAACTATCCCGGCTGGAGGAAACGGTGGTTCTATGTTTCCGGGAACTGGGAGTCTGCTCCCTCCAGGGGTCCAGGAGTCACTCGTTTTTTCTGTGAAGGTAGGCACAGTCCCGCATTGTGCAATTTTCTTCAGTAAAGATTTTAGGGCTTCACTTTATTCTCTGACCTATGTTTGTGCTCGCAGGTATCCCGGCCTTGAGAAAACCAAATTTGAAGGGAGGGATCAACGAGAAGATAGTCAGGGTGTACAAGGTGCCTGTTAGTGATAGGCACATCGAGGCTTGCTTATCTCCCTCGCGACTAGCTGCAGCGGGCTTAATATCCAGCGAAGAAGCTGAGATGACGAAGGCCGGGGAGAAGAGGGGTCTGCTGCCCCGTCTGAAGGGCATGAACTCCAAGAGGCAGAAGAAAACACCTGCCAAACCATCTCAACCACCCATCCGTAAGGGTAGCGACCAACCTGCCCCTCTGGCAAGCACGGCGGGGTACCGGCAGTGCCCAACATTCCCCCACTGGTGGTCGCACCTGGACCGCCAGTGATTAACATCACTGACAACTCCCCGGATGGGGCAGGATCCAGCTGCCCCCCAGCTGAAGAGGCTCTCGAGCAAATAGAGCCTTGCGAGACTGCTCCTGCTTGCGAGCTGATCCCTGCTGCCGAGCAGGGACCTGCTCGTGAGTCGATGGCCCCGCCTCGCGAGCCGGCTGGGATGGTCGTTGCCCAACCGTCTGGAAGTGGGACATATTCTATCCCGCGCCACCTCCATCCGATATGCAAATTTTTGTTCGAGAACGTTTCCCCCCAGGCCTTTGGCTCTCTTCCCGAGCCAAGCCCTGAGAACCTCTTCCTTGAGGCGGGGGTAAGAATGGCGCAGGTAAAACCTCAGAGATTTAGCTTTTAACTTCATTATTTTTTAGGCCCTCAAGTATTTTTTTCTCACGTTTTTTTCTTTTTTATTTTGCAGGGCTTGGACCTCATCTTGCGGACGAAGCGAGATATCGTCGCCGCTCGCCGCGTGATTGATGAGGTAGAAGGGAAGAGGATCGCCTTGGAGAAGGCGGTCCAGGGACGGGATCAACTGCTCAAGGCCCGTAAAGCAGTGATCTCGAAGAGAGATGAGGAGAAGAAGATCCTCATCGAGAAAGTCCAAGTCCTGACCGACAGATATCAGGCCTTGGACTCTAACTTCGCGAAGCTCACGGGCTTGAAGGAGAAAGCGGAGAGAGAGAGGGAGATCTTTCGCCAAGACAAGATCTCGTTGGAGGAGCGGCTTGCAGAGGCCAGGTCGCAGCTCAAAGAAGCCAACGACAGCTTGGAGAAGGAGCGCTCCGCTCTTGCACAGCTCAAGGACAACTCGATCCACTGGGACGAGGAGAAAGTCGCCTTTGTAAAAATGCTCTCGGAGGAAGGTCCTCGGGCAATTTCTGAGTTCCGGACTTCGCAGCTATATGACGATGAAAGATATGAGTCATATGATGCTAGTCGCGACTTTGCGCTAAGAGTAGTGCAACGAATGAACCCATCCTTCGATATGGGGGAATTTGGGCGAGTCGCGACCATCATAGCTGCAGAGGAGCAAGCTGCTGCTGAGAACGAGGTGACCGAAGCCACGCAGGCTGGAGGGGCTCCAGAAATGGACCCTGAAGTTGAGAGCACGGCTCCTCCTTCGAGAGATTGATTTTCCTTTTTGTTTTTCTTTCTCCTGTACTCGCGAGCAGATATTTTGTAAACATTTATCATTCGATATTAATGAAAAGTTATTTTTGAAAGTAGTGTTCTTGTTTACTTTCTCTTTCCCTTTCATGCAATGAATGCCTTCTTGTTTTTAATGAATTATGCTCAACCTGAGGGGTCGTGACCATGCCCTCGTGGAGATAGACTGATCTATCGATTGAGGAATGAGTTGTGTTCAATCCGGGGGGTCGTGATGACCATACCCTCATGGAGATAGACTGATCTATCGATTGAGAAATGAGTTGTGCTCAATCCGGAGGGTCGTGATGACCATACCCTTGTGGAGATAGACTGATCTATCGATTGAGACTTCAAGTTTTTACCAATGGTAGAAGGATGGTCATCCAGAAAATGGAAATGCGACCATCCTAGGTGAATTTAACCCTACCAAAGGTAGGCAATTGGCCAAGGGATTGTATGCATCCTCTTCAGGGCTATTCAGGTCCAAGTAAATGGAGTAGCGACCAAAAGATATCTTCTACTTTATTCATAAAATGTTGTTATGAACTACATCGAATCTAAGGATAGTATCGTAGTAAGTGCTCCACGTGCCAAGGGCGACGTACGGGCTTTCCCTGCATGTCTTCAAGGTAATAATTACTGGGTCGCACAATCCTAATAACCCAATATGGGCCTTCCCAATTTGGATCCAGCGAGCGAGCAGGAACTCCGAGTTTTTGCCTAAGGACCAAATCTCCAGGCTGGAAGGATCTAGGCCGAACCCTAGCTTTTCGATAACGAACAATACGTTGTTGATATACTGCCACTCGTACTTGGGAGGCATTTCTTCGTTCTTCTAAGAGATCGAGATGAAGTCGGAGGTTCTCCTGATTACTCGCGGGGTCATACTGCTCGATCCGATATGAGGGCACTTGAATTTCCACTGGTACCACTGCGTCGACACCAAATGCTAAGGAGAAAGGGGTTTCACCTGTTGATGTACAAGACGTGGTTCTATATGCCCATAATACTTCTGGCAGAAGTTCTGGCCACACACCTTTACATTCACCTAGTTTGGTCTTTAAGTGGTGCTTGATGATCTTATTCACTGCTTCGACCTGCCCATTCGCCTGAGGATGATATGGAGAAGTGCGGAGATTACGTATCTTCCATTTTTCACAAAATTCATCAAAGGCTGCGTTGTCGAACTGCGTTCCGTTGTCGGTAATTATAGTGTGAGGAAGCCCAAAACGGCATATGATATTTCTCCATATGAACTTGGTAGTTTGTTTCTCAGTAATCTTGGCTAATGGTTCTGCCTCGCCCCATTTGGTGAAGTAATCAACCGCCACAATTGCGAACTTATTTTGTCCCTTTTCCATGGGCAAGGGCCCAATGATATCGACCCCCCACTGAGCGAAAGGCCAAGGGCTATCAACTGGAGTCATCCGTTCGGATGGTACATGAGGTATAGGTGAATATCGTTGGCACTTGTCACATTTTTTTGAAAATTCAATTGCATCTGCTTTCATAATGGGCCAATAATATCCTTGCCTCATCGCCTTATATGCTAAGAATCGCCCCCTGGGATGGTTACCACATGCCCCCTGGTGTACTTCGTCTAGAACATGAAGTGCTTCTTCTGGATGAAGACACCTTAAATAAGGCAAGGAAAAACTCTTGCGTAACAATATTCCGTCTTGCAAGGTATACCTGGCAGCCCGAAGACGAATTTGTCTTGCGGCTTTCTTGTCCTCTGGTAGGTATCCGTCTCTGAGATAAAGGATGATGGGATCCATCCAGCATGGAGATGATTTTACCGATATTACTTGCTCAAGAGTCGCTTGATCGATACTCAGGTTCTGACGGTGCTCGATGGGGATCAAATGTGATAACTCAGATTCTGGTGCAGAGGCGAGCTTTGCCAAGGAATCGGCAAGTTGGTTCTTCTCGCGAGGAATATGAATTATTTCATAAGTCTTCAATTTTGCGAGCAGGATGAGGACACGAGACTTGTATAAGGCCATCCTTTCTTCTTTGGCCTCGAATTCACCAAGGACTTGGTTGACAATGAGCTGGGAGTGGCTATGAATTAACAAATTCTGAATTTCGAGAATAATGGCTAATTCGAGGCCAACGATTAGGGCCTTATATTCTGCTTCATTATTTGAGATGCGAGAATCGAAACGCAGAGCATACTGGAAATGCGACCCGTTGGGAGCCACTAAAATCAGGCCCGCTCCGCTGCCAGTGGCCCGCGACGACCCGTCCACGAAGAGTGACCAAGGAGGCTGGTCGCTGGTCATGGTATTATTATCGGAAGAGTATGTGAATTCGGCGATGAAGTCAGCCACGGCCTGGCCCTTGACTGCGGTCCTAGGACAGAATGAGATATCGTGCTCGCTGATCTCGACCGCCCATTTAGTTAAGCATCCGGAAGCCTCAGGTTTTTTAAGGACTTGCCGTAGTGGATGATTTGTTGGTACTACGATAGCATGGGCTTGAAAGTATGGTCGCAGTTTTCGAGCTGCCGTGACTAAGGCCAGGGCCAGCTTTCCATATCAGAATACCAAGTTTCTGCATCAACCATTGCTTGACTGATATAATAAATGGGCCTTTGCACCCCGGAATCTTCTCTTATCAAAGCGGCGCTAACGGCCGTAGTGGACACAGAGAGATAAAGAATGAGTTGTTCATGTGCTACAGGTTTAGATAAAATGGGGGGTGTGCTCATGTATAGCTTCAATTATTGGAAGGCTTCCTCACATTGTGGCGTCCATTTCCAATCAGACTTGGCCGTTGCACGAAGGAGTTTGAAGAATGGTAAGCACTTGTCAGATGCTCGCGAGATGAATCTATTCAAAGATGCGATGCGACCAGCCAGACGCTGGACGTCCTTCAGAGTGGTGGGGGATTTCATCTCTACCAATGCTTTTATCTTTTCAGGATTTGCCTCAATTCCGCGCTGGCCGACCATGAACCCGAGAAATTTTCCTGCAGACACACCGAACGCACATTTTTCTGGGTTCAATTTCATTTGATACCTCCTCATTAGATCGAAGGCTTCTCGAAGATCAGAAATATGATCATCTTCTACGGTGCTTTTCACGAGCATGTCATCAACATAAACTTCCATATTCCTACCGATTTGAGCAGCGAATATTTTGTTGACGAGACGTTGATAAGTGGCCCCTGCATTTTTAAGACCGAACGGCATTACCTGGTAGCAATATAATCCCCGATCTGTGATGAAGGCGGTATGCTGACTATCAGGTGGATGCATCATGATCTGGTTGTAACCAGAATAAGCATCCATAAAACTGAGCAAATCGTGTCCAGCTGTTGAATCGACCAACTGGTCGATCCGCGGTGTCGGGAAGCTATCTTTGGGACATGCTTTGTTCAAATCTGAATAATCAACGCACATTCTCCATTTGCCATTAGCTTTCCGAACGAGAACTACGTTCGCGACCCACTCTGGGTAGTCAACTTCTTTTATGAAATTGACCGTGAGTAGCTTCTCGACTTCAGCTTTGATCGCCATTTGCCTTTCTGCAGTGAAGGCACGTCGACGCTGGTGTACGGGTTTATACTTTGGGTCAATATTGAGACGATGTACGATGACATTGGGGTCGATGCCTGGCATATCTTTATGAGACCAAGCAAACACGTCCTGGTATTCGGTGAGGAAACGGCCCAAATCTTCACGATGGACATTGGTTAAAGAGGATCCAATGTACACGACCCTAGACGGGTCGTCTTTAGTTAAGTGAATCGCCACTGTTTCTTCCCCAGGAGTTCCTGATTGGAGAGCATTCTCTCTCGGATCCAACGAAGTGTTGGTGGGAAAGTTGGGTGAACCCTGTGCTATCTCCATAACGGGTGTCACTTGAACCTTCTTTCGATCTTGTAGGGCTATCTGGTAGCAAGACCGTGCCTCCTATTGACTTCCTCGCACGACCCCGATACCATTTGGGGTAGGAAATTTGACACACAGATATGAAGGGTGCAAGGCTGCCCCAATCTTAGTAAGAGACGGCCGCCCCAAAATGGCGTTGTACGCTGATTTTTGATCCACCACGAGGAAGTTTACGAAGACGGTAGTCTTCGTTGGATTTTCTCCAAAAGTAACTGGGAGATCAATGCTTCCTTCAGGTGTAACTACCTCACCTCCGAAACTGACTAAGGCTGGTTTGAGTAGGCTTCCGGCAAGTGCCATTTTGTTGAAAGCCTCCAAGTATAGAATATCGGCTGAACTACCTGTATCCACCATAATTCGATGTGTCAGATAATTTGATACCTTCAATGTGACTACGATGGAGTCTTCGTGAGGGAAGTGAATTCCCATTGCATCTTCGAGAGTGAAAGAAATTGGAGGATGGCTGGTTTTTGACGAGCTAGACATCTGTTCCAGCCAATAGATTTGCTGGGGTTCTTTGGACGCCTTTCGAGCGTATGCTTTTCTTGAAGCTTGAGAGTCGCCCCCGCAAGCTGGTCCTCCGACGATGGTGTGGATTTCTCCCGTAGGCTCAGCGTCCTCTTGGTCGGTTTGATGATGAGGCGGTTCCTTTTGGCGAGATGAGGTCTTCGCCCTTTCTGGTGATCGACTTTTACGATCAACATAATCCTGGAGATGGCCTTTTCGAATAAGGGCTTCGATATGGTCTCGTAGAGAGATGCAGTCTTGGGTTCTATGCCCGTGATCTTTGTGGAAGTAACAGAACTTACTCTTGTCTCTCTTTTCAGGATCGGATTTGATCTTTGCAGGCCACTTTACATATGGCTTGTGTTTAATCTCCATTAGAACCTTTTCATGAGATCGATTAAGAGGAGTGTAGTTATGATATTTACCAGAATAAGGCTTCTTGGGAGAACGATCGCGTTGATCACGACGATATTTTTTATCTGTAGAAGAGGTTCCTTCTGGCTTGCGTTTCTTACCCTGTACTCCATGGCGTGTTAATGCGACTTCTTCTGCATTGATATACTTCTGAGCTTTGGCTTGGAACTCTGCCATAGTTTTTGGGGGGCTCTTATCTAAAGCAAACCTGAATTTCTCGCTCGTTATTCCGGCTATGAGGGCTGTAAGACCTTTTTCTTCAGTATAACCCTCAGTTTGAACGGCTTCGGCAGTGAACCGTACTGTGAATTCCTTTATTGTCTCCCAATGCTGCTGTTTCAGATCCATCAGATGGGAGGCTGGCTTCTTAATGCGAATGCTTCCCATGAATTGAGAAAGGAATATCTCCGATAACTGGGAAAAGGAGCTGATGGAACGAGGCTTTAATCCCCGGAACCACGTACGAGCTGCTTCCTTCAATGTTAGGGAAAAAGCCCTACACATGATTTCTGAGCCATGTCCCTCCAACTCCATGAGAGACCTGTATGTTTCTAGGTGTTCAAGAGGATCACCAATACCTGTATACGGGGTGATAACCGGCGTTCGATACTTTCTAGGTAACGGTGCCTCCATAACCTCGCTGGTAAAGGGGGACTCGGATTGATGTATCGACGCCATGATGGCAGATGGCCGATTTGCCTGATATCGCTGTTCCATGATGTCAAAACGATCATGGATTCTTTTGAGATCTCCTTCCCATGGTAGGGTATAACCTGATGTTTCGGCGGTGGAGCCTTGAGGTTGAGGTTGTCGAGATGAACCAGAATGTATAGAATGTGGGGACGGCACAGGAAGATGATTGCCAGGTGGTGGGACCTGTGGTTCGTCCATAGAATGTCTGGAAGCCACTGGTATGGGTTGCGATGGTAACCCTTCGGAGGGTTGTTTCTGCGGCTCGGGGAAATGCTGATCAAGCCGATTTGACAGGGCCTGAACTCCGGCATTTAGAGTTAGAAGAGTATTTCCGAGGAAACGCAGGACATCGTCTTGATTTTCAGAAGCCTCCAATAATGGGTTTGCTGATGGCATATTTGGGGCTCCTTGAGGGATATTCGTCGAACTGGGTGGAAGAGCAGGTATGGATTCCGTCTCATCGGGCGGAGGTGGTGCCTGCCTTGAAGTCGAAGGATGAACAGCTTTTTTAGGAGGCATCGCAGAAGGATTTTGATCGGTGGTTAGAACGATTGATTTTGACGATCAAGTCGTTCCCACAGACGGCGCCAAACTGTTAATGTCAGATTCTGTAACAGGATCCTCCAGTCGTTCACCTTCTCTCCAACAGGGATTTCTTCCACCAGACCTGTAAGAAGACAGAAAGCAACTAAGGGTGGCTGGTGTCCAGTCGTTAGCCCTCCGATGCTTAAGTCAGGCAAAGCAAGAAGAAGATTAACCAGGCAAAAGGGGCTAGAGGTTGAATATTGTGTACCTTTCTCTTAATGGAGTCATCCCTTTATATAGATCTGAAGCAATCCAATTTGTTACGTAAGATATCGAGATCCCGCTGATTTCGTGTACGATACCGAGATCCCGTTGATTTTGTGAGATAAGATCCTTATCCTTAGAGACGAGATCTAACCCAATGACTTATTTCGGCAATCACGTTCCTTGATAGCAATCCCTTGAGATTTGGAACCACCAGAGAAGATAAGCCCAAAATCGACCTATACGGGCTATTGGTAGGCGTAATAGTAGCGCTGATCGCTCATGTAGAGCTGAAAACCGTAGTTGGAGTCATAGCCGGCGAAAAGGAAGGAGACGCCGACGGGGCAGAGACCACCGAATTGGGTGTAGCCCTGCTTGGTGTCACAGAGGGATTGGACAAGCTGCTCGACGGGAATCGGGTGTTGGTACTGAAGGCTAAGGGGTGTCGCCATAGAAAAAGCTGTTCGCATGTTAGAATATGGTCGCGAGTCCAAGTGCTCGCTCATTCAGACGTAACACCTTTCAACGACTTGTGAGAAGGTCTGCTCGCAGATCGAGAAGGGAATCTTTGCTTTGCTATATTTGACTATCGGCCATGGGAACTCGAGGCCTTGCGAATAGGTGCTCCGTATTTATCAATCCTGCGACTCTCGATAAGATGATCTCGAGAGTCGAATAGACGTCCCGCACTTACCCAATCTGCGACTCTCGAGCATACGATCTCGAGAGTCGAATGGGCACTTCCGTATTTACTCGATCTGCGACTCTTGATCAGATGATCTCGAGAGTCGGATGGGCGTCCGTGTAAAATCTTAGAAGCTAAGTTGTCTCCATCATTTTGCCTATAACAGCGGTCCTAACCTTTCTTGGTGATTACAGGTTCCCAATCTACACCATTCATCTTTGAGTGGAGATCAGACGACGAAGAATCAAAGTTGGTCCCTGACCAACATCTGTTAGCCAATTTTTGGCGATAACAGATTGGCGCCGTTTGTGGGAACGACTAGATTGTTCTCGCCTATTTCTTCCTTCGTCGTTCAGTCATCTTCTCCCTTTTACCTAATCAATGGTTAGCATCATCTACCACACATGCTCAACCAAGAGTTGGTGGATCATTTCACACGTACATCTCCACCAGTCTCATCTTCCTCTCCAGCACTCCAACGTCAGGAGGGGCCCACATCTCCACCAAGCCGCTCAGTCGTCCATCAGTTGAGGACGTCACAACCATCATCGATGGCCTTCATCTTGCATGTACATCCCGTCTTCCAGTCACCAGGGTGGGCCTTACCACTTCAACGTCTAGACATGTCAATTTAATCCAACTCATCCATCTTATGGATGCCTCAAGACAAGCAGGTGGACCACACTTGACTACGACGTGTACAACCCCTCATCCAACGTCCCTGATTCCATGTCACCTAGCCTTCATAAGTGTAAACATCCAGCCTAATGGTGGACATCATCAACGCCCAACAGGTGGGCCATCTTCAATCATCAGCACCTGATCAACCAACGATGCAGATGGGCGTCCATCCTCTCTGTCCAGCGGGATCTGCATTCACATGTCATGCAACCATCACATCTTCTCAGCTCCGACATTCCGCAGCTGTCTGGAACGTGCAACCCCCTCAAAGCCTGGCCGTTGATCACACCTCATAGATCTGCCCCGTTCATCAGCATGAGAAACCTCAGCCACAAAGTTCCCTCATCCAGAACCTTGTCACGGACTCTAATCTGCCACAATTGATAAACGACTTGGATTTCTCATAAGACTTCTCGGTGGACCCCACCTAACGTCCATAGCAAAATCGCGCTCCTGCATCTGTTACAAGAGTATCCATCATAGCGGAACTCGCTCCTCACCAGCGGTAATGTCGCACACATCTCCCGCTGGTAGTCCGTGCAGAACCCCACCAATTCAGTCATTCTTAAGCATATCCGGATCTCACGGACCAACTTCACCATCCAACCGTCCATCAGAGCCAGCAAGCTACAATGTCGCCAGCAAATAAAAACCCAGCCGTTGTAGCACATGAAGCTCTTCCCAGCAACCGCCCATCCATCTCATTTGGTCAACCACACCTCCAACTCCATGCTAAGGACACCGTCAACCAACAATGGAGCTTGCATCATCTAACATCTAGCATGGATAATCCATCCTCTTCAACTATCCACTCCAGCAGCTAGGACGCCTCCTTCATTCATGAACCAGCGCACGCACCACTAGCGACATCCAAACCTTCTATAGTGATGGAACCCATGTTCCTGATCCAAACCATCCATTTGATCCAAGCTCTTGGAAAACTTTGATCGTCCAAAGCTTTTTCATTATTTCCTGTTATGCAGCCCGCCAGAGTTCAAGACCTGCTTCGTATTTGAGTTCACAGATCATCTGAATCTCGCAAAACTAATCAATGACTTGGATTTCCTCATCTTACCTCGTAATGGATCACCATTCGTCATCACATGTGGGGCCAGCAACCATCAACGCCGCCCAGCTGATCTTCATCATCCAGCTAGCAGTCATCCACTCCATCCATTGCAAATGGTTCGGCCTGTGGAGGAGATTCCCAAGCCTCAGAAAAAGCATATACTCGAAAGGCATGCCAGAAACCTTAGCATATTTATTGGGTGGAGAAATCATCCAGCACGTTAAGTTTGGAGCCATCATCCAATCTCTCTCTCTCTCTCTCTCACGAAGATGCTAAAGGAATCCATTTCCCTCATAAGGATTCCATCGTTGTAGCGTTAAAGCTCTCGTGCCTCAACGAAACGGAATATGAAGCCTTAATTGTCGGCCTCGAATTAACAAATATACTCGCAATAAGGAACCTACTCAGTCACAACGACTCTCAGCTCGTTGTATATCAAGTGCTCAACGAATTCGAGGCAAAGGAGGAGCGGATGGCTTCGTACAAATCTCAGGTACTCATCTTGCTCGCCCAAATTGAACAAATATAAAATAAGTCATATTCCCCGCGAGGAGAACAAGCTCGCAGATTCTTTGGCAAAAATTATCTTCTGCACCTGAGTCCGATTTGACGCAAGCTGCTCTTATCGAGCATCTATCTACCCCGAGTGTCGATCAAGTTGCTCCAGAACAGGTCGCACATTGCTTTTATCTTCATGTTGGATGGACCCCATCATCCTTTAACTCCAAAGCGGACGACTCCTAGATGATAAAAAATCAGCCCGACAATTCGCTATCGTGCTGCCAGGTACATCTTACAAAATGGAAAATTGTTACGTAAAAGTTTTACTTTACTGTATTTAAAGTGTCTCCATTCAGAAGAAACACACCGTGTTCTAGATGAAATACACCAGGGGGCATGCGGTAATCATCCCAAAGGACAGTCTCTAGCATACAAAGCAATGAGGCAATGATACTATTGGCCCACTATGAAGGCAGATGCTATCGAATTCTCAAAGAAATGTGACAAATGTCAGTGATATTCTCCAGTCCCTCGTTTACCGTCTGAGAAAATGACTCCGATGGATGGCCCTTGGCCTTTCGCTCAATGGGGAATTGATATAATCAGACCACTATCTATGGGAAAAGGACATGGCAGTCGATTACTTCACCTCGATCTCCTAGGAGAGAAAATGAACATATCTCATCTTCGAGTAGCGGCTTATCAACAACGTATAGCCCGTTGTCATAATTCAAAGGTCAAATTCAGGGCTTTTCAGCTCGGTGACTTGGTGCTCAGGCGAAACTCCCTACTCCTTGGCATTCGGTACCGACCCGGTAGTACCAGTCGAAATTCAAGTACCCTCGTATCGGATCGAGCAATACGATCCCACTTGTAATCAGGAAAATCTTCGGCTTCACCTCGATCTCTTGGAAGAACGAAGAATTGCCTCCCAGATGCGAGCAGCAGCGTATCAGCAGCGCATTGCTCGCTACCGTAACGCAAAAGTTTGGCCTAGAGCTTTCCAGCTCGGTGATTTAGTCCTTAGACAGAACCTTGGAGCTCCTACTCGTTCGCTGGATCTGAATTGGGAAGGCCCGTATCGAGTCATCAAAATTGTGCGGCCCGGTACGTATTATCTTAAAGACATGCCGGGAAGACCCGTACGTCTCCCTTGGCACGTGGAACACTTATTACGGTATTTCCCTTAATTCGATGTAATTCCGAACGACATTCCGAATGAATAAGAATCGAAGTCATTTCTTTTGGTCGCTACTCCAATTAATTGGACTCAAATAGCCTCAAAGAGAATACATACATTCTCTTGGCCAATTGCCTACCCTTGGTAGGGTTAAAATCAAAGTTATAGGTTGCTTCTCCATTTTATGGATCAAAAATAGCCCTGAAGAGAACATACGTGTTCTCTTAACCAATCTTCTACCCTTGGTGGAATCAAAATCTCAATCGATAGACCAGTCTATCTCAACGCGGACATAGTCATACGACCCCCGGATTGAGTCTAACTCATTTTTTCATGAGTTAGTTATGCGAGCAGTCAATATATGATCGACACAAGGCGAAAAAGCTAAGGAAGAATACCCTGCAGCCAAAAAATTCAAAAATGAAGAAAACTCTGTGGAATTCGATATTTATACGCAATCATTTCGTTTGATTTGGTTGATACGTGGCGGCCTCTCATCCGGCACGACAAACGAACGGGCGCAAGCATTAAATATAGAGACACGTGATAAGCGACGCTTCATTCCTTGCGGTAGAAAAAGCTGCGTAAAGCTGGCCATCATAAATGCGGGATCATGTTAAACGATTCACGCGTGATTCTTCTCCAGCATCGTACCGCGTATATGTACAAAACCCTTAGCATGGCTCCTCAACGCCAAGGGTTTGGGGGGCATCTGTGGTAGATAAATTTGGCTATGAGCAGATGATGCTCAAGAGAAATCGCAGTCGCATCCCGAATGCGAGCAGCTCGGCTCGTGCTTGACGAAAGGGGTCGCATTTCAGAGATACGAGCAGCTCGGCTCGTGGTCGTTGAAGGGGTCGCATCCCGAACATGTGAGCAGCTCGGCTCGTGGTTGTTGAAAGGGGTCGCATCCCGAACATGTGAGCAGCTCGGCTCGTGGTCGTTGAAAGGGGTCGCATCTCAACATGTGAGCAGCTCCCGAATATGAGCACTCCCGAATGTGACCACTCCCGAATATGACCACTCCCGTCATGAGCACTCCCGAATATGACCACTCCCGAATATGACCACTCCCATCATGAGCACTCCTGAATATGAGCACTCCCGAATGTGACCACTCCCAAATATGACCACTCCCGTCATGAGCACTCCCGAATATGAGCACTCCCGAATGTGACCACTCCCGAATATGACCACTCCCGTCATGAGCACTCCCGACATATGAGCAGCTCCCATCATGTGAGCAGACCTAGTCTCTGGTCTCTGGTCTCAACATGCGAGCACTCAACCTGGTCTCTGGTCTCAACATGCGAGCACTCAACCTGGTCTCTGGTCTCTGATCTCAACCTGGTCTCTGGCAAGGACGTCCCTCAGCTTGGCAAGAGGCCTGGCCTCATCTACCTTGGTTTATCCCTCTTGATAAGATAAGGATAAAGCTTATCTCACTGATCCAAATAAGATAAGGATAAAGCTTATCTCACTGATCCGAATAAGATAAGGATAAAGCTTATCTCACTGATCTGGATAAGATAAGGATAAAGCTTATCCCACTGATCAAGGATAAAGCTTATCCGGATAAGATAATGATTATCCCAACAAGATCTAATTAAATCTCTCCAATAATTATCTATAAAGAGGCCTCCGCACTCTCTCCAGGTATGGAATCGACCACCAGAAAAACTTCAACAATCTTTCCTTTTAGTATCCGTACTGACTTTGCCATCGAAGGGCCGTAAGCCGGGCCAACTGGCGGCGGTCCTAACCTTTCTTGGTGATTACAGGTTCCCAATCTACACCATTCATCTTTGAGTGGAGATCAGACGACGAAGAATCAAAGTTGGTCCCTGACCAACATCTGTTAGGCAATTGTTGGCGATAACAGCTAGGTTTTGCTGAGGGTTTCCATGGTGAATGGAAATTATATTTAATAGCGGTTTTAAAACGCTGTTAAACAAGATATTTAACAGTGTTCTTATGAGCATTTTTAATAGCAAATTAAACACCATGTGGAGTGGACGACATAATGCAGCGTTTGTCCATAAGCTATAAATTACTTTTAATAACATTTTTTTTACCGATGTAAATTCATTTTAATAGTGTTTTCCGACCACTGTAGTATGTAACACATATTGCAGCATTCGTCTGCATGCTATAAATTACTTATAACAGCGTTTTCCAACTGCTGTAAATTCCTTTTAACGGCATTTTTCGACCGTTGTAAAAAAGTGGTTCAATTACAGCTTTTAAATGACGACATTCTTAAATAAGCGTGGTAAATTATACTTTTAACAACGTGTATTAAACAAACACAGTTAAAATGATGTCGTAGAAATTCATATTTGTTGTAATGTGAAACCATAAGATGTGTATTAGAATCTACCAATCATGCATAGCATATATTTCATTCAAGCATTCATATAATTAACAATAAACTTACTAATACTAAAATAACAATGTGCTCAAAACAATCCCAAACACAAGTATGTATAATGGTTCGACAACTTATCTACTCAACTCTCAGTTGTCATTCCCAACTCATGAGAACACCGAATTTCACTATAACGAAGGTTTTAAATCAGTTTCACCTCACAACCTTTAAACAGAGGTTTTATACACAGGTTCACCTCTCAACCTCAATGGAGATTTTGCAGGTCCATCTCTCAACATAAGTGTTTAAACTTGTTCCACTCAACCGATGTGTTTAACGGGTTCCACCTAACCCAGGAGTTTAAAGGTTCTTCCCAACCCTTTAGTTCCAATCCAGGAACCTATAATGGTTTTTTAGGTTAACCAATAACCTACACGTATACACCCGTGTTGGTGGATCCCCTTAGAGACTTGGTCGAGTTTGACACCAAATTTTAACACTCAATCCTCCAAAAGGAAAGAGTGCAACCGGACTCTTACAATTGACACTTACTTATCGAATTGAATCCATTTGCAGCGCCTCTTCGGGTTGCTTGATCTCCACTCTCCCATGCTTCAATCAGCTCCCTTTGCTCCCCCAATCATGTCCCCCGATCATGTTGTCGATGCTTTACCAAGGATTCAGCTCCACCGATCAATCACCTCGCATTTAATGCTCTTGAGATGCCCAAGGTGATAGGAGATAGGTTGAATCTTCTACAACTAGTTATATGTTATAAGCCTAGAAGAATTCACCTATTTAGATCTCTAAAGAGGTTGGAACAAAGGATTCACCTATGGTGTAAGTGTCTAAAATATTTGGAGATTAAGAGGGAACAAATACATCTTCATTTGAGCTTTGAATGCTCTCACCTTGTGATGAAACACAAGGAAAATGACTTGGAATGGTTAGGATTATACCCTAATGGTAATAGCAATGTGGCTGGCTTCTAATGCACTAAATCCCTCACATAAGCCCAAGAACTTCAGCGCGTCTTTATATAGATAAGGCTCTAATGGTTGAAAAATAGGCAACAACAGCTAACTAACGACCAGTCGCACAGAGCTTACGACCGATCACTAAGGGTCGTCGATTGGTCGCAATTAATCAGTGACCGATTAAATTAGGCTTAGGACACAGAGTTTGGTTGTTGTCGCAATCTGTTCATTTGCGACCAGTCGATCAAGTTTGTCAACTGGTCCCTCAAGGTCCATCGACCGGTCACAATTGAGCGACAAACGATTGTATTTCTTCAAGACTGACGTTCATTTGTTGTCTTGTCTTGGGCCTCTGGTGAGCGATCTCTTGTTGTTGGTGACCGGTCATATAGTGCTATCGACCGGTCATTGACCAATCAACATACACATGAGTTTTGATATTTGATCCATATTTTTACAGCAGCTCATGGACCTCTTAGGCCTAACTTTGGGTGGTCTGTTGGGACACTAAGGCCATTCTAAGATGGCTAAAAGTTTACTTATTGGGTTAAGTCATCTAGAGGTTTGGTTTTGGTTAAGGTTCAAGGATTTTGGCTCACCAAGGCATCTCATTTACCTGATTCATCTTCCTTGATGCAACTTGTCCTCTTGTGTTTTTGGTCTTCATCTTCTTTAGGCTCATCTAACACCTAGACACAAGGACTTACGTAATCGACAAATAAGGTGCAATAGTGTGTCATAGAAAAGTGCACTAACAATCACACCCTTTGTCAATTACGTGACAAAAATCTAACCTACAAAAATAAAAAATACATGTATAAGATTACAATGATTTACACTTGAATTACAAACTCTTAACATGTACACTACTTGCATTGCTCCTCTTCAGTTGCTTCCCCATAATCTATCAATCCCTGCAACACAAAACATAAACAACTTATTTTGGTGAGACTTGATCTTTCTTCCACCCCCCCCCCCCCCCCCAAATAATACACCAATTAAGTATAGGGAAGAAGAGATTAGAGTATCTTAAATATAACTATAAACACATGCTAACTAAAGAGGTTAAAGGTGCATGATAATTCAAACATGGATCATGCATCACATGATCACTAAATATATACTTAACTAAGCATAGGTGATCATGCATATAATCATCATTCCTAGATAAACATGAAAACATAAATGACCAAGCCATAGATTAGCTTACATTAAGCACAAAATTTAACAAGATTATGCTAATCTACGCAGGATGATAGAATGCTAAGCAGGATGATAGTTTAGCATTCTAAAGATACCAAAATGAGCAACCAATGCTAAACTATCAAAGGGTAATAAGGATGGAATCCTCTAATATGCCTATATGCACAAGAATGGAGTTGAAATCCTGAGATTTTCTTATAGTATCAGATTCTAGCTACCCTTACTAGGTTCTTATAGTGTTCATCCTAAGGGTAACATATTCTCCTCAACGCCCTCATGAAATTTAGCAAATGAGGAGGGGTTGGAAACTCTTCCTAGAAGGGATAATGGTCAGGATCCTCTCTTAGATTAAAAGGGAGAGAAATAGTGGTGGAGGCCATTAGAATTCTTATAGATTTTTTTTATCCCTATCACTAAGAGAGTTTCAGATTTTGATCCTCCGTATCATTCCATGTTATTGTCATGGCCTTCTTACCTCTTCTCTTAGGCTTGCTTAGGCATTCATTGGCAACATGATCATATTCATCACAATTATAATATTAGACAGATTTGAATATGGATGATTTGCCTTTGAATTTCTCATCTTTTTTGTCATTCTTGTCACAACTCCTCCCTCTTTCAAATTTGAGGGATCTCTTAAACTTTTTATTTAACTTCTCTTCCTCATCATCCTCATCACTATCTTCAAAAGACTCACTCTCAATTTTCTTTTGCCTATGTGAAGTTTTTAAGACAATTTTTTCTTCTTAGAGAGGGTCTTTAAGTGTAGTTCATGGGTTTGTATGGAACCTAAGAGTTCTTCTACTTTCATCGTATTTATATCTCTATACTCTACTAATGCTATGACTTTGGAGCTAAATCTCTTTGGGAGAGACCTAAGAATTTCCCTACACATACACCCATCTGGAACCCTTTTCTCCTAAGCTACACATGGAATTACAAATGTGATTCAATTTAACATAAAATTCCATAAAAGATTCATCTTCACCCATTTCAATATTTTTAAATTGTGCGGTGGGGAGTTGCAATTTGAAATGCTTGACGGTACTCGTTTCTTCATGAGTGATCTCTAGAGTCTCCCAAGCTAATTGGTCAGTCTAACAATTACATATGTGATTGAATTCATCAGGTGAGATAGCATAAAAGATTGTGTTAAGACCCTTGGCATTATAGCCATAAAGAGACCTTCCTAGGATACTCCAACTTGACTAATTAATAATTATAAACTCTTTCCTAATTAAACTAATTAACAATTATAAACTAATTAAGTAAGTAACACTTAGCTTCCAAGCTTAAGTGGGTCTAATCACAAATGCTACTAAAGATAAAATAATTATACTACCTAGCCTAAACACATAAATTATAAATGATATAACATGTTCAGCAACTAATCAATGTGCAATATTTAGACTACAAATGATAATATTAATCAAGCAACTACTCTAGAAAGTGAGATCACAAGATGTGTATGAGAATCTATCTATCATGCATAGCATATATTCCATTCAAGCATTCATATAATTAATAATTAACTTAATAATTCTAGAATAAAAATGTGCGCAAAACAATCCCAAACACAAGTATATATAATGGTTCGACTACTTGTTACTCTACTCCTAATTGTTGTTCCCAACCCATGAGAATACCGGATTTCACTATAACAGAGGTTTTAAATCAGGTTCATCTCACAACCTTTAAACGAAGGTTTTAGACACAGGTTCACCTCTCAACCTGAATAAAGAATTTGAAGGTTCATCTCTCTACCTAGGTGTTTAAACCAGTTCCACGCAACCGAGGTGCTTAACGGATTCCACCTAACTAGGAGTTTAAAGGTCCATCCCAACCATTTGGTTCCAATCCAGAAACCTATAATGGTTTTTTAAGTTAACTAATAATCTACACATACACACCCATGTCAGTGGCTCCCCTTAGAGACTTGATCAAGTTTGACACCAAACTCTGACACTCAATCCTCCATAAGAAAAGAGAGTAACCAGACTCTTACAATTCACACTTGTCAAATTGAGCCCCTTTTGCAGTGCCTCTTCAAGTTGCTTGTTCTCCACTCTCCCGTTCTTCAATCATCTCACCTTTGCTCCCCCGATCATGCTGTCGATGCTTTACCAAGGCTTCAGCTCCATCAATCAATCACCTTGCATTTGGTACTCTTGAGATACCCAAGGTGATAGAAGATATGTTGAATCTTTTACAACTAGTTGTGTGTTGTAAGCCTAAAAAGATTCACCTATTTAGATCTCTAAAGAGATTCAGACAAACGATTTACCTATGATGTAGGTGTCTAAAACATCTAGAGACCAAGAGGAAACAAGTGCATCTTCATTTGAGTTTTGAATGCTCTGACCATGTGATGAAATACAAGGAAGATGACTTGGAATGATTAGGATTAAAGCCTAATGGTAATAGCAATGTGGGTGGCTTCTAATGCACTAAAATTTCTCACATAAGCCCAAGAACTTTGCCCCATCTTTATATAAATAAAGCTCCGACGGTTGAAAAATAGGTAGCAACGGCTACTTGGCGATCGATTGCACAGAGCTTGTGACCGATCTCTGAGGGTAGGCCTAGGACACAGAGTTTGGTTACTATCCCAATTTGTTCATTTACGACCAGTCGATCAGGTGTGTCGACCGGTTGCTCAAGGCTCATCGAATGGTCACAATTGAGTGGCGAAAGATCGTAGTTCTTCAAGATTAATGTTCAGTTGTTGTCCTATCTTGGGCCTCTATCGACCGATCACTCGGTGCTGGCGAACGGTCTCATTGTGCTGTCAACCAGTCGATAGACACATGAGTTCTGCTATTTAGTATGTACTTTTACAACATCTCATGGACCTCTTAAGCCTAACTTTGGGTGGTCTTTTGGGACACCTAAGACCATTCTAAGATGACTAAAAGTTTACCTATTGGGTCAAGTCATCTAGAGGTTTGGTTTTGGTTAAGGTTCAAGGTTTTTGGCTCACCAAGATATCACATTTACGTGTTTCCTCTTCCTTGATGTAGCTTATCCTCTTGTTTTTTTTGTCTTCATCTTCTTTAAACTCATCCTACACCTAAGCACAAGGACTTACGTAATTGACATATAAAGTGCACTAACAGAATATATTTAGTTTCACCAAGATCTTTCATCTCAAAGTTTAAGAAAAGTCAATATTTAGTCATCATCAACAGTCATATGTCATTACCATATAGTAGGATATCGTATACATATATAAATACTATTAGAAAAGATCTTACGAAATGTTTCATGTATACATAATGACCTTCTTGACTCATTGTGACACCAAAAGTGGTGATGGTTAAATGGAATCTTATGTACTGCTGTCTTGAAGATTACTTCAGGCCATAAATAGATTTCAATAGCTTGCAGACTTTTTTTAGATGTATTTTATCTACATAACTCATGGATATCTACATAACTCATGGACTATTGCATGTATATTTCTTCATCCAAGTCACCATTTAAAAATGTGATCTTTATTTCCATCTAATATAACTCTAAGTCTAAACTTGTGACAATGGAGAAGATCATATAAATGAGGAGAATTTTATAACAGGTGAAAAAGTCTCATCGAAATCAATGCTTAATTTTTGTGTGAAACCTCTAGCAACCAACCGTGCTTTATACTTGTACACTATCTGCATTTCTCTTAATCTTGAGTACCCACTTGTTACGTATCGCTTTACAATTATAGGGTAAATTTACAAGTTTTCAGACTTTATTATTTTCCTTGGAGGTAATCTCCTCAATCATGGTAGTCATCTAATTAGCTAAATTTGGAGACAACAACACATATTGACAAGAATCAGGTTCATCATTATCAATCGCAACGCAAGAGTAAGATTGACCCTCAATATTGAAATATCTTTGAGAAATAAATCATCTTTCGCTTCGACATAACTCATAAGCCTACTAAGATGTACTCCAACTATCCTGACAAACTATAGGAGTATCTCCATTTTGAGAAGCATAACTACTACTCTCCTGAGATACATCAAAATTTTCAAAAAGTTCTATTGTAACTTTCTGTTTCTTTTGGCTAGGGAATTTGTCTTCGACGAAGGTCATGTGCCAAGATTCTATCTCGGTCCATCCTTCACGATCCTCATAAACTACAAAATATTCCTTTGAGTGCATGGGGTACCTAATGAATATGCACTCAATGATTTTACTATTAAGTTTACTTCTATGTAGAATAGGCATCAAAACGTATTCCAAAGATCCCCAAGGGCGTAAGTCGACTAGAGAAGGAATACTCCCATTCACATCTCATACGGGTCTTAGGAACAAACTTATATGGGACTCTACCAAGAATGTGGTAGAGAGGCTGGCATATGTCATCATCGATCTAATCATTTCCAATAATGTCATGTTCCTTCTCTTTGCAACTACATTCTGCTGTAGAATATAAGCCATCGTTTATTGCCAGACGATGCCAATGTTTCCACAATATGATTTAAACGTTTCAGATGTATACTCACCACCTCTATTAGATTGAAGGATTTTAATCTTTTCTCAAGCCGATTTTCTCCTTCGGATTTAAATTTATGAAAATAATTAAAAGCCTTAAATTTGTGTGAAATGAGATATTCATATTTATGGCGTGAGTAAATCAATAAAAGTGGCAAAGTATTGACATCCATTCGTAGTATGTACATTCAAGGGTCCATATATATTTGAATGGGTTATTTCTAGTAGTCTCTTAGACCTAACCACTTTAGGAAATGGTTTCTTATAAGTCGTTCTGGACACATAATGTTCACAAGATGACAAATCAACTTTGGATAATGAACCTAGTAGACCAGAACGTGCAAGTCTTCTATTTATATACGATCATTCCTAATATGGCCAAACCTCGCGTGTCATTTTATAATTAAGATAATATAGGTTCATTTGATATATCAGATAAAGCAAGAGGTGCATCATTACTATCTGCGTTTAGAATAAATAAATTTGAAATTAAATTTCTCCATGCAAAAATGAGGTTATTGAGTCTTTAAAAACTTCTTGTTTTGAAAATTAAATATCAATACCATCAACTAACAACCTAGAAATAAAAATTAAATTTCGACACATGCCCAGTGCAAAAAAGTATCACGGAGGATTATTGTTCACCCTACATGCATACAAAGATGGTAAACATTAATCCCTAGCATGTCTTTAACAGAGTTATTCCCCATATACACCTTGTAGCTCCCCATGACTATAGGTCAAAATTCATCGAGTCCTCGACGATCTCGTGTCACATGCTTTGTTGTACCTGAATCCAAAATTCACTCGTTAGATAGAGTATTAACAGAAAAGATTTCATAATAAATGCCTACGAACAAAGTATTTTGTGACTTAGGAATTACCATTTTCTTATTGGTGCATTGATGAGCATAGTGACCAGAGTTTCCACAAACGAAGCAGATTATATTTAACTTTCTCGACTTCTTCTTTCCTTTCCCCGTCTTAAGATTAGGAGGTCTCATGGATTTCTGCTTTTGGTCGTTCCTCTTCGCCTTCTTACGAGGTTTGGATTGCCTCCTGTTAGCTTTTTACTTGTGGATTTCTATTACAAAGGCCTTACCCATACTTGGTTGATTTGCATTCAATTCAACCTCGCATACTAGGTGGCCACAAAAGTCTCTAAACATTCGAACAAGGAGTGGTGCATGGTAATTATTTTTTTATTTTTAATCAATTTGCACCCTATGTTCTTAAGGGCACCTATCATCTACTCCATCTTATGGATACAATCCTAAATGGGGCAGCCAACTGACATCCTATATTCCCATAACTCTAATTCCATTATCCGAACTCGTGCATTGGACTTTTACGCATATGCATCAATTAATGCATCAGATATCCCTTTAACAATGCCATGCACATATGTATGAGCTCTTTATACATGGTGCTAATTAGGATATTATGGGCTGAATGATTTTATTTATGCCACTTATTGTAGTGGTTCATTGAAGCCATATGTTCTCTTAGATTTTCATTCTCAACCATTATGGGTCCATCTCGAACCTCGTCTAGAGTATGTAAAATGCCGTCCTCATCTAAAAGGCTCTGCACTACGTGGGACTGATCTTCATAATTGTTGCCGTCGAATTGTTGACCCTTGAGTTTTTCAACGATTAATGCCTTGATGGCCATTTCTACATTACATTAAGTATCACTAGTTAGCTATGATCTAAGATATTGACATTTATCATCAACATTTCTATGTGTTATTCAAATTTCTAAGTTATAAAAGTGATCAATCTATTTTAGATGAGATCTGAAAGTCTACATATCTAAATGGGCGGTGCAGATCAATCAAGTTCTCTAATTTAAGATGAATATGACAATCTTATAAGAATTTATTTATACAACATGCAACCTTCCATTACAAGTTGCATGCATCTTTTGGTGGACAATACTTACTCCCACTCAGGTTATGCACAACCTTTATAAAATGGATACACTAACATTAAGCTTGCAATATTCTAATGAAAATGGGGCATCAATCTTCACATACCAACCTTATAGATAATATCATTATCATAAATGTTCAAGAAAACAAGTGCTTAGATGTATAGAGTGTTCGATCATCACCATTAATCTTTTTCCATTCATGATGGATTCCATCATCACCATTGATGATGGATCTTTTCATCAACATTAATCATCACGGTTGATGATGGTTCTAATAATTAGTGGACCCATGATTAATAGTGATTAGATGGACATAGAGAGGGATCTACATTCCCATGTATATATACATGCAATAATGCATGAATACGTACATTTTATAATCAAGTATGTTTCAGAAAGTGTGACCTACCTAACATGATTACTGATTTGTAATCACAATATTAATATATATCACAATTAAGATAATGAAAATTTAAAATTTTATCATTTTATTTCCTTTTATTTTAATACATATATCAATCATCATCATTTCATAAGATCTTAACCGTTAATCACAAAAACGAACTGCACCTTCAATTAGATCTCGTTAAAAAACCCCAAGTTACTTCTCGACACTTGGTCTAAATCAACCTACAAATGACCAATTAATGGCCCTTAACAAGATACACTTAATCTTGAAGTAAAGTGATTTGGGCTTTTAATCTGGCCTATTTCATTTTGTGTATAAATATAGGGCACATTAAGGCTATCCAACCACTCGAAGGAAGTGTAAAATAGTTCTCAATTTTTAGTACAAATATTAATGGAAAGAGATGAATTACAAAACTTCATTATAAGGTTAATGGGCTTGTGCTCAAATTTGGGCCCATTAGTAATTGAAAACTAGAAATAGTACAAAATCATTCAATAAAAGGCCTAAACATGAATAGGTCTGATTAATTCTTTTCTTCCATTCGGGGCCTATTATAAATAGAAATATAGACCTTTTTAAAAATAGTATTTAACACCGTCCATTTGTTTCACTAAGTGGGTCCATAATCACTTAGAATATAGGATCTTAAACGGATGAAAAAACTCATACTTTAAAATTTCAAATCTGGACAAGCCCATCAGATTCTTCCCGGGGCCCATCTAAAATATAAAAAAAAAAAAAAAAAATCTTCTTGTAAAAGGCTTTAATTAGAACATGTTTTAAAATTTAGGATAGGTTAAAAGCCCACACCTACAAGCTTAAAACAAGTTAGGCCCATAGATAGGCTTAAAATCAGTTTATCCCTCTTTTCTTCCTCTTCATCCTCATCCTTTCCTAGGGTTTCATAAAAACCTGACGGCTGCGACTTTTGGCCCATGGTTGTCGGTTATGATTGTGGTTGGTGACTTCAGTTGCCAGTAGTAACTGGGGATTTTGATAGATTAGGAAGAGAGAGGGAGAAGGAGGTCAATAAAGATTGAGAGAGAGAGAGATGGGCAGTGGTGGGACTGTCGCTGCTTGCAGCGCTAGTAGCGATAACCATGTCTACTGTTGCTTCGACTATTGGTGGTGGTGGTGGCGGCCATGGCTATTGGTGTCATGGTTGGGAAGGGGAAGAAAGAGACAAAGAGAGGGAGAAACAAAGAGGGACAGAGAGAACTGACGAGGGTGCCACTGCTTGCTATGGTGGCTCCCATGGGTGACGTTGTTGCTTGTAGCGACAGTCCTAGCTTCAACTGTCAGCAGAGAGAGAGAGAGAGAGAGAGAGAGAGAGAGAGAGAGAGAGGAGGTGGCTGCTGTTGCATCCCACGATGGTGGCAACTAGCATCTCCTTTTATTTTTTATAGGATTTTATTTTAAAAAAAAACCCATTAACCATATATAATCTCTCTTTCTGTCAATATCAGCAAAATCATATTCCATAACCCTTATAACTGTCGATATCTCTCTTATCAGCATTTATTAGTACATTTCAATATTACTATCATTTTTATTACTTGATCTTTTACCAAAGTTTTCAAGGAAATAATTATGCGATATATTTAAAAATAAAAGCATCAATTATAAAATAATAAAATTTTAGATTTAATTAATAAATGGGTATTTACCTCAATGCGATTTATCCACCTAAATTGGAGATCCGCCAATGAGTTGCTCTGATACCACTGAAAGTCGGCCTGGAAGAGTGGGCCCATAAGATCCGATGGTCTACACGATATAAGACTTTTGCAAAAGCCAATGATGAATGGTACAGATCTAGTAGTCCGCCTAACCACTACAGGAGCAGATGAGTGTGATCACCCCTCTGATTCTACAATAAGGATGGCCCCTAATTAGAATTTACGACTTGGATCGTTTAAGGAACGGGCTAGATGGACATATAAGGAATACAATATTTCCCTTTCTATTTTCTCTAGGCTCTCGTAATTTCGGATGGATTTCATGAGAGAACTCCTCCCCTTTTATGGGAAAGCCTAGATGGTTTTGATGAGGCTAAAGGTTATTCGGTCTCATCCGATCTCACCCTATTCAATTCACAATTCAAAGTTGAATTTAAAATTCGACTTTAAACCACCAAAGAAAAAACAGAAATGGGTAATGTAAGAAAACTCTAGTGAGACTTATCCACTAGTGGTTACCCACAAGTAGGCCAACAAGCCCATGTCTGACAAGTTTCACATCACCACAAATATCATTCTTCAACCCATTAACAAAATGGTCCACCATGAATGGTTCTAGAATTTTTACTGTCAAGCTTATGAGATGTTCGAATTCATCAAGGTACTCCTCACCCCTATCCTTTTGTTGTAGCTATATATGCAAGAACCTCATCAGATTTGGTGTATTGCACGGTGGTAAAGCAAGCATAAAGTGCCGCTCGAAATTCCTCCCAAGACCATGTAGCAATGGTCTCCTCCATCCAATGGAAACCATTGGACAACTTTCTCATCTACAGATGTCTGATTATAATCAAAAGAACAAATAAACTTTGTATGTCCAACTAAGGGTGTCCTCACCATTGAATTTAGGGAGATATATCAACCCGAATATATTGAGTGGGCAAAGTTGAGGAAGAGTTGGTTGGTATGGAAACTATGTCGACACACAGGGTTGAGTAATAAGGGAGGTGGCAGATATCTTGTTAGTTGTTCGATAGACTTTCCAACTGTCACTATCAATGATATAAGCTTTTACATGGTAGATTTAATGTCAACAAAATTTTGATCTATTCGGGCTTAATATTCCATTTCTGCATGCTGCATTTTAAGATGCGATAAGATTTGAGATGTTGCTTTCTGGTGCTCGGTCAGAGCATCAATACAACTAGTCATGGCTGCAAGCTGGGCTTCTAGCTTGGTAATGGCATCTTGACTACTAGTGTTCATGAGGTATCAATGTCTCTGATACCATATGATGGGAACCTGTTTGGGATATGAGAGAGAGGGGATAATTGATATGACTTGTGTTCTTTTAAATGCCTAGATTACATCATATATATAAATTTTTCGACAAATCAACCCCAATCTTCCTAATATGACTCAACTACTTAACAAATAAAATCAAAATACAAATCAATTCAAATCAACACCAATCTCCATAAGATCACTCAACTTCATAATTACAAAGAAATTCAAACTTCAAATCAACTCAAATAACCCAAATAACCAAACATGGTAAAAGACTAGAATTCCTAAATTATAGCCAGATAACATTGCTATGCATGAGATGTAACACCTCGAATTTTTAAAATTTTATTTTCATTTTTTTAAATTAATACCGAGTGTTTTCCTTGTTTTGAAAACAACGGACCATCCGTGAGAGGTTTGATAAGTGACCCTTTACAAAAATTGCTTAGAATAGTCACATGAACGATGTAGAAAGACTTGATTTCAAAAAACCCACAATTTTCTAATAATAACGAAAAATGTCAATAGTTAAACTTAAATTAAATTGTCATTTTTAAGTATTATAGTTTCTGATAATTATTTTCACACAAAACTTCATATATAAGCTTTTGGACACATTTTAGCCATACACATCGAATTTCAGCCCTCCGATCATCCTATAAATGACCCATTAAGAAAACAGTCAAAAAATGACCCATCTCGTCTCAAATCTGCCCCATTTTTGTTGTCATCGGTTAAAACCGCACCGCTGACCTGTTGGACGGAGCAGATGGCTCCAATCCATCATTGTGGACCCCACCCGTCGAGCCCGTGCGTAACGAGAAGGTTCCGTACCTCTTTTTTTTAAAAAAAAAAAAATCTTTTCTTACCTTCTTCTTTGGCCGACGCTGCAACAGCATCCGCCTGCTGCCATCCGTGTGTCTCCACCATCCTCCAGTTAGGCCCCACTTCCCTAATCCAAACCATTCATTAGGATGGTACCCCATCCAAGTTCAGTCTGTTGTAATACTTCTACCATACACTGATCGGTGGCCCGCTTCAATCAACCGTTTAAAACCAAGAATGCCAAGATCAGCAACGTCCACGTCTCCGCATTGCATGGACGTCTGAGATTCACTTCATTAGTGTTGTTGGACCCCACCTAGCTTCCCAACGAGCCCCATGCGCAAAGAATCTCCAGAATCAACCCGTTTCATTCTCCAACTCGAACCAGGACTTCAATGCCTGTCCGCACGCACCGGTGATCCCATCTCGGCAAACCTCTAATTATCACCCCCTTGGGCATCACAGCCTCTTTAAAAAGATTAGAGAGAGATAAGACAATCATTTAGAGAGAGAGAATATGAGGAGAGAGCATTTAGAGAGAGAGAGATCGTAGGGAGGGGATCTCGCACCCCTGTGTTGTTGCCGCTGAAGCTTCGTACTAGGCCTGGAGGAAGAAAAAAAGAGAAGAAGGAGAAAGAGAAAGAGAAAGGACGGAAGGAGGGAGAGAGAAGAAGAACAGAGTCGACTCGGCTGAGTTTCTGAGTTGAACCGCTATTGTTAGAGGTAAGTCACGTAAACCTTGATCTAAATTCTTAATTTTAGCCAAAACCCTAGTCTTAGAGGAAGTTTTAACCTTAGGTGACCGAAACCATGAAA
Organism: Liriodendron chinense; assembly: GCA_003013855.2. NCBI lineage: Eukaryota > Viridiplantae > Streptophyta > Magnoliopsida > Magnoliales > Magnoliaceae > Liriodendron > Liriodendron chinense. Next base: position 26,554 of record ML058388.1, on the reverse strand, counting down.
ATCATGCCCTGTCACCCTAATCCTGTGTTCTCCGTTAAGCATACTAGGTTTTAGAGTAAAGAAGGATTTCACGGCTCTATCAACATCTTCAGCCATCCAATCTCAAAGGTGAGGATTTCATTTAAGCTTAGTTACAATAATACCGAATTTCTTGTTGTTTCCATGCTTAGAAGCTAGGATTTTGTTATGTGATTGCTTGAACACATGTTTGTTGAGATTTTCTATGTTATGATGAGTTTGTATGAAATTTGTTGATGTATTTTATGTTGAATTTTTTATTTGTACAAACCATGGTCTTTTTTAAGTGCTTGGAGAAAAAATTATGCTTATTTACATGTTCATGTGAAAAGCATGTGCATCTATGCTTAATTTTATGTCCCTTATATGTCTATGATGAATATGACGTGTTGTGTGATGTGTTACGAGACTATTGATGCGGATGTTAGATTCATGTACACCCCTTGTCCCCATATCAATAAACTTGCTTGATGTGAAGAGATAGAGTCCGTGAGAGGTGTCCATAATGGAGAATAAGTCTTTGTGTGACCATGAGAATAAGTTTGATGTTGGCCAAGGGATCTTTATGATCATATACTCTTGAGATAGATCCGTATGCTATATGTGTATGATTTGTTTTGGTTGGCCTCGTTGGAAGGCAATGGATGTTTTAGGGCATGATTGAATTATAAAATGGGGCAAGGAGTGGACATTATTTGTGCATGTTATCTCATGAGCCAGGGTTGGTGATATGGACACTAAGCCCAAGTTGTCAGCCTATGCTGGGTTGCTAAGGACTCCCCATGATGACCTTTTAGTTTCTCTAAATTGGCTGGATGTTAAACTACTTAGTTAAAGGTGAAATTAATCATGTATTCATTGAACCCGACTTTGTGGGTCAGCCCCGCAGGTGTCACGATGGAGGTTGATAGTTGCCCCGCCTCTTGTCGTACACTAACTAATGAAGATTGATGGATTTTCCTATTTCCTTTAGTTAGGTTTGATTCCCACTTCATCGTGGACTTTGGTGACTAGTGGCTAATGGGCAAAGTGGAATAGGTCCCGTCTCATTTGGTCAAGGTGCCTTAGCCAGAGCATGCATATCATGCATTGCATTAAATAAGATTTTTTCTTGTATGTTTTGTTTGTGTATGATTATTATGCTTGGATATTGTTGTAGTAATCTTAGGGGTAATCCTCACTGAGTTGATCACGAGCAACTCACTCCCTCTTGGGACAGTGTTTTAAAACACCACCCAGATGTTGTAGGTGACGATCCATTAGACGAATCCGACTTATAGGTTTAAGAGTATGAAGTTTCATGGCGGTCAATGACGGATGATGAAGCCTTATCAGCTTGAAGATTGATTATGTTTATTGTTTTCATTTTTCACAACATAGATTTATTTTCATATAAATTGAATTAAGTCTCACATAGGTACGGAAAGTAGAATGTTATATATTTGGTATGACTTAAGGACATTATGTTCGATAACGTAAAGTATAAAAACATGAAATAAAACCTTGATTTCCATCATTGTCCTATGGTTGCCATGGATATGGGAAATAAGATGAATATGTGAAAATATATCCCTAGCATTCTCAGGTTAACGGCCGGAAACTCAGCCCATTGTGTTGTCCGCAAGAGCGGAAATTTCAGGGCATTACAGTTGGTATCAGAGCATAATCGGGACCTCTAGGTGAAAAGCCCAGCCCTTATCATAATAAACATACCCGAGGGCTTAGGTCCCCAAGGACTAGAGGTAAAATATCTAGGCTCGACCATGAATAGTTGTAGGTAATGTTATAAACATAGAAACCCATACTAAGGCCCCCTTGAGACGGTAAAGTAACCGATAAACATAGAAATCTGAAAATTTTAGAATTTTTGGGAAGAGTATTCTCGATTTTTCTTATAGATTAGGGCTCTCATCCATTTTTCATATTTAGTTCAGCAATTCGTTGAATTGTATGAATTATCTCCTTCAAATTATACGGTTAGCTATTTTATTTTGAATTTTCACGTTTAGACCAGATTTTCCAATCCAGCAGTAGTACCACCTTTGAAAATTATACTTTATAATCTATTAAATTTTTGTGAATTTTTCTAGAGACTCTTAACTTACCCTTTAGCACCCTCCACAAGATTTCAATTTAATTAGAGAAGTAGATAAATTAGAAAAATTCTGATAGTAGAGAAAATCCTGTGCCAAATCCTGTTAACCTGCTGTTTTTTAGACTTGATTAGGGCCAAAACATATGTTATCATGAGAATTTTGACCTAAGAAAAATCAAGGTTATTTCAAACCTAACCTACAGCTTACGTACCAAATTTTAGGAGAAACCAAAGGTTGATTTGAGAAAAAGAATTCCGGGAGCGCTTGTAGGTCCTGCATTCAAGATTTGGCGCCACCTTAGTTCCCTTAGCCTTGAAACCCTAAGAACCCTTTAATTAGGATTAGTTTTCTCAAACCTATACCCTCAGAAGTGTTCCTTGACATAAAATTATACGCCCTTATGAATTTTTGGCCCAACTCAGTTACCCTAGGTAGGATAACACAAATATAGATTATCACCTACTAATATGATTGGCGACGAAAGTAATAGAACTTGGTAAGGTCGTAGTGTTTTGTACTGATGGATTTTATTTAGTGTGATCTTGTTGACATTTACTTTATACACCTTTTGGGAGAATACATGAAGGTCCCCACGATGGTAGACTAATCGGCCACATGGAAGGACGGAACCATACCTTATATACTGTGCAAAAGATGAGATCCAAGTTCAAATCCCAAGGGTCGACACTCGAAATTTTGAATGGATACTAATGAACTCAATGCTCAATATGAGTACAAGATCTAAATATCGGACCCAAATCTACTTAAATCGTTCGCCGTGATGCCGACACTATATGAACCGCATCTGTGGCTTAGCTTGGGGATATTTGTGCATTCTCTCCATATGTGTGTATGCGTGTTTCTTTTTGTGATGACGATGGTGAAGTAGACGTATAAACAACCATAGGGCATAGAAATTAGGCCGCCTATACCTTAACATGAGTTAAACTACGGTACCCCAAATCTCGTCTTGCGTCGCACTTTCAGCCGTTCTATGACCATCGAGGATATCTCATTCGCTTAGCCACGTGCTCGTTTAACTACTCTTTGACTCGACCATTTGATCATGCCAACCTAATAAACTCAAATCTATCCTCTAAACTCTCGATTAATCATCCCACTGGAGATCAAACATCCCTGATAATTATCTAACCTAATAATCCTCCTAGATCTTTGATTATAACAGAACTCCCATACCCAAGAAATATCAAGACGTTAGATAATTAATTGGCTTAAGGGATTCCTCGATATATAGAGAATCATTTAGGAATCAGAGTGTGCAGTGGAAGCATGCTAGACCAGGAATTTAGAGAAAACTAACCTTAACGATGGAACCTTATTTTAAAGGGGGTGGAACGTGATCGTAACTAACCCGGAACAAGATAAGGATAGCTAGAGACGTGGAGAAATAGAGGGAGATTGCCCACAATCGGTGCCTAAGAAACTTCGAGGATGGAGTTTATTTTTGAAGGGGGGGTGAATTGTAACGCCCCGAATTTTCGAGATCTATCTAAAAAGTTTTAAATTTTTTTATTTTTTTAAATTAATATCAAGTGTTTTCCTTGTTTTGAAAACAACAGACCATCCGTGATAGGTTTGATAGGTGACCCTTTACAAAAATTTCTTAGAATAGTCCCATGAATGGTGTAGAAAGACTTGATTTTGAAAAACTCGTAATTTTCCAATAATTACAAAAATGTCATTAGTTAAACTTAAATTAAACTGCCATTTTTAAGTATTATAGTATCTGATTATCGTTTTCACACAAGACTTCATTTATAAGCTTTTGGGCACATTTTACCCGTACACGTCAAATTTCAGCCCTCTGATCATCTTACAAATGGCCCAATAAGAAAATAGTCAATAAACGGCCCATCTCATCTCAAATCTGCCCCATTTTTGTTGTTAGCTATTAAAACCGCAATGCCGACCTGTTGGACAGAGCGGATGGCTCCAATCCACCGTAGTGGACCTCACCCATCGAGCCCGTGCGTAACGCGCGGGTTCCATACCGCGTTTTTTTTTAAAAAAAAATTATTTTCTTACCTTCTTCTTCGGCGAATGCTATAATAGCATCCGCCTACTGCCATCCGTGCATCTCCACCGTCCACCAGTTAGGCCCCACTTTCCTGATCCAAACTATTCATTAGGACGGTACCCCACCCAAGGTCAATCTATTGTAATATTTCTACCGTAAGCTAATCGTGTGGCTCGCTTTAATTAACCGTTTAAAACCAAGAATGCCAAGATCAACATCATCCATGTCTCCGCTTTGCATGGACGTATGAGATTCACTTTATCAATGTCGTGTGGAACCCACCTAGCTTCCCAACGAGCCTCATGCACAAAGAATCTACTGAATCAACCCGTTTCATTCTTCAACTCGAACCGGGACTTAAATGCCCGTTCGCACCCACCAGCGATCCCATCTCCACAAACCTCTATATATCACCCCCTTGGGCGTCCTTGCCTATTCAGAAAGCTCAGAGAGAGAGAGAGAGAGAGAGAGAGAGAGAGAGAAAGAGAGAGAGGATAATCATTTAGAGAGAGAGAATATGAGGAGACAGAGAACGTTTAGAGAGAGAGAGAGAGATCGTAGGGAGGGGATCTTGCACCCCTGTGTTGCTGCCACTGAAGCTTCGTACTAGGCCTGGAGGAAGGAAAAAGAGAAGAAGAAGAAGGAGAAAGAGAAAGAAAAGAAGAAGAAAGAGAAAGGAAGGAGGGAGAGAGAAGAAGAACCGAATCGACTCGGATGAGTTTCCAAGTTGAACCACTGTTGTGAGAGGTAAGTCACGTAAACCCTGATCCAAATTTTTAATTTTAGCATAAACCATAGTCTTAGATGAAGTTTTAACCTTAGGCAACCGAAACCATGAAAATCAGCCCATATACACCATAATCCTATGTTTTCCATTAAGCATCCTAGGTTTTAGAGTAAAGAAGGCTTTCACGGCTCTATTAACGTCTCCAACCATCCAATCTCAGAAGTGAGGATTTTCTTTAAGCCTAGTTATAATAATATTGAATTTCTTGTCATTTCCATGCTTAGAAATTAGGGTTTTGTTGTATGATTACTTGAACACATGTTTGTTGAGATTTTCTATGTTATGATGAGTTTGTATGGAATTTGTCGATGAGTTTTACGCCGAAATTTTTATTTGTACAAACCATGATCTTTGTTAAGTGCTTGGAGAAGAAATTATGCTTATTTACATGTTCATGTGAAAACCATGTGCATCTATGCTTAATTCTATGTCCCTTATATGTCTGTGATGAATATGATATGTGTTGCGTGATGTATTATGAGACTATTGATGTGGATGTTAGATTAATGTACACCCTTTGTCCCCATATCGATAAACTTGCTTGATGTGAAGAGATGGAGTCCGTGAGAGGTGCCCATAATGGAGAATAAGTCTTGGCGTGATCATGAGAATAAGTTTGATTTAAGCCAAGGGATCCTTGTGATCATATACTGTTCAGATGGTTCCATATGCTATATGTATATGATTTGTTTTGGTTGGCCTCGTTGGAAGGCAATGAATGTTTTAGGGCATGATTGAATTATAACATGGGGCAAGGAGTGGACATTATTCGTGCATGTTATCTTATGAGCCGAGGTTGGTGATATGGATACTAAGCCCAAGCTGTCGGCCTATGTTGGGTTACTTGCGACTCCCCATAATAACCTTTGAGTTTTTCTAAATTAGCTAGATGTTAAAATACTTAGTTAAAGGTGAAACTAATCATGCATTCACTAGACCCGACTTGGTGGGTTAGCCCCGCGGGTATCACGATGGAGGTTGATGAGTTGCCCTACCTCTTGCCATACACTAACTAATGGAGATTGATGGGTTTCCCCGTTTCCATTGGTTGGGTTTCCAGGATCTGAAGTTGTGGAGATTCCCGCTTCATCGTGGACTCTAGTGACTAGTGGCTAATAGAAAGAGTGGAATAGGTCCCGTCTCATTTGGTTGGGGTGCCTTAGCCAAAGCATGCATATCATGCATCACATTAAATAAGATTTTCTCTTGTATATTTTGTTTGTGTATGATTATTATACTTGGATATTATTGTGCTAATCTTAGGAGGTAATCCTCATTGAGTTGATCACGAGCAACTCACTCACTTCTGGGACGGTGTTTTAAAACACCACCCAGATGTTGCGGGTGACGATCTATTAGACGAATCTAACTTACAGGTTGAAGTGTATGAAGTTTCATGGCGGTCAATGACGGACGATGAAGCCGTATCAGCTTAAAGATAGATTATGTTTATTGTTTTCATTTTTCATAGAATAAATTTATTTTCATGTAAATTGAATGAAGTCTCCCATAAAGATATAAAGTGGAATGTTATATATTTGGTATGATTTAAGGACATTATGCTCGATAACGTAGAGTAAAAAAACATGAAATAGGAACATTAATTTCCGTCATTATGCTATAATTACCATGAATATGGAAAATAAAGATAAATATGAAAATATATCCCTACCTCAGGTTAACACCCGAAAACTCAGCTAATTGTTTTGTCCATGAGAGCTTAACCGAAAACTCAGCTAATTGTTTTGTCCGTGAGAGCTTAAGTTTCAGGGCATTACATGAAATGATGTGAAAGAATGGAGAGAAAAGATGAGATTACATACGCAGAAAGCCTCTCACATTATTATCAACGCTGAAGCCCTAGATTAAAAAAACAAAAAACAAAAAACAAAAAAAAAAAAAAAATGATATTCCTCCGGAGTACACATATACACAACGCACACATCCACTCGTTATTTTTCGTCATTTCCTGCAGAGGTCATAGCACAGGGTACGCATATGAATGATGCAAGCTATTTTCTTTGATTTTGCATTAGCCCACAGCCAGCATAAAGCTGGATACTTCCATGGTCCCACACTTTATATCTGATCGTTGTATCAAAGCCTCTATATCTGATTGCTGTATCAAAGCATTGTCTGGGATCTGGGCATCATGATAAACAAAGAACTGTGTACGGCTAAATGATCACAATAAAATCGTATGAGTAAATAACCGTACGATCGGAATCAATGATGAACGTCCTTGATTACCATTGGTGGGTCCAAATGTCTGATCAATGATCTGATGGTGGTAGGTCCACTATACACTAACAACCTGTTACACAGTATTGACCATCGGGGTTTTTTTTTGGTCATGCCAACAGCTATTTGCCTCTTCGATGTGATCGATTTCCAACCATTTGTTCATGTAAAATTCAACAGTTTCTTGGACAGTATCGGTGTGAGTGGTCCAATTCCTTCCACATTTGCCAATCTAGTGAACTTGGGGTCACTGTAAGTAGCTCTCTCTCTCTCTCTCTCTCTCTCTCTCTCTCTCTTTGTTTCCAAGTAATGAAATTATCGTCAACCTGAATGTTATTTTACATTGCAAAGCATGTTGTGATCTCAGGTGGGTCTATGATAATGAGCACACGGGCACCATACCTGACTTCATAGGGAATTGGACCAAGCTTGAAGTTTTGTAAGCTATATAATGAGATTTTCTCTTTCCTTCCTCAATTGAATCTTTTCTTATTTATGGGTTAGGGTTGTCATCAAACCGGTTATTCATTGGGCCTGAAAATTCGGCCTGGCCCTTGACCGTGGCTTGTGCTGGGCCTAGATAGAGGAAGTTGTTGGACATGAGTCCTGGGCTTGGCTAGTTTACTTATCAGATATAAAATTCAGGCCTGGGGCCTGCCAACCATGATTTTAAAATTGGTTTTGGATTGGGACTCATCTAGAGATTGAAATTGGTATGACTCGCCCAGACTCGTTCCAACTCGGTTTGGTTTCTGAAGAGTCGTTGTCCCAATGACTTGTATTGTTCTCCACTAATAATAAGCTGGAGTCGACTTGATATTGGATGATATTTCGAAACATGCAACAAGTAGGCCGATTGATGCAGCCGCCTGCAATTCATATCAGGCCCATCTTGTGGGACCCACTACAGATCATAGACGATTAGAGTACTACTTGAAGTCCCTTGTAGTTCTCTTAGTTTTACCCAATTAATAGATTCTTATCGATGGAACCAGGTATTAGGATTCTTATCTTTATTTTTAAGCTCTATATATGGGTGTAATCTCTAAATTGCTAGTAGTTGATTTTGAATGAATTTTGATGTTAATGGAAGGTTGAGTTGTTCTTCCTGAAATTCCAGCAATGTCACATGTCCATTGTCGATGGGTTGTGTCACATATACCCTCTCTGAGTTTCTCGTGGGTCCACCCATAATTGTGCCTTGGCCATCTATTGTTGAGACACTTGCAGGATAGCCAGTTATCCCCTTTTGTATCACAGTCGCAAACGTCGCCATGCTGATTTCCGTCAACCTTGCTTTTGCCTGTACATGTTGTCATTTCAACCGAAATGGACCATGTCATCTATAAATCAGGCTCATGATCACCGGCCCATATTAAGTTTTCCTTGGTAGCATTGTTTGCTTGAGAATTTTAACGAGCGAATGCCTATATATGTAGGTATTTGCATGGGAATGCTTTCCAAGGTCCGATACCTTCCAGACTTTCCAATTTAGCATCCCTAACTGATTTGTAAGTATTTGTGTTTCTTTGTCAATTATCATTGTCAATTATCATTGCATTTGTTTAATTGACCATCCTATGATTGCATAGGCGAATTGGTGAAATAACGAGCGGAATCTCATCTTTGGCATTTATCAAGGGCATGAGGAGCTTAACTACTTTGTAAGTAATCATGCTACCTATCTCTGTATTAATGCTAATTTTCTAATTTATTGTTGTTGTTCTTGTTATTGTGATATAATCAAAATCTTTTTTTTTTTTTGGAGAATCTTGAGAAACAGTAAGATATCAGATACAATTCCATTCAACATTGGAGAGTACCGATCGTTACAACATCTGTAAGTTGTTCCATCAAAATCTATACACACACACGAGAGAGAGAGAGAGAGAGAGAGAGAGAGAGTAATGCTCGCTCGAACCATCATGGAAACTTTGTGAGAACTTTGGACACCTAATGTGGGCACAAAATCCGATAGTTTACTAGATGAATCATGTCATGGAACCCCAAGGCTAACTTTTTGGCCTAATTCAAAATTTTGGTGGGCCAAAACAAAGTGAGATGCAAATTAAGAGCTTGGAGGTTTTCTCTTTGCTATGGCTCATCAGATTTTTTAATCAGGCCAAAAAAGTTAGCCTTCAGGTTTTCATGAGGTGATTCATCTAATGGACCATCTAAATTTTATGCACACATCATGTGCCAAAAGTTCTCACGAAGTTACCATGAGAAATGTTTCCCATGAGAGCATTTAGGTGTAGAGAGAGAGAGAGAGAGAGAGAGAGAGAGAGAGACTCAAGTCCAACAACTTTGGTAAAGCTTTTGGTATGTAATTATTGTTAATAAATGAGGCAATAAATAAAGGAAATGAAAAGAGTGCAACTCAGGTAGGCCCTACCATAGTTTTTATGTGAAATCTACCAGGTCTATTAGGTGTGTCACCCCATGTTGGCCCCAGGCCCCAAAAATCCGCCCCATTAGTGATTGAGGTGGACTACATGATTAGAAAAAGTGTACAAGTTAACTCTCACCCTCCAAACTAGTTAGAACCGTTTGTATGCATGACCCCAAAAATGAGGCACATCTGAATATCAGGTGGACCACACCATAGGAAACAGTGGTGATTGAATGCTCGCCATTAAAAACTTCTTTAGGTCTATAAAAGTTTTGAATCAAGATGACATTTGAGTTTTCCCTTCATCTAAGTCTATGCGACCTAATCAATAGGTTGGATGGCAAATAAACTTTACAATGGTACTTAGGAAGTTTTTAATGGGGAGCATTCAATCACCACTATATCCTGCGCGGTTGGCTGCTTGAGATTTGGATCTGCCTCTTTTTTTGGCTCATGCCCGGGAATAAGCAGGAAATGGATGAACAAGGTGGATAAAACACATACATCACGGTGGGGCCCACAGATTTTTCAGCAGCACACCACGCTGTTGCACTACAATCTAGAGTCCTAAAAGACTAAATTTCAAGAGACGCCAGCCCTTGTTTTCAATGGGGCCACTGTGATGTTTATGTGATATCCATTTCGACCATTAGATGCCACTCCAACATATAGGCCTGGAACCAAAACGCCAGCCCCATCCGTGATTCAGGTAGGCCACTATAAGGGTTATAATTTGGAGGGTGAGTGTTATCCTTTACACTCTTTCCAATCATGTGGTCCACCAAAATCACAAATGGGGCTGATTTTTTGCTTTGGATCTAACATGGGGTGATGCACTTGGTGGACAGGGTAGATTTCGCATAAACACCATGGTGGGGCCCACCAGAGCTGCAGACCATTTTCCCTTCCATTCCTTTATTTATTACTTATCATTTATCACCACTAAGAACAATAATTATTCACCACTTACAAAGTGGTTGTACCGTCCAACCGGTTGGACTTGATTTATATGTATGAGTGTGTAGGCCCAGGCTGGAGTAGTCCAAGCTCAGCCCAAAATTGTTCAGGACTTTATATCTAAGCCCAAGTCCATCCCATCGGCATAGAAAGCGTGCCCAAACATTGCTCAAAAACCTGCCCAGGCCAAATGCCCATGCGCTGGCCTGTCCCATTGATGGCCTTAGTTAGGTCATGCCAGGTTTTGGCCTGAATTATAGGCCTAAACCTACCCATGAAAGCCATAGATAGGCCAAGGTATGGGCTGATGCTGGATACATCAACAAAAAAAAGTTGTAATACATGGGTCTTGGCCAGCCCATTTATTCTTTAGGCCTGAGAATAGGCCTAGGCCAAGGATTAGGCCACTGCCCTAAAAATGAGGTTCAAGTCCATTTGGTTAATCTTTTATTTTATTATTATTATTTTTTTTTTAGGGATTTGAGCTTTAACGATTTAACTGGTGAAATTCCCAGCTCGCTCTTCAATATGAGTTCTCTTTCAGACTTGTAAGAGACAAACACCTTCTATGCTAAGATGTTTTAATGCTGATCCTAGCAATTTTCCTTCTCTCTCATTCCCATAGTATGAAATATAACAACTTTCAAGTGTTATTTGATGTTGCATATTTTTTATTTTTTTTTTTTTTTTTTTTGGGGGGGGGGGGGGGGGGGGGGGGGGGGGGGGTTGGGCTTCTCATTCTACAGGTTTCTCGGAAACAATAACCTATCTGGTAGCCTTCCTTCTAGTAAAAGCTCATCCCTCAAGACCATGTAAGTTCATCTTACTTATTGTAATGAATTGTAACCCAAATTGCATTTTTCTCACTTCGCCGCCTTTGAATGTGTTATTGAATTGAATTGCAATAATTAGTTCAATAAAGTGGAAATCGCCAAACAATGGTTACCATCTATGGTGTTCATATTGAGAGAATCAGCTCCAAATTGCAATTAAGCTTCTTTCGAGTTAGGTGGAGGACTTCATTTGCAATTTGAGGGTCACTTCCTAAGATAGATAACACTACAATTACAATGTGGCTGTTTCCTTTCTATTGGGTTGATTATTGCAATTCAATTTAATTGTACAACCCAACGCATCCTTAGATATTGTCCAGGATTGCTTTTATATTTTTGTTTCTTCTCTTTTATAGTTCGGCATAAAAGATTGAGTTGTGAATATTCAATTGATTCATTACATCTAACTTGATGTTCCTCTTCTACAAAAGAAAATGGAACATTTTGTTCTTTAATTAGAATGCCGTTTGGTATCTGACTAATCTTATATCTAAGATATTTTGTCAGTTCTAGCTCTGTTACTAACTTGCATTAAATGTATGTTAATTCATTTTCTTCTATGTTGTGTCGGCAGAGATTTGTCATACAATCAATTATCAGGAAGCCTTCCTTCTTGGATTACACAAGGCTTGCAACTGTACGTCCGAAAGAAGCACAAAGTTTGCTATTTTCACCTTCATTTCTCTAGTGACCTAACAAATCATCATACCATTAGGAGTTCGAGTCCTTGCATCGTTGGTAGACTCTTTGGAGTTTCAACAAGAGGTCTTGGGTTTGAAACCCATAGGTGGTAAAAATCTAGTTAGGGAGTGAGTGTGGGGTTATGTGGGGTGCGTGTGTAAATAAAAAAAAAGTCATCACACCAATAAGAGTGCGTTTGATGGAATTTGGCCATTTCCACTTCACTGAACTTGTAATTCTTGCAATTTGATTCAATAGTGCATCCAAACGCAAGATAGGACAACAACCCTCTTTATTTCTTCTTATGATATATGAATGTGATTTTGGATTAGTTTAAAACTTACCATGGCACATTTAAAGGTTCGATAACCATGGCTAGTTAATCAATGTGCTCCAGAATCAAGCATATGGAAGTTACAATATTATGTTTTGGGTCCATATTCAATATTTACAAGTGCTGAAGTGGTTTTCAAAATGAGAACATAGCATAAATGTGCAAGATCATGGACATTCATCAGGAGTGCCTGACCTTGAACATGCCCTTGGCAAAAATCAAGCTGCCCCATGCATCATTAGGGCCGGTGTGGATGAACAGAAATGACAGTTGGAAAAAGACAACAGTGTTTTGTATTCAACAGAACGTGAACATAGAAGTGCTGAAGTGGTTCATTAAACGTGAATGTAGAAGGAGGCCTCCAAGGCTCTGCAAAAGGAAGGGACCAAGCAGTGGGTAGTTAAAACGGTTGGGCAACAGCAGGAAGGCAGCAAGGGAGACTGCATGGAAGGGGAACCCAGCCAATCTCATGGTACAGTGGGCCACCTGGGATGCTCTGTAATTGTTCGACCTATTGCCTCTGAAGCGTTTGATAAGGTAGGCGCATTTGCTTCTAATCTGCTTTTAGCAACTAACGATGATCCAGTCCAAGCAGCGATTGCGCCTCCTGCATCTAATGTGCTCTCAGTTCCTGATGTGGACCATGCTACCGCGAACAGGGCAGAAGCAGCAGTTATGCTAGCTAATAGGGAGTCAGACAAGGTGCTTTTGGGTGGTTGTCTTCATGCCTCTGAGAACATGCCAGCACAGGAATGCGGCAGACAGCGCACTTCAGGTGTTCGACAATTCTTTGCTCGCGAAAAAGGGGCTGACAATCGTCAATTTGCATTCAATCTGGTCAGGGGAGGGAATGGACATGCTGATTCTGTTCCCCTTTCGAATTCTTCGTTCATTCCCCAACTACCCTCAAGTAACCATGTCTTGACAGGGTCAACTCATGTTCCTGAGCCAGATTCAGACATTGCCTCCGAGGGAAATTCTTCCACCACCAGTTTCTTCTAATCTGATTCATTCTACGCCTGCACTGGACAGTAGAGTCAGAGAGGCATGAGGAGGATGCCTTTCTGGGGTCTAGTGGATGTTTATGGAAGGATCGGGGAGATCGTTCTCCAATCCTTGTTGAGAGGAGGGTAACTATTCGCACAACGGATGATGTAGAAGCCCAAATTCTGGTCACACAGGACAACCGGCAGACTGCATTGAAAGATGGTCTTGGGCAGGGGATTCTGAATTTCAACACAAGAAATTGCTCAGAGCTGAGGAATTGTTTTTGGAAGCAAACGATCTCAACAGGCCAGCAACAGAAGGACCCGCTCTACACAAGCCACAAGCCATTTATTACAATGGTTTGAACCTGTGGGTCAACATTCGAGGAGAACGGGAACCAGTTGAAGCTAATGATTTGAACTCAAACAGCGAGTCCGGAGCTGAAGGGCCTGTTCTTGAGGCTGCCACAAGGAGTACAGGTCGGCCCAGAGTTAAAAGTGGCCAAGAGGGTGGACCTAAGGAAAACAAGACTACAAAAGAGGGCTAAGATGTTGGGATGGGTCACAGATGACTTGTGTTCTATCCTGCAATGTGAGGGGCGTTGGAAATGCCCAGACTATGCGCCATCTAAGACGTGTGATCAAGAAATACAAGATTGCTATTCTTCTGCTTCAGGAACCCATGATCAGGCAATCCAAGAGGGCTGCTGTGGTTGCTAAGCTGGGGTTTCAAAAATAGATTATGGAAGATGCTGTGGAAGGCAGAATATGGGTCCTCTTTAAAGATCACTTTCAGGTTGAATCCATTGGATCATCTAGACAATGAATTACTCTCAAAATTCTCATTGATGGCTTCCCCTCGGCTATCTTCACCACAGTTGTATATGCCAGCTGTGATAGAGAGCAAAGAAGAGTGCTTTGGGACAACATGCGAAGCACTTCCAGCTCTATTTCAGTCCGTGGTTGGTTTGTGGTGATTTTAATGTTACAGTCAGTTCAAGGAAAGACTTGGGGGATCTATTTCAGACTCCAGAGCTATGGATGACTTTCGGGATACGATTAACGACACGGGTCTGTTAGATGTGGGATTCATAGACTCGACATTCACTTGGTGCAACAACAGAATGGGTCGGTGCCGTAGATGGGCGAGACTAGACAAACTGCTTATTAGCGCAGATTGGCTGTGGTCCTTTACCAGATTCAAGGTGGATCATTTAATGAGGTCCCATTCCAAATAACCATACAAGAGATGAGATGACATGGACTTCATTCACCTACTCACACACATATTATTACAACAGGCTTACAAAGACAACGACAACAACAACAACAACAACAACAACAACAACAAAGAAAGAAAGAAAGAAAGAAAAGAAAAGACACCCTTGATTTCTAAATATAAAAAAAAAACCAGCATATGAGGGATGAAAATACCAACAAGGTAAAAGAAGAGGAAATAATGAGAGAATAGGAGAAAGAAAGAAGTTTAAATCATAAACAAGGATGCTTTGAGACGATGTAAAAATATAGAGAAAGAAAGAAGAGAAGAGAAGAGGAGAAGGTTGGGAGAAGAGAGGGACACAAATTAGTGTTGATGCCCCTACTCTAAATCTTTTATAGTAATTAATTTTTATAATGACAAAAGTGCCCTTAATACCGAAGTAAGAACCCCATCATGTCCTAAACCACTATTAACAAAAGAGCAAGCAAAGAAACAAAACTAAATGGGCTTAGGTGGGCCATATAGTGATACGACCACATCCGCATCCATTAACACCAACTTAGTATGGATTTAGTATTGACCATTGGATCTCATCCAGGGGTTCTTAATTTCCCACTTGACCTGGGTAGTATTAGTTAGCTAATCAAACTTTTAAACTTTCCTATACTTAAATTAATTAACTACCAACCTTTCAAAATAATAATAGTAATTAAATAATAGTTTTCTGGTTGCAAGTCAGGTCATTAGAAAAAATGGGTCCCAGTTGGGTTGGGTTGGGTTAATTTTGAGGGGCTCTAGAATTGACCCATTTATAATTCAGGTCAAACTTTTGGACCCAGACCTGCTCCATGGATCCAAATTTAGGCACAGGCCCACTTATTGTCAGGTCAGGTCCAATAACCTGACCCATTTGCACCCTTATGTATGAGTAAATGTGAACCGTTGGGAAAAGACAAATGCTATCTATTCAACTTATGCATGCAGAACACCTAATGAGATGAGAAACTAGATGCCTGGGCCAAGTCATGCTACCAATGGTCCCCATCTAATGAGTGGCAATGATCTCTTGTACATGCACCATGCTAGAACATGCACTCTGAATCTCCTCTTCAATCTCTCCTTGTATATAGCCTCAGCATTTCTCTTTGAACTACTTCCAACAATGTATGCGGCATTGAGCATAAGCTTCTTAAACTATCTCCTTTTCAGGAATTTGGTTGCTAACAACTTCGACATCGATAGTTATAATAACAGGTATTTTACAAATGATGCCTTTCTACTCATTTTGACAAAATAAAAGCATACGTAAGCAGTTTTTGTAACTGTCCAATGATACTGCATTTCCTACATAGGTTCTATATCTTTCTTGCGTAAGAAATTCAGTTTATTAGTGGCATTTAAGTCTTTGATTCTTTTAGATTCAGTACTTTGCCTTCGGGATGGAATTGTCTTCAGCGGAACTTTTCATGCTATCAAGGTTCTCTAACAGGTAAGCCGTCTTTTCTTCTTCTTCTTTATTCTTTTTATAGGTAATATACGAGCTAGAAACCCTGACCTCAATGTTGAAATGCACTTTGCCTACCACAGAGGCTTGTTTTGGCTGCATTTGGATGCACGAGAGAATTGAATTGCAAGCATTTATTTTAATCAAGAAGAAATGAGAAAAGTAATGAGGAAGTAGTAGGCGATCACAAATAATTTTTTTTTTTTTTTTGGGTCTGAAAGCAACAGAATTACCAATTGGAGCTAGGACCCTCAATATGAATGCTAAGGGAGGAAGCTACAAATTGGTTATTTCCAACTGGTCTGCACTAGGATACTTCAGGTAGGTAAATGGATGACCTCACTTTCACTAACCGAGCGCCACATGGGTGGAACTTTCATGAGATCCACCCTGTCCACTAGGTAAGCTGCCTCATGTGCACCTGGAACCCAAAAATCATGATGATCCAAAACTCAGTGAGGTCCACCATAGGAAATAGTTGGGATGGAAACACCTGACATTAGTTTTGTGTAGGGCCCACTGTGATGATTATATATCATCCAATCCATTCATCTGATATGATTCATCGAGATGAAAGAATTAGCCAAAAATCACACTATTACATAGGACTGTCAACAGGCCAGGCCTACTCTTTTTTTTTGCATTTGCATTTGCACTTGCTAGGCCTAAGCCTGGCCCATTGACAACCTCTCTTTTCCAAATGCAGGTGGGTCCTACCACATGAATTCAGAGGTTTTAGGTATATATTTATATGGTTCCCTATGGAGTTTCCCACCTGAGTGTTGAATCAGCCTGGTTTTCGGCTGCACAAGATGTGTGTACGTACCTGATGGATGGGGTGGATCATGCACATAAAGTCGTTTCCCTCACGTTAGAGAAAGTGATGCCATCCGCATACTTACAGAGTTATGCCCAACGTTTTTCTTTTCCACTTTATTGGCCTAATTATGAAATTCAATTCGAGCACATCCGATCGCACCTTTTAGTTTTACTTTGCTATAAAATGTTAGAGCTTTCCTTTAGAGCATGTGGATCACCTAAATGTATTGTAAACTCTTTACAGTTTGCTTTTTCTTTCTTTCTTTCTTTCTTTCTTTCTCTTTTTTTTTCTTTTTTTCTTTTACAAAAAAAAAAAAAAAAAAAAAAAAAAAAAAAAAAAAAAACTCGTCCGAGTTTTATCAAGCCATGCATTTCCTAGCATTGCGAGTTGACCATTCTGGATTTTGCGCTGAGCATTTACATCATGGGATCCTCCTGATGGGCAGGCTGTATATCGCGCATGTGATGGCATGCATATGGGCCACCTTAGATATGCATGTGGGATTAGCAAAACCCGTATAAAAATATGCAATTTCTTTTCAGATTACATATCATGTAACTCGTGTATTCCATTCTTTACAGTTAGCCAAATTAGACACTCCATAGAAGTCTCTGATTCGGAGGCACATAACTATATTCATGCAACACAGCCTTTGATCGATGTCCCTATTTGGTTCACAGATTCTGCATTTGCAATAAATTGTGGTGGTCCAGAGATAACATCAGAAGATGGAATGGTGTATGATGGTGATGCCGATGCTCTTGGTCCAGCATCATATTATCTGGACAACGTGACAAGGTTGGCTGTCAGTAATGTAATGGTTGATCCTAAAAATGAAAATGACTTGAAGGCTACAAACTATCGGTCTCAGATTACGAATACTTCAGAGCCAGAGCTGTTTCGGACAACAAGGATATCGCAAGGATCACTAAGATACTACTAACTTGGGCTTGTGAATGGACAATACATCGTGACTTTGCAGTTCGCTGAGATACAAAATGTAGATTCAAATACTCAGAAGGGCATAGGAAGGCGTTGTATTGGACATTTCTGCAGATTCAAATACTCAGAAGACATTAGGAAGGCGTGTATTCGACATTTTTGCCCAGGTGCGTATGATATAGTTTAAAAGGTGTGGTAACATTCCTTTCTAGGGGTGGCAATGGATCCGGTTCAGGTCAGCTCGGTCCTGACTGATTACTAAATGGGTCATGAATACAGTCCTGAAGCCCACTCATGTCCTAAGATGAGAGGATGTGGTCCAACTCTTTAGCAGATTCCTGTGCTTAGTATCGATAGTAGTGGCCAATTCAGTATAGGTCCGATACGAAACGCATGGGAATCGTAAAATTCCGATGTCAAAGAAAATATTTCACATGTTGTTTGCTTTTTGCTACTTCCGTTGTATGATTTATGAATTATATGAACTCTTTTTATATAAGTGCATCGATTCTGTTAGATAATGTATGGTTTAGGATCTTATACAATGGAAACTTATCATGCATTTCTTTATGATGTTTCGAGTTCTAACTGTGTAAGTATATCTCTTTTAACATGTCCAGAAGTTCCATAAAAGAAATCCATATTTTTTTCATTGTTTCCCTCAAACGAGGAAACATTCTCCTATACATGATATTAACCTTGAGACGCCAATATGTTTTTTGTCCCAAGGGTGCAATATGTGCATCAAAATTGATACTTCAAAACCATCCAGCTTATACATACATACATACATATGGACCACCTGTTTGCCTCAGGAGACCTCGTAATGCAGGTATGGAGATTTTTTGGGATCCAGTTTGATTTACCCATTCTTCAAGCCCAATCAGCTATTGCACGGGCTAACCATTGGTGGAGATCGGCCTCGTCTTCGGATGACTTTCTTGCGTGGCGAGGGCTGATGCCTTGCCTCATTTTCTGTGAAATCTGGATGGAAAGGAACAAATCCTGGTTTGACGGGAGGAGGGTGAATGGGAACCCCACAATCTCTAGGGTGCTCCATTGGATTCACCTCATTAGCCCCTCCTTCCCCCTCCTAGAGAGAGTTAGCCTTTCGCACCCGTTGGCTATTGCCCTCCGTGTCGCATGGACCCATTAGTGGTGAGGTGGATTAGGCCTGAGGAGGGCTTGGTGAGGGTGAACATTGACGGCCTATCAAGAGGGAATCCCAGACCGTCAAGGAGAGGGGGTATTTGTCGAGGGAGTGGCAGTGAATTCCTCTTTGCCTTTTCCTTGGGTTATGGGTTCGGTCCAATTCCAGGGCTGAAGTTAGAGGGCTGGTGGAGGGCCTTGAAATTGCGTCGGGGGGATGCCCTACGCTACGTGCGGAAGCTTGCGGAGCTTATAGAACTATGGCTAAGTCCTAGAGGGGAGTGATTAGGACCGTTTTAAAATCCTTTTTAAAAACCTCTTGTCTAATTAAACTAAATTAGCAATTATAAACTAATTAAACAAGAACACTTAGCTTTCAAGCTTAAGTGGGTCCAATCACAAAGGCTACAAAAGATAATGCAATTAAGCAAACTAACCTAAGCATATAGATTATAATGATGCAATATGTTGAGCTTTTAATCAATGTACAATCATCTACACTACTAATAGTATAGTTACCTAAGCAATTAGTCTAGAAGTGAAACTCTAAGATGTGTGTGAGAATCTATCTATCAATGCATAGCATACATTTTATTCCAATGTTCATACAATTAACAATTAAATAGACAATGCTAGAATAGAAATGACTCAAATGACAATCTCAAACACAAGCATGTATACTGGTTCGGTTTCCCTACTCCACTGCCGGTTCCCGTACTCATCCCTTGAACACGCCAGATTTCACTAGGGAGTTTAAATCAGGTTCCTCCAACCTAGGTGTTTTAAATCGGTTAGTTTAACAAGTTTCCTCCTAACCTATGACAAAGATTTTACTGGTTCATCTTTCAACTAAGATGTTTACGGGTTCCATCCAACCCAAGAGTTTGACAAGTTTCCTCTCAACCCTTTTGTTCCAATCCAAGAACCTAGTATATACTCCTGCCGGAGGCTCTCCTTGGAGACTTGGTCGATTTTGATTCCAAACTCTCACACTCAATCCTCCACAAGAAAAGAGTACAACCGGACTCTTACAATGACGACTTACTTGTCAGATTGAGCCCCTTGTTCAACGCCGCTTGGGTTGCTTGATCTTCGCTCTCCCGTGCTTCTTCGCCCCTTGTTCAGTGCGGCTTGGGCCTGTTTGTTAACGTTGAAATTTGTTACTTAACGGGGAATTCAAAAACTCTCGTCGTTTAGTGTTGTTTGTTAACATGGAATGTGGAAATCGCTCTATGATTTTTTGTCGAATTTTTTCGGCGACGGAGGTCTAGCTTAATGGTAAATCCAGAATGTGCTCCGTAGCTCTTTTAAAAAAAATCCAAAACTGCCCTCCATGAGAGAGAGTTTCTCCTTTGCATAATACATAACCCAAATATGTGGCACTTCTTTGGGCGTATCATGATTTAGTGTTAGATCCACACCATCCATCAATTTTTCTATATTATTCTACAGCATGATCCCAAAAAATAAGGCACATCTAAGGCTCAAGTCAACCACACCATAAAAAGCAATGGGAATGGAACGATTACCGTTAAAACCTTCTTGGGGTCCACTATGAAGTTCATTTTCCATCTAACCTATTCATAAGGTCACACAAACCTGGATGAAGGGAAAACACAAAAATCAACTTGATCAGAGTCTTTTGTGGCCCTAAGAAATTTTCAATGGTAGGCACCCAATTCCCATTGTTTCTTGTACTGTGGCCCACTTGAGCCTTAGATATGCCTTATTTTTTGTTTTGTTCCCTAAAGTGGTATGGAAAAATTGATGGATGGTGTGGATAAAACATATACACACAGTTAGGCCCCACATAACCCTTTGACATACCATCTGTCTCTAGCTAGATGCCAGCAGGGTAGTGCTCAATCCCGGCCGAATTTGGGATGCCGATAGCTACTGTTGTGCATAGCGAGATTGACATCACCAATTTATGTGAGCCCCACCATGATATATGTGTTGTATCCACACCTTTCATCCATTTGGAGAGATCATTTTAGGGCATGAGAGAAAGAATGAGGTAGATCTAAAACTAAAGTGGACCCCACGGTCCCCACCACAAAAAACAATGGGGACAGTGATGCCCACTATTGAAACCTTCCTAAGGCCCACCATGATATTTTTTTGAGATCCAACCTATTCATAACTTAGCACAGACATGGAAGAAGGGAAAACACAAATATCAGCTTGATCGAAAACCTCTATGGCTCCTAAAAAGTTTTCAATGGTAGGGTTCAATCTCTACTATTTTCTATGGTGGGGTCCACTTGAGCTTCAAATCTCACTCATTCTTTTGCTCGTGCCCGAAAATGATCTCTCTGAATGGATGGACGGTGTGGATACAACACATAAATCCAAATGGGCCCACAGAACTGGTGACGTCACTTTAGTAGTGAATCCGCGTCCATGGATTTTGGGGAGCCAATTAGGTGTTTACGTGGTAATAGCTTAGTGGGTCTCGTCACTATTTCTATTGATATGGTCCACCTAAGATTTGGATCTTCTGATGATTTGGGATCACACCCTAAAATGAGATGAAAAAACAAATGGACAGCCTGGATATACAACAAATACATCAAGATTGGCCCCACACGGTTAGGGTAACATCCAGTAAGTTGTTATTAGGTAACAACTAATTCGCTCCCCGGATTTGGGGACCGGATCAGGTAAGATCCCGATCCACCGAGGTGGGTGGGGGCAAATGTGTCACATTAACATATTTTAAACATTTCAGATGTTAGTTAACAAACATGTTATTCTAAATTCAATACTAGTCTTCCATCTTCGGATTCAGACTTTAGATTCAGATTTCAGGTTCAGACTTCGGAATTCAGATTTAACAAACAGGCCCTCAATCCTCCACAAGGAAATAGTGCAACCGGACTCATACCGATGCAGACACAAGACCTTTTCACGTGTCCCAACGAAGAAAACGCCCACCAAAAGCGTCTTCCTTGTGGCTAGGCGACTATTGAGGAGCATAGAAGACCCTACACGCATGATTTGACACATAGAAGGCCCCACATTGGGAGGACACTTGTGTAGGAGGAAGGAGGAAGAAGACCCACTGATAGAATTCACTGTCTTCAGGCGCCCGATCGGGCGCCCGAACTTGGCCTCTCTGGCGCCCGAAACTCTCTGAACGTTTTTGGACGTCTTCGGGCGCCCGACCGAGCGCACGAACATTTGCGCAGTTGTTTTTTTTTCCGTTTTTTTTTACTTGACTTTGAGGGTAATTTAGTCTTTTACTTGTTTTTAGTGTTTATTTAAGAGGGCTAAGCCCTAAACTCGAAATTAACTTTAAATATTGATTAATGAAAAGCCTCTTGGTGCTTCTCTCCTTCTCTCTCTCTCTCTAATGGTGATGTTTCTTCTTCCTTGATTCCTCTTTCTTCTATTTGCTTCTTATGCCCCTCTACTCCTTCTTCTAGGTAATTTTATTTATCCCTAACCTATTTGTTTTGCTAACCACAATCCCAAAATCTGATTTTTTTTTTTTTTTCCTAAACCCTAAGTTGTCAGATTTTCAAATCCCTAATCCAAAATCCCTTGATTTCCTGGATTAGAGATTCCTCTTAATTGATTGGGTTATAGCCATGCAAGATCGGGAGGTTCCATCCCTCGCCGGATCCAACCATAGTGATAATTGAATCTCATACTTCATGGTTGTGATGAATGGCCCGTTCCATTGCATGTTCCTTGTGATTTTCTTAGCTTATGATGATTATTGCTAGATTTTATATTGTTATTGTCTTTTAGTTCCGCTGATTTAATTGTGTTCATGAGCATGCATCATAATTAGGGCATCCTTCATCAAATTTGTTATCAGAGAATAGGCTTGCATGGTTTTGTCTAGATTGAGTTATCAAAAAAAATTAGGGTTTTGATTTTTAGGTTTAATTTAGGAAAGTTCCAGATTTAGAAAGTTTTCAATTTTAGAAACTTTCCAATTTTAGAAACTTTCCTAATTTAGAAAATTTCTAGATTTGAGTCGTTTCCTGTTTAATTTAATCGTGTCAGTTCATATTAGTGTTGCATTCATCGCATTCATCTTATGAGTCATAACACCTAGTAGTCTAGTTGGGTAGAGTTTGGTTCAAGTCTTCATTGTATGCCCACGAGAAGAGGTAGAGGTTTCGGACTTCAGCCTACCATGAATAACGAGCAGTTATCTAAGCAACTTGCTCAATTGATACAAAAGATAACCGCTCTAGAAGCAGGTCAAAAGCGTGAGCTTGCCCGCCTTGAGAACCAAATCACCACTACCATGACTAAGGTCAAACAACTAGAGGCGTCCCAAAGGGAAAACCCCGCTGTAGGGGATGATGCGCACTCCCAGGTGGGAGGAATCTTTGAGGAACGCGCTGCCGCACGTGAAGGTATTGAGGATAGAGATCATGGCAATGGTCGTGGTGTTGTGCGTGAGGCACGAGCTACATTTGATCATCAAGACCGCTATGATCCAGATGATCGTGCGATGAAAAGTGTGAGAGTGGAGGCCCTAAGTTTTGATGGGCGTCTAGATCCCAAAGCATTCCTTGACTGGGTTGCTGACATGGACCACTACTTTGATTGGTATGGCATGTCAGAAAACCGTCAAATGCTGTTTGCTAAGATGAAGCTTGTGAGCCAGGCCAAGCTCTTTTGGACTAGCACCGACCGTAAGATAGAAAGAGTTGGTAGAGCCCCTATCACACATTCGTATGAGATGAAAGAGAAGTTGAAGGAGAAGTACCTTCCTCTCTCATACCGTCAGAAGCTCCTTGACCAATGGCAATCCTTACGCCAAGGGTCAATGTCTGCCGCTGACTACATCGCTAAATTTGAAGAATATGTGATGCGATGTGATATCCAAGAAGACCCTCTAGTAACGCTCTCGCGTTTCAAGACGGGCCTTCGTGCGGATCTTCAGCGCGAGCTTATAACTCGGCCCTTAACGGACTTGGATGAAGCATATCAAGTCATGCAGGAGTTAGATCAATATCTGAAGGCTCCTGTCATTCGTCGTTTTGAGTCTCGAGACTCCAGTGCTAGATCTAGTTCCTAGGGTACTAGACCTAATATTGGTAGTCAACCTAGAGCACAGGCGACCATTCCGCCTAGGCCTAGGGAGGACAAGGGCAAAGGGGTTCTTGGTGCTAGTCCCAGTAACACAAGCCAAGTCAGGTGCTATGAGTGTGGCAATCTTGGCCACATGTCTAATCAGTGTCCTACGAAGAGTCGTGGAAAAGCCTTAGTTATAGGCGAGTCCCACGAAGGGGAAGATAACCAGGGTGATTATGAAGTTGAAGAGTATCACCCTGAAGGAGGACTTACTGATGAGGAAGAATTAGATGGAGAAGCAACGCTTGCAGTAGTCAGGCGTTGTGCTAGCTCAGTCTATAAGTAGTGTTAACTGGTGTCGAAACACTATCTTCTACACTATTGCCAAGTGTGGTGAAAAGAATTGTAAGGTGATAGTGGACAGTGGAAGTTGTCAGAATGTGATTTCCACTAACACCTTAGATCGCTTGAAACTGAAATCCACACCTCATCCAGACCATATAAAGTTTTCTTGGGTTGACAAGACATCCCTACCTGTCACCCATCAATGTCTAGTCCCCATCGAGTTTGGGTCATACAAAAAGTCCCTGTGGTGTGATGTTTTACCTATGGATGTGGGACATGTTATCGTAGGTAGACCGTGGCTATTCGATAATGATGTCATGATCTTTGGCCGTTCGAATGCATGTACCTTCATGCATAACGGTAAAAAGATCAAACTTAACCCCATGCCACCCTGAGAACACACTAGGGAAGAAGAAGGATGAAGAAGGCAAGTGAGCCTAGAGGAGTGGGGAAATCCAAGCCTAAGTCTCTACATATAATCAGTACAAGAGAGTTTGAAAAAGAGGCTAAGGAGGATTCTATGGTGTATGCCCTTGTGGCTAGAGAGATTACACCTAAGGTTCCATCAGAGTTGCCCCGTGAGGTAACCTCGGTCCTGAAGGATAAAGTGATGTATTTCTTGAAGACTTACCGAATGAGTTGCCACCTATGAGGGACATACAGCATGCCATTGATCTTGTCCCAAGGTCTACTCTACCGAACCTTCCTCACTACAGGATGAACTCTGCAGAGCATGCAGAGTTGAAGAAGCAAGTTGATGAGCTTCTGCAAAAGAGTTTTGTTATGAGAAGAATACGAGCTGACCTCAGGACTGTTGTGAGAAGAATACGAGCTGACCTCAGGATAGATCTGGATCAGCCTGTTTAGCTCAAATCCGACTTGAAAACAAGTCATCAAGTCTGACCGACCCAGCCTAGAGAGGAGAGGCGATCCCTCTAAACGACCTCATAAGGCTGACCTCTTTCATTGTAACGAGCTGGTTCCATTACCGCAATTTTCTCAAGTTTGCGCGTAATAAGAGGAAAAGAATCCGGGAAATCTCTAACCAACTCGCCAAAGATCTTCGAAGATCACGGACAACTCAGGAAATCTCAGAGATCCGAGATTTCCTCTACGAGCATCACAGCTGCAGAAAGGGAATGTAATCCCACAATCTAAGTCTATAAATTGATGCGTTCTCTTCATCATCGAGGTACGACACAAAAACTGATCAAAAGAGAGATTTAATCTTTCGAGATCCAACTAACTTAGGCATCAGAGGGCTAACGGCTGGACCCCAGCCACCCCCCTTTAGCTTTCCTTTGTGCTTTACAGGATCCAGGAAAACTTCGGTTCAGATCCAGGCTTCTTTCAAGAAGAAGATCAACGTCATCCAACCGTCAAGATCAAAGGATCCTCATTTCGTCTGTTGACTAATTTTCAGCACCAACAGATTGGCACCGTCTGTGGGAACACGCCTTTTTCCTTTAACCAGGAAGTCCGTGTTCTCGCCCAATCGCTTAAGACGATCTCGACATCTTCCCTCTTTTTCATCATGGCCGGAAAAAGAAAATATAAAGGGAAAGCACCCGCGATCGCCGGACCTTCAGACAATCAAATCTCTGAGAATGAAGGATCGTTTCCCAACCCCCGCCATCCAGCTCGGTGGGAACTCTCCTAATTTTGCTCAGCAGGGGGGACAACAGAGACCTCGTAATCGGGGAATCAGATTATCCCTTCTCGAAGAGCAGGTCGGAGGGGTCACCCAAAAGCTGGGGGGCGTTGACGAACGATTCGGCTACGTGGACCAGAGACTGGACGAGATTAAAGCTCTGTTAACCGGTCTGGTCCATCCAACAGTCGTAAATAACAGAGACCGTGAAGGGCCTCAGCATACTCACCCTCAGCCTCAACAATCCCAGTGCTCTCACCAAACTCGGCCGTGACAGTGTTCTCAACACCCCAGTCCGGTCGAAGAAAACGAGGCCGCCAGCCAATCAACCGGGGCCAGATCTCGGTCAGTAACAAACCTGCCTGCCAGCGATCTACGGCATAGGCTCGAGGAGCGGAGGATGGCTCGTCTCGAGCATGAACGAGCTAATCGTGAAGCCAGCGACCGGGTGGACGACAACTTAAGCCCATTGGAGGCCGAGTTGAAAGAACTCCGGGAACAAATGGGCGATATTCAGA
>PVNU02000403.1:0-81942 GCA_003013855.2 Liriodendron chinense | reverse complement strand
TTTTGTACAAACCTGAATCCATTAATGATGTATCTATTAAATCTTCTTGCAATGAAGTTAGGGCCCGAGCCAGGCTTCTAACTTCTTTCGGAACTTGATCATTCCCAACATGGTCCACGTGCTTCCCGAGCCAATACGGAAACTTCTCATTGTGGATGCATTCTAGGAACCTTGATGCTCTTCGAGGCATCTCCTCCTTAATCACTCTCATGTGTTCACTGCATTTGATTCAATTTGATGAATAAGTAGAAAACTAGTGAGATTCTTATGAATTGACATTCCAAATAAACTATTCTTACTCTATGAATGGTGTGACCGCTTTAGTGTTGAACAACACATATCTATGTGCCTGTGTCCTATCAACATGTTGATAATAAACACGTCGATCTTTCCCAATGGACGACCCACTCCTGCCCCATAAAGTTCTCATTTCGAAACGGTCTATTGAATCTTGTCTCAACACTATGCAACTACCGAGAGTAGAAAGTTAGGCATTCTTCCGCTAGGTATCCTTCCGCAATTGAACCCTTTGGTCGACTTTTGTTTCGAATGTAGGACTTTAGTCTATGTAGGCACCTACAGTCACGAAGTAGACATAATTCTACATGATTCGATCTAGGACAACAAGATAAATGGAAGGTATTATTGAGACCTTAAAACACACCTCTCGATGGGGTACGTCCAACGGTACCGTACTGGTCCGACTAACATCGCCTCGCTCGCTAAATGTATGGGCAAATGCATCATGATATCAAAGAATGCCGGTGGAAAGATCCTCTCTAGATGGCGAAGCGTTAAAGCAATCTGAGATTCAAGAAATATAAAATCTTGCATTCGGCCGACCTTGGAACACAAATCTCTAAAGAATCCGCTTAATTCAAGCAGAAGACTGAACTCACGTTTCGAGGCAATGCCTCATGCACCCATCACTCGTTCGGCCCTCGTCATGCCATCTCATGTCTTTAGCTGTCTGTGCTTCCATGAACAACCTCTGTAGCCTTGGTATCAAGGGGAAATGCCACAATGTCTTCACTGAAATCTTCATAACTTTGGAGGGAGTAGTTGTTGCCTTGTCGCTTGAATTATGTTTTGTCATTTTCCATCATGGATGCACCACACACGGCACATGATTCATCGTTCACATTAGTCTTCCAATACAATTGGCAATCATTGAAGTATGCATCGATTTTGTTATAACTGAGGCCTAATTCCTTGATAATCTTCTTGGTCTCATAAAATGAATTTGGCAACGTCTCACCCTCAGGTCTCACCCTCAGGGAGTACGTCTTTCAACAATTTGAGCGACATGGTGAATGACTTGTTGCTCCATCCATTCAGGCACTTGAGTTGATATAGTCGAACAATAAAAGAGAGTTTCGTGAACTTCTCACATCCAGGATACAAGGCTTGTTCGGCGTCTTGCAACAACCTAAAGAATCTTTCAGCTTTAGAATTTGGTTCCTCTTGTATTGGCTCCTGTGATGGAAGTTCATTCGGAATGTCATTCACACCCCTTCCAAACACGTCATGCAATAATCCATGCATGTCATCGTGTAGAGATGTATCGCCACCTGTATTATTTGTAGGACCGGGAGTTGATGAAGAAGATGCCTCTCCATGGAACACCTAACGGGTGTAATTCAACATAATTCCCTCGCATCCAAGATGATCTACCACTTCTTTCCGAGCACGCCAAAAGAGGTTTCTACAATTTACACATGGACATAGGATCTTCCCCTTGCTAGCAGCATTGTTGAATGCAAATTCAATGAATTCCTTCATGCCCTCAACGTATTCCAAGCTCACCCTTGACTTTTGCATCCAACTCTTATCCATCACTCTTATCCAACTTCGAACAATGCAATAGTCTGCCCAAAATTCATGCCAATCCAATCATTAGTTGGGCCCCACGTGAAGATGACAGGGATATACACACGTGTAAGATTCTAAGAAAAGGCGAAAAATTATATATTATTCAAGGGTTGCCACAAAACAAATATGATTAACAAGTGTAAGATGTCAAATATGTTTATTATATATTATTTAAGGCTCTAGATGAAAATAAATGGGTGCATTCTGAAGAATATACATTACATGCTCAGTGGATGACAAAGCCTGGATATGTCAGTTGGCAAGAAACCCTTCAAACCTTGATTTTCTAGACCTCTGCACACGGACTAGTAAAATTATAGTAAATTACAGATATAAAAAAAGTACCAATGAATTTATTACAGAATTTTCATCAAGGGCTCATTATAAAGGTACAATTAAAACATTCAAGAAGTAGCTATTGATTAGAAACTAGAAAATTATCATATGCACATGTACTTGAAGATTATATGCTATAACCATCTGTTTGCAAGATCATGGACACACTTGTACAGACTGAAAAGCTGAATATGGTGTGCATATTTGACTTCCTACCTTCCTATTGGCCAGCTGAGACTGAAAACTATACCTAACTATTAAGTAACAAAATTTGTTAACTCGATGATGCAGTGGAAGATAAATCCACAAACTACATGTTCAGAACCACCAATAACAAATTACCAGTATTACTAATAAGAATCGAGTCATCTTGGCCAATCCCAGTGACAAACAAAAAAGAAAAGGCTAGCTGGTCTTCAGTTACACAGATCTAAAATATTACAGTGAGAGGAGATCCCAAATAGAAAGTGCATGAAATAATTTGAGGAATCAGGTTCTGGGAAGAGAATAATAAAGCCCTACGTCTCATGAGGTGTCCATTGCTAACCATATAAGCAAAAGCATTAGCAGTACACATAGAAAGGTCCCATGGATGTCATGACTTGTTCAATATAAATAATTACATGAACAAGAGTCTGGGGTGCAATGGAGTAAAGAACTCCGAGGACCAATGATAAGCCTTATCTTGGCTTAACGGTGAAACCTAAGTCTTAACTCCTTCACATAGAGAAGTTGGGATAACACAACCACCATTACATAAGACCAGGCCCACTTTGAATGACCCTCTCATCACTCAAAGAAAGCAACACCCCCTTCCTTTATTTTCTTCTTCTTTTTTAGGTGGACTAGAAAGAAAGTTGTCTCTGAAAACAAAAGCAATAGGCCCCCACCATTTTATTATGGCAGCAGGAGTCATTTGACTATTTTATTCAGCAGGAAATATGAATCAGCTGACAAAAACATTGATACATAGATTACAAAAAAAAATCGTGGATTACATTCAACTCTTTCTTTTCTTTACACTAGCATCAATTTACAGATTTAGAGGAAGATATTGCTGCAAATTAACATTGTTTCAATTTCTGAAATGTCACAGGCTTCGATACGAAGGAGTCCATACCATTTGCAAGGCATTCTGCTGCACTCTCCGCTGATGCATTCGCCGTCAACTGCAATACACCAACTACCACAAGTTTGTTACACAACACTGGAACAACATTGCTGTTAGTTTATTTCTGTCAATGCATATAGTAGGAGGAATTTCAAAGTTCTGCTCATCAGCTAATGCATGTTGGACTGCCAAATGATGGACCACACAATGGATGGGAATATTGTTATTTCTTTCTTGTGATGTATGTTAGTAGATAGTTGTCTTGCCTCTACATCATTTACCATGTGCGTGGTATCCATGGATGAGATCCGGATAGCTCATCCCTTGCAGCTACAACATGTAAGCTAGATTCATATTGACACCCGGATCTATAGCTCAAGTGGTAGAACGAATGAAGATAGCCTCATTTCAACACTGAGGTCATGGTATCGATTCCCGAAGTGGGGGTGGGTAACATTGCAGCGTGACTAACAGCGGGGGTGTGTGGGTTGATTCTTTGTCTGAGATGAAACGTGCATCATGTGAAGTATTCAAATATGGTGCTCCTCAATTATGCTAGGCCAGCTGGCATTTGTGGTTGTGAGGTACTCTTTTTTTTTTTTTTTTTAAATTTGTTATGGAGATAAAAAATTATCCCGAAATCTAAATATAAATCTATCTGATTTTTTAAGGGTGCAGATAAACTCTTGAGGTAAATGGGATTTGCAGTGCACCTACCTATTATATGACAATCAGGCTGCTTAACGCATAGCAACTAATCCGGTCCAACAAAAGAATTAAACAAATCGAAATTGAATAGGACATTGACGATCTACCAATTGTTGGCAAAAAAGGTATCTGAAAATCATTTGGAAAAGCATGGAAGTCTATTTTTCAAATCATCCGTTGGACACAAAACATGCCATACTGGTATGACTGACACTAGTCATTGGTGGACGATGATCTTCCACCAGAAATTAGTCTTCAAGAGACTATACTGCAGATTCATTTCAAGAACACATGAGTAAACAACCTCTATTTTGGTAGACCCAGAACACTTGGGTAGTGCCCTGTGAAACTCAATTTTAGTGAACCAAAGTCACCTAATGGGATTCTTTATGACTCCATATCCAACCTCTGGTCATGGGACTCTGTAACTAGGCAGAGGAAGTCTATAATGATAGTTGTGCCCATTAAGTATTCCTTCGTAGTAATCCTGCTTAATGTGCCACATCACACATGCACACTCATGTACTAATGTTGAGAACTCACTCATACCAGCCAAGATCTAGGCATACTGCTTAAGCTACCATCCAGTACCATGACAACCTTTGCTAATGAGCTTTCATGGCCTGCCACTGGTTACGAATTGTATCGGGTAGATGAAGAACTGCCCATCCAAACCTCTCCACATCATTGTATCTAAGCCAACGTGCCTGGCTGGCTACAATGTCATTCTATGGTTTCATTGGTCAAACCAATACATGCACAAAGCATGAAAAAAAAAAAAAAACCCCAATAAACAGGAATAAGAACAGCTAGCACATGCATGACAAAAAAAAATGATCATTACAAGAAAATGGAACTACTAAGATTGGCTTCAAAGGGCACACAAGTGACAAGCCAGCACAACATTGATTCGCCATTAACCAAAAGTTTCCTTAATAGGACAATCCTAGTCATCCAATGAATTAGCCTTCTCCCCAAGTGAATGTCAGGCATGCCTTTTGTAATGTACATATGTACAATACAAGACAAATTGTTAAACTTCTCTGGCCCATTCACTATTGGTATATACCATGTGTGTTGACAACATGGAGGCATGGTAGGAAAACCGCAGCTTCAGACGAAAAAAGAGATCAAGCAACTGCGTTCGAGAAGAATTACATATAGAAATGTATAACCTTTCAAACCTAAATGGATCCAATTACACGAAAAAAAAAAAGAAAAGAATCAAGCAACTGAATTCGAGAAGAATTACATACCAAATTCAAAGCACACAACAAAACCCCCAAAATAAAATAAGGAAATCTTTTCAAAAGCAACCAAAGGTCAAACCCTAGAATTGCAACCAGTGCAAGCAAAATCACAAACACATAGTCTACAAACAAACACCTATCATTGAAATAACCGCTCAACCGAAACATCCTTTAAATTAAAATCATTTGATCAAATCCACAGAAATTAAAACCCAAAAAATCCACCGATTCCACGAATTTTACAAGATTTACACACAAGCAAGCTTTCCATTACAACAAAATAAGAATTCAAAAAATGTTCTATTTGGAAGAAAATTCAAGAAAGAGCGAGAAACCGTCGAGTCATACTGAAGAAAGGAAATTCGGCACTTACACTGAATGTCGGAAGATCTGAGCTGGAATCGTTGATTTTATGAGGGGAAGGAGAAAGGGAGAGAAATGGAGGAAAACTATAGCAGAGATTTTGGCTCTCTGATAAAGAAAGGGGAAACCATCTCCAGAAGATGAGAGAGGAAGGTTTTGGAGAGAGAGAGAGAGAGAGAGAGAGAGAGAGAGGCAGATGATAGGGAGCGGATTAGGTATGAGAAATTTCGTCTGTAAACCTCACTTTTTACCCTCCAGCCAAACTAAATCCCTTAATCTCTATTTTCCAATTCTAAACTTAAGTTGTACGGATGTAATTTTTTTGGACAGAAATACCCTTGGTTTCTATTCTGTTAACCCTTCGTTTCTTCCTTCGTTTTACTTCGATATTCTCTTCTACTATACCCAACAACCCATTTTTTTTTCTCTTCATTAGGGGCTATAACAAAAAAACCCATGTCCTTTTCATATGAAATCGGTTTCACTCCACCGTCCTCTTCTCTTACCCCTTGAGCTCATGTTTTACAAGAATGGCGGCCATGGACAGGTAAGAATGAAGAATGAATGTCATTTTTTTCACAATGACTCGTGTTTTTTTTTCCACGTAGGATGTGTGTTTTATTCGCAATGAACGTATTTTTCCATAAGCACGTAAGAATGAAGTGAAACACGGAATTTCATTGCAAGCACATAAGACCATGGAATTTTTACCGAGATCTCAGTGAATTTTCACCAGACCAGAGACTTTTAACCGAGATCTCGGTAAAAATAACCGAGATTAGAGACTTTTCACCCAGATAACCAAGATCTCGGTGAATTTCCTGTACTTAGTGAAAATTAACTGAGCCCATTGTAAAATTCACCAAGACATTTACTGTACTCTTTTAAAGAATAACGAATGTATTTTTTCAAAGAGAACTCGGCCAATTTCACTGTACATTGAAATTCAAAGAGAACACGACCAATTTCGTTTTGTGTAACGATTCACTAATAATATTTTGTCGTGTTTATTTGCAGTTAAATGGCTGCTAGAATCATTGTATGTTGTTACAGTGGGGAGTTGATATGTGAAAATAATGGATACACGTATAAGGGTGGAAAGTTAAAAATTATTTCTTTGAGTGTCGGGACTACATATGAGATCTCCCACTGAAAATGTACACGATTATTAAAACTACACCGAAGGATTATGGATATTAGGATGAAAGTGATGTACCCATATTAAACCAATCAATCCCTCCATCTAAATTGAAGACGACGAAGATGTGCTAGTGTTCTTGGCTGCATAGTCCGAGCATCAGAATACATTCATGCCTTTCATCTAGAGACAGTGTCGCACATTAATGAGACCATACACGAAGACTCCGTCGGTTAGAGTGGTGTGAACATGATGTCGTCGTTAAACATGATGCTCCTGTATTGGGAAATTCGTGTGAGGAATGTGGCATTAACTGGACAGTTGACCTTAGCTTGAAAATGTGAATATATGGCATCACCTTTGCCTACAAGAGTGTAGGTATCTTCATCGTCACCTTTGCCTACAAGAGTACAAGTGCCTTCATCCTCACTTTTGCCTATAAGAGTACACGTTCCTTCATCCTCACATTTTCCTAAAAAAGTAAATGTGCCTCATCCTCCACCACCGACTTGGTCTGTGTACGTCTTACCGAAATTCCACAGCTCGAGCCACCTCAAACATCAAACTTCATGACTGGTCTAGTTAAATGTACCTTTCGATGATGGCGTATTCTTCAATGCGAATCTATCGAAATATTCAGATTCGTTGGATGACCCAATTAAGATAGCTGTTTAGATAAACATTTAAGGATAAGAAAAATTATCAATATGCTTTGACCCAATTTGTAATTCGCAAAAAACTTCCAATATAGGGTCATGTACTCGTCATCCAAAAGATTTACCGTCGTATGTTTCGAAGATAAGTGTATATGGAGGGTTCATGCATCTAGGGTGAATGATGTGGGATATTCAAGATAAAGACTTATAAATCTAAACACATATGTAGCATGTCATGGATGAAGAGCGATCACCAGCAAGCAAGTAGTAAGTTAGCCAGTGAGTTGGTTATTAGTTGTATTGAGTAGCGCTTGAGGTTAAGACTGAGTGATTATTATATCAGCTATGCATGATAAATATAATATTCTTATCAGCTACAAGAGGGCATGGTGGGCTAAGGAGATTGTGATCGAGCGTGTAATAGGATCTTACGAAGACTCTTACAATGAACTCCCCGGCCTATTTACATGAGCTGGTGAGGGGTTAACCCAGGGATGGTGATGGCCGTGCTTGTTAACCCACAGACAAACAGGTTCGAGCGATGTTTGTTGCCATCGGACAGTGCGTTACTACTTTTCAAACTTCTTTGCGAAGGGTACTGGCCATCAACGGGACGCACCTAAAAGGTAAATAAAAGGGTGTTTTATTCATGGCTACAGCCTTGGACGGTGACATCATATCCTACCAGTAGCATTTGGTATCGGAGAATCGGAGAACAATAACAGTTGGATTTGGTTCTTACCACCTCAATATTACATTAGGGTATCTTCTGGGTTTTGTTGTTATAATCAGACCGACATAAAAGTTTTAACGAAAGAAGTTCCCGAAGTCTTCCAATACACAATCCATGGCTACTGCGCCTACCACATATATAGAAACTTGGTAGATACATTTAAAGACAAGTCGTTGGAAATGTATTATTGGCAAGCTGTAAAGATGTGCAGAAAGACTGAATTTGAAAAGATAATGCACAATATTGAAATGGCAAACCCCCTAGTACAACATGGTTGATAGAAATAGGATATGACAGATAGGCATCTTCGCATTTTTCAGGAACAAAGATTCAACTTGGTTACTACTAACATATCGGAGTGCGTGTAATACTTTGTTCAAAGAAGCAAGAGAATACCCTGCGACTAAATTGATAGAGACGGTTAGATCGAAGATTCAAGAAATGTTCTACAAGAGAAGTGAATCTGTCTCATCATTTAGTAGATGGTTAACACATGGGCAGAGGAGCAACTAAATGATCTTCTAGAGAAGGCGCGCGATGCCTGTTGTTATGCAATTTCTCGAGATGAGTATTATATTGTGGGAGAATATAATGACACGGTTAAGCTTAACGAGCTTTCATGTACATGTCGCGAGTTTGACGTCAAGGGGTTGCCTTGTTTGCATGTTCTTTCAGCATGTATAAGGAATAATTTTTCTTATTATAATTATTGCTCCTCCATTTTGTACGGCCTAAAATTATCGTACCAGCTATAATGAATCGGTTCACCTAGTACATGACAAGAGCGGATGAGAATTATCAAACCAATTCAGGGAGTATTGTGCATTAATTAAACCCCTACAACAGAGAAGGTCAGCTGGAAGATCTAAGAAGATAAGAATTCCTTCACGTGCAGAGGAACAGAAAACAGTAAAGTGTGGAAGATGTAAGCAAACGGGGCATAATCGGCGAAAGTGCAAGTTTTCAATACCAGAGGAATAATGTATCTTTTGTGAATTTTTTTTTTTTTGTTGGAATGTAATGTGGACAATGAATGATGGAATGATAAATGTCTTTAAACATTATTAACTTGAATTTGGACTAGGATCATTTCCTTAGTTTTAGATTTGGGACTTATTGGTTGTTGGAGGATTAAATTTGTTGCGTGTGTAAGTGTGTGTGAGAGTGAGAGAACAATAGGAAATTGACAGAGATCTCGATCAATTCCTCTCTGTACCCATGCAAATTCACCGAGAATAGAGAGTATTATCTGAGATCTGGTTAATTTTGACCAATAATAGTAGGAATTGACAGAGATCTCGATAAATTGCCTCAATGTACCCGGGCAACATGCACCGAGAGCAGAGAGTATTAACCGAGAATCTCGATCAACATTCACCGAGTAACAGGAGGAATGGAACCGAGAGCTCAGTCAAAATTGCACCGAGAGCAAAGAGTATTAACCGAGATCTCGGTCAATTCCTTCTGTACTCAATGAATGTTGACCTGATATCATACTGACTTGAAGGTAATCATTCAAATTCAACTTCACCTGTCTCCATTCACCATTCACTATTCAACATTCAAAATTCATTCACCATTCAACATTTACCATTTACAAGTCACCATTCTCCATGCAACATTCACAACTCATTATTCACCATTCACAAGTCACCATGTAACATTCACATCATTCACCCTTTAACATTCACAAAGTCACCATTCACCATTCACCATTCACAAGTTACCATATCAACATTCAAAAGTCATAATTCACCACTTCACAAGTCACCATTCCACCATTCAACATTCACCACAAGTCACCATATCACAAGTCACAAAACACCATTCAGGAATGCACCAGTCATAGATAACGATTCCATATAAGTACTAGTGATAGAAATCATAAGTCCTTATACAATATTCACAACAAATAAAAATATAACATTAATCAAATATTATAACATATCACAAATTTCCCACCTCCTTCCCTGCCTAGGAGATTCAACACTCAAACAATCATATGCCAATGAGTTTCTAAATACTTGAGTGTATTGTTCAAACTCTTTCTTTGATAAAAGTTCACTGCTGCACAGTATGTCAATATATTTCATTACAAATATGCCACAATCAGAACTGTTCGCCTGCTTTGGTAGAGAAAACCTCTTCACGGACGGTCCCACTTCTTCTTATCAAGCGCAGACGTGTCTCCTGTGGCATGGAAGATTATAAGGAGTCCTTCAGTAATGATCTTAATCTCTTTTTTGTATTTAATTAACATTTTAGTCCGTAGACTATCGTGAACAATAATTTCTCTTTTTTCTGGGTGGATGACGATAAGAATCTAATATGTATTATTGAAGTTCATGGGTACATATACCTGTCCATGTAAAATAAAAGAAAATATCATTTAAGACATGACAGAGAAGTTTTAAGATATATCCATTATCCCGTTTGGATAAGTTTTAACGAAGATATTACTCGTTCATAGCACCACATGGCCTTAACCCCTTTTTCATTGTTTTACAATTGTAAATGCAATATCCTTTTCAAATTCTAATTCTAGTTGCTCGATACTCTTGCCCTGGTCCTGATACTTTTTCAATTTGGGCAAAATGAGATTGAGACTTGGATGTTACAAACAGAATTACATATCACTAAAAATCTCATAAAGATGGAAAACAACTTAACCACAATCTAAAGTGAACATTTACCAAAAGGTAGGTGGGGCAGAACTTACAATTTTGTGAATATGCTGCTGAACAGTCATTCTGCCTTGTTTTAAAAAATGTAATATATTTGTCGATAGCCTAAGCAACAAGAAAGGATGATTCAACTTAAATGGATTGAGAAATGAGGTAAATAGATGTAAATAAATCACATATATAGATTGAGAATACTTACAATACTATCAACCCATTCATCTTTCGTCCAAATTGAATTAAAGCAAACACCCTCTCTCGAATTTTTTATTTACATCATACCAAGCCTCTAATTCTTCAACTTGCTCCACCGATAACTCTCTAAATGGGTCCATCTGCATATTTAATTGTATTGGAGAAGTACTGAAGTCTTTGGTTTCTTAAGAGTCGGTGATGATGTCGGGAGTTGTAGGAATGACAGACAATGACAAAAATGAAAATTTCTTGATATAAGAAGGCTTCAAAAGAAGATTTCAGGAGTAGCTGTCACTACTACATTTTCTTTCTCTACTACAAATGGTTGACTATTCAAGGGTTGTCTATCAATCTCTTCAGTATCCTCTATCACGATAAATTCTTTATTCCCCTTGGGTAACGATTCTATTAATTTCCTTTAGTTCCCTCTAACTTTACGAATTTAGTCCCTGTACCTCCACTTCTTCGTTCCCTTATACCTCCACTTCTTCCTCTTCCTACAAAGTAGATAAGAGTATTATTTAAATTCACAAAACAATTGGTTCAAAGTAAACATAACAGTTCACAACTGGTATAGAGTGAATTTGACCAAGTATTCGGTCAAATTTCACCAGTACAGAGAAGCTTTCAAGTAATATCACAAGTAAAAATGATATCGTATATTACAACACAACATAATTCGTAAAAATTATATCACAAGTAAAAAAAATGTCCTACATTGGACTTCACAACATAATTCACAAAAAGTATAGCAGAACATAATTCACAACACACATCTTGTCTAAGCCTTCTTCCAACTTCTTCCTCTCTTCTCTCCTTCCCTCTCCTTTTTGAACTCCTGTCTCTCCTTCTCAACTCTTTTCTCTATTTCTTCAACTCTTCTCTCTCCTTTTTGAACTCTTTCCTCTCTTTCTTCAACTCCTTTCTCTCCTTTTTGAACTCATTCCTCTCTTCGTTCAACTCCTCTCTCTCCTTTTTGAACTCTTCCCTCTCTTTCTTTCACTCTTCTCTCTCATTCTTTAACCCTTCACTCACTTTCTTTAACTCCTTCCTCTCATTTTTTTAACCCATTCTACACCTCTTTTAGTTCTTCCTTTAATATGATCAATTCTACCATTCCCTTCTCTCCCCTTCCTCTCCTTCTCTTTTTCACTCTCCTTCTCCCTCTCCCTCATCTTTCTCATCATCTTCCTCTACCTCTTCTTGTAGATTGAGTGCTCTCTTCTTTTGTACTTCTTGATTCTTTTCAATAAAACCATCTTCAATGCCTTAAAAATAAATGTAACATTAAAAGAGATGTAATATATTAGAGATGTATATGAATTACTAATATTTAATAGTATAGAGGAGATTGCATGACATCTTACCTGAAACCTTTTCCAAACCAAACGAATAACCTTTGTCTCCAGTACTTCACTGGTGGGTTCCAGGCTAAGGATTATATTTGTCTATAAAAAATAATACGTTTCAAGTTCACGTTTATAACCTACATGAAAGGTAAGCAACCAAATAGAGAATATTAGACTTACGTCTTTACTCTCCAAAACACGTATATTGTTGTACCTCCACCCCTTCCAACCTCAATATTGAATGAAGCGAGAAATTTGAGAGGAATAAATGAGATCACACTCTCTCTCAGGGCCGACACTCTTTCAACACGCCATATCTGTTACAATGACATGAAGTTGGCACAAAGTTATAATGCTATAATTTAATAAATACAATAGTTATGTGGAATAAAAAAAAAATCCTTACTTGTAAATGAAAGATGCAGCCATAAAATTGTAGGTTTTTCTATTTAAACGCGACGTCTTGACCGCTGTGAGTACACTTTCAGTTGTTATCCGGAATGCCAAACTACCTTAGGGATACCTGTTGAACACTTCTAAAGAGTCAACCAATTCAATGTATTCCAACTTGCAATAGCACTTGGAGTCCGTGCCTCTAACAAACCACTCAACACACATCAATAATGCGACCTTCACACATCTTTATGCTTATTAGTGTCAACGATCTTATCAACACCTGATAGATGTTTCTTGTATATTGGATGTTGTTTCTTCAAATATTTCTTTTTTATTGACTTCTTACTGCTACCTATCTTGGGCATGGTAAGGTTTTAGTCTTAAACACTGTTATAAGGGCAAAGTCCATCTCAGTAAACTTCAACAATTTTTCCCTTATTTAAAAAATAAGGTCACCAACATCACCCCTATGTC
Organism: Liriodendron chinense; assembly: GCA_003013855.2. Taxonomy (NCBI): domain Eukaryota; kingdom Viridiplantae; phylum Streptophyta; class Magnoliopsida; order Magnoliales; family Magnoliaceae; genus Liriodendron; species Liriodendron chinense. The sequence continues at coordinate 68,680 of PVNU02000403.1, read as the reverse complement.
TCGAGAAAAGATAATGCGCTAAGGATGCTAGATATCTAAAGATGGAATATCTAATAGAAATGAAAATTGAGATTGCCCAAATAAACGTAGCCTACTGTCATTTTTCTCTAACCCAATGTTAACTTTATTAAACCACCATTTAAGAGTATATCTGGAGGACAAGTTTAGGTTATCTCTCTTTTTCGAAGATTCTTCATTTCCTAAAAACTAGAATGAAATACAAATAAGAATAATTTATAAGAAGAAACTATTCACATGAAAGAATCATATTAAATATGTGAACTAAATATAACACCAATAGTAAAAAGTTAATTAAAAAGGACACCAATTAATCACAAATTCACCATAACACCGATTAAAATAAATTAATCACATATTCATAAAGTACAGAGAGACTTTCAATAGAGAACAGAGAAAATTGACCGAGATCTCTGTGAAAATTAATCGAGACTAGTGGAATTTCACCGAGATCTTGGTGAATTTTACATAGGCTTAGTGATTTTCACTGAGACCAGGGAATTTTCACCGAGACCAATGAATTTTCACCGTGATTTTCACTGAGACCAGGTTATTCACCAGAACATGCAAATCTCCGAGACCATGAAAGTTTTCACAACAACCAAGCCATTTTCAACAATTTTCACCGAAACCAAGTAAAATTCCCCAAGAGCAAGGAATTTTCATCAAGACAAGGGCAAATTTATTCACTGAGACTAGGGAATTTTCACTGCGACCAGGGAATTTTCACCGCGATCTCGGTGGAAGTTAACGGAAAAATTTTTTCCCTCCGTTTGTAAACCTCACCTTTTACCCTCCAGCCAAAGTAAATCCCTCAAAATTCTTTCACTTGGTGCATTCAGTTCAACATACATTCAATTCAGCATACATTCTTTCAGTTACATACATCCTTTCATTTACATACATTCTTTCAAATCAACATACATTCTTTCGTTCTGTCAGTTTAAAAGTGCATTCACCCATTCCAATCACCATTCACATAGACCCTAATCAACATTCAAGAAATCGACCAAACCCTAATCAAAATTCAAGAAATTGACCAAACCCTAATCAACATTCAAGAAATCTTCACATGTATTTGAAGAATGCATGGAAAAAAAAAAAAAAAAAAACCTGTGCAGGGCTTGTTGGACGGAGGAGCCATCTTCAACCTCTTGGAATTGGAATTGGAGATTTTTGGAGAAATTGACGAGAAGAATGCCGACAATGGCGGAGGAAGAGAAGAGAAAGGAGGAGCAAGGCGAGGAGGAAGAGGAGAACAGAGGAGCAAGACAAGGGTATTTCGGTCCAGAAAATGGAGGTAAGTTTAGAATTGGAAAGTGGAGATGAGGGATTTACTTTGGCTGGAGGGTAAAAAGTAAGGTTTACGGACAGAAATTTCCCATTAGGTATCAGTGTTTGGTGTTTGGTGGTCTACTTGTATCGGTGCCTCGTGCACTGTTGGACATACAAAATGGATAATCCAGATTGACCGATCAGTTGGCCTTACCATCCTTTCGAACATTCTGATCTTCAATTTTATCAAAGTGCGCCTAGTTGATGCATCCACTTGGAAACTCCCAATTGATTGATCTGAACCATCAATTTCAATTTCAGAACACAGTTCATGGACCACCACGTAAAAATCACACCATCAGATAATCTAATCCATCCTTGATTTAACCTTCTTTTCTTTAACCATCCTTTTTCCAAGTTATGGATTGGATGGCTACGACTGTCTGTAAAAGAAATTCTTTAGAATTTTAAGCAATTCATGATGGGCCCTAACTAATAGATGGAATAGATTGTTATTGGAGCTATTTGTTTAAACATCTTAACCGCCATATTAAAAGTCACTGATCAAAAGTTAATATTTGTTGGATTGGTATGGTATTTGTGTGGTAACCCTTGAGATATGTGCTGGAAATAGTGAACGGTCTTGATCAATGAATTGGAATGTCTATGTGTCCCAATACAATTGAGAGCACTATAACTTCTTGTTCTTAAGAGCATTCGTGCATCTCTCCTTGGAAAAATAGAATTAAAACTATAGTTATATAGTAATTGTGGAAAATAGAATTAAAACTATAGTTATATATAATTGTGGACCACGTGCTCTTGGCTTGTGGGACCCACCTTTGGGGTCTTGGGTCCAAATCCATTTTCAGCTCAACCACCATAATAATAATAATAATGGAGCTTGCTAATTCCACACGCGCGTGGATCCTGGGAGCCTTCCCAATCCACCTGCAGGCACCTGACGCCCAATATGAAACATGTGTGCTAGATCAGATCTGTCTATCATGTGGGCCACACCGTTTTGATCTTTTGGACTAAAAAATCTGGCTATTCCCGGCTAACGTGGGCCATAGCATACAGAATAAATGTACTGCTGGGAAACTTTTGTTTCTGACCGTTGGTTTACATTGTACATTGCAACCTACCTGATGAGTTGAACTGCCTGATTTTCGAGACAGAAGATCCAAACATCATTTCCGATGGAAGGCTCTGATCTCTCGCACATGTACCATATTGGCACGTCCAGTCCCACGTGGATGGGCAGTGCTCCCACTCGCGTGTGAAATTAGCAAACCGTTCTAATGATAAATACTAAGGTTTTTTCAGAATTTTCAATTTCAACTTACTTTCATTATTTATAACCATAATTAATGTATGATTTTTTAAGGTCATGGTTTATGATTTTTTAATTCGGTTTGTCAAAATTCTAATTTTTTGAAAATTTTCAATTTTTTTAAATTCATAATTTTTTTTTCTAATTTCTCAATTTTTTCAAAATTATCAAAATTATATCAACTCTTTACATATTCTCATTTTTTTTTGTAAAACTATCAATTTTTTTTTCAAATTTTGATGTATATTTCAAATTCTCATTTTTTGAATTTATCAATTTTTTAGAATTATTAATTATTTTCAAAATTATAATTTTATGAAAGTTTTTCAATTTTTTCAAAATTCCATTTTTTTCAAAATTCTATTTTTTAATATTCTTAATTTATTTGAATTCATCAATTTTTTGAAGCAAAGTATTAGACTTTTGGCCTCAATTTCCAATCAACTGAGGCGAAATGGTAGAACTTTAGCCTCATTTTCGAACAACCGAGGCGAAATAAAAATGGTAGACTTTTAGCCTCAATTTCTGACCAATTGAGATAGAATGTTAGACTTTTACCTTCATCCTCTCATAATGACGCAAAGCGGTAGACTTTTAGCCTCAGTTTCTCACAATTGAGGCAAAATGTTAGACTCTTAGCCTCATTTTCTCACAACTAAGACAAAATGGTTGACTTTTAGATACATTTTCTCACAATTGAAGCAAAATGGTAGACTTTTAGTATCATTTTCTGGCATAGTAACCCCATATATGTGCTTCAAAACCCACACTACAAAAAAAAGGATCAAAGGCTACGGCTTAAATCCGTAGCCATATATCAAAAGCTACGGATAAAATCCGTCGCTGGTCCGATCTAGTCCGTAGCAATTGCCGCAGTATCCGTAGGTCTTTAATTATAGCTACGGACACTATCCGAAGCCTTAAATTTATAGCTACGGAGTAAACACGTAGCTATAACATAGAGTCCGTCGCCGTTAACAATACAACTACGGACGTGTCCGTTGCCGTTGCTAGCTATTGCTACGACTAGCTACGGATTAGTCCGTCGCCGTTTGGAGGAGGTACGGATCAGTCCCGTATCTGTAGATAGATTAAGCTACGGATCAGTCCGTCGCAGTTTGTTGTCAGTATTAAATCTTTTATTATTTAGCTACGGACTAAATCCGTAGCAGTTTTTTAAACCCAACAAAAAGTTGCCCCTTTGTTGCTAGTGCATGGCCTGTGCCCTTGCCCTGTTTTAAATCAAATGAAAACAATCCATCCAACATTCATCCAAATAAAGTAACAATACAAAGCCAATTGAAGTTATTTGAAGGGAAAGTCAAAATACTAAATATACTCGAGTTCTAATTACAAGAAATTAGATGACTTGTTTAGATAGGAAAAAAATTTACAAAGAAGCCGAGATCCTTGAGTTCCATATAAGTTTCTTCGAATGAACCAAGGCTCTCTACTACCGCCCACCATTTTCTCTACAACCCTCTGCAAAATTATCCGAGTATAAAAACCTCATTGCCTGTGATATGCTCCGAGTAGTTTTGAGTCTTTTCTCTGATAAGGAACTAAGTTGCTGCGTTAGAAGAAGAATTGTTTCGTGCATGTCAACATTTTCGGATAGATACAATACATAAACAACCATGAAAATTTACCTCGTTTGTGCGGAAACCGAGAATAGAACTTATTGACAAAGCCGTCCTACACACATTCTCCAGAAACCTTGCATAAAAAATACAAATCAGAAAATGAACAAGTCATACAAATCATTTGCAGCAGGAAATGATATGTCCCCATGAATCAATCTAATGCATGCACGTGAATTTATGTTACAACTACAAGCATGTGATGGCATCATTTATTTAGCCATTTGTAAGAAAGCTTGCATGAAGCATGCATCTATCCATGTTCAATCCTCATTTTTCTTCATGGAGACGTTAAAGCATCAGTTTATCAATTGGAAGTGATCACAATTAGGAAAAGCAATAACTAAACCCACAGGTGACCTATCACCTTGTGGAACAACCCAAGCCACTTAAAATTCATCAAGCCCAGGCCCAAAATACAACATGCTCTCAAGACAATTTGATAACATCTTTGAGATGGTTTTACATATTGCTTGATAGGAAAACAACAAGCTCATATGCAATATGCCTATTTTCCACCTGTTGTGAATTGAGCATCCTACTCCAAGGGGAGCATGCTACTCCAAGCTAGCATGCTACTTCAACGTTATTACGCGTTTTCTCGGACTTCAAGATGGATTTTCCTCCAAAAAGCCCAATACTACCTCACTTACCTAGAGAAAGAAGAAGAAATGCAAACACACATGCACATGCAAATGGCAAGAAGGAAAAGAAAGAAAAATCAAACAAAGAAAAAGAAACTCATGAGAACTGGGATTTTGGAAGTAAAAAAGGTATGGATCAGGAGCCGATGTTGAATCCCCTTTTCTAGCAACTCTAAAGGTGTCTATGTCATAGTGTGCATTATTTTCATGAACTTGTCTTTAATCTAATTGTTGTGAACCGTGAGCCAACTGAGTTCCCAGCCATGAATACAGAGGCCTAGGGCCTGTTTGCTTACCATCAACGTGCCATTAGAGCATTTTAAAAACTTTTAAATACGTCCCGCCAAGGGTTTTTGAACAGGCTTCTGTGGATGAACTATTTTTGCAGTGTGGTTTGATGTTTGTCAAACGCCCGCTATATACTTGATACAATATGGCATGTGTAGATATGGAGCACACTTGTATACTAATATTAGTACATTTCGTATATGTGAGTTATTTGAAAATGCACGGTGGCACATGGACATATGTACACATGGATTGTGGCACATATGACACATGTAGAGTGTTTGAAAGTAGAATGTGAAAAATGTAGGGTGGTTGAAGATGAGCAATCTCACTTGTGGCACATTCACAGGTGCAACTCATATGACGCATGCGTATGAAGATGGTACTAATATTTCATGAAAAATGGCCTAGAAGCAACTGTGTTTGGATTGCCTAATTTACACTTTCATTTAGTTTTTTAGACGGTTGCATCTTTAATTGTTTCTGCATTTTGTAGATCCTAGACCTTGTACCAATCCTCTCTCATCAGTATTTCCAGGAGAAGCTTCTAGTTACTTTGTCAGCTGTTCAGGCATCGATTTTACTCTGCATGGGCTTGCAGAACCAAGATATCACCTATATCGAGGTTAGATTGGAACTCTCATTCATGGAGTAACTGATTAAACTACTTAAATCTTGGCAATAAATCAGGACTCGGTCATTCCTCTAAAGGAATATCTATCAATGCGAATGCAGAGTGAGCCAGCCATGTTCTAACGTAGTTGAAGTCAATTCGTTTGATCATATATATTGTTGTGGTGGGCTCAAGATCTTTGGTTTCTGGATTTAAGAGGGACAGTTGACGCTCAATTCACAGAAGATAGAAAGGCATCAGATATTGTCCAATTTCATTAAAGTTATGAAAAAGTTCTACCAGTACCTATACAGCAATGCAGCCAAGGAGATTGATTCATTGCTACCTCCGGCTCAGTGAGGTACGTGAAGAAGAGTACCTAAGCGATCCTTTTAAGTTGGAGATCATCTAGGCCTGATCTGGCTAGTAAGCTTAGGCCCTTGATAAGCTTGGTAAAAAAAATTCCTTCTGCCATGGCAGTCTCCAACCTGTCCATGGCAGTGGCTCACTTTTATTACAGTAGCATGCCAATACAGTCTCACCAACGCTCCACCCCCAACCCGCTCCCAACTGATACACGTGCATCCCAAAGGGCAAGCAAGCAAACAAGGGTTATGGAATCTCCAACCATCCAATGTTCCACTAAGATCTAAGAGCTTTCTGTTGATCTAGTTTGTAATGAAAACGACAATAGCAAACAACGGTGCTATTGCTTTTCAGTTTTCTGCCTTAAATTATTTCTGACCAAAATCTGAGTTTTAACAACACTGTTTTAATCTTTCAAATTTTCTTTTTCCGTAGGTTGTGATGGAACCTCACAGCATATCCTTGGATGATGATCTTAATAATGCAGCGAAACAAGTCAAGGTGAGCTTCCCAATTTCGAATCCATCTTGGTTCTCTGTTCATCTGGTTTTTTTATATTAAAATCATTTTGTCTGTATGTAGGAGAAAATGAAAGCTGAGACGGAGCGCATGCTGAATCCAGATTTGCAGATAAGCCCTCTAATTCCACAAGTATTTTTATTCATATACAAAAGCCACCTAATATTATCTACTACATAGTAGTAACATACAACCAATATTGGGTCCTCCTATAGCATGTGTAAGAAATCTCTGTGCTTCCTGCGCATTATTTGATACCATTGTTAAATCGAAGTTTACATAAAGTAAAGAAGATATATACATATGAGCTAACTGTACATACTCTTCCCACGCATCATAGCTAGGATGACTCTTTAGTACCCATATGCGAGCCTGTTCATATTCAATACCCGCTAGCATGACACTTTGACCCGAACCTACTGGACCAACATCGTCACTATTAGAGTCATCATCAACAATATCTTTCAACTTCTGTAGTCTTGGAATGACTCCGTCAAACCGTTTTTCCAATTTCTCCAAGAGGATTGTTCTTTGTTTTCCTCTATATTGGTTGCAGTATATAATTGTCTCTTGCTGGACGTATTGTTCTGCAATGCAACCCTCAGGTCGTGTCTTGTTACGGACATAAGCCTTGAATGTCTTCATGAACCTGACAGAGATAATGACACATTATGTAAAAATGCAATTCTAGATGTTATCCCAAGTTATTCTTACTAAGCTCATATCATACCTTTCAAATGGATACATCCATCGGTAGTAGACAGGACCACATATGCGAGCCTCGTAAGCCAAGTGGATCGGCAAATGCATCATCACAACAAAAATCGATGGAGGACATGTAATCTCAAGCTGACATAACGTCCTAGCCATACCCCTCTCGAGAATTTGGAGCGTTTTAAGGTCTATGGTCGTCGAGCAGAGGGCATTGAAGAAGGTACAAAAGCTTGTAATTACAGAACGGATGACCTTCCTATCCTTGAATGCATGCTGGATGAGAACTGGAAGCAGATGTTGCATCAACACGTGGTAAGCATGAGACTTCATTCCCTTTAAATCCATGCAATCTTCCGCTACAATGGTCTTCCAATTCCCACTAAACCCAATCGGAACACGTAGGTCACGTAAAGTCTGGATGAAAAGCTTTTTCTCTTCTTTTTGGAGACAGAACGGATTTCATTTTTGGATCACCTTGCCATTTGTCTTTTTTAGCCATAGACGTTTCTTTATTCCTAGCCGTTTTAGGTCCCTACGTGCATTAGCATCATCCTTGGTTTTTCCGGGCGTGTTCAACATCAAGGCGACAAGGATTTCACATACATTTTTCTCAACATGCATTACATCAAGGTTGTGGCGTACTAGAATATCCTTCCAATACTCCAAATCAAATAATATGGACCGCTTGAAGAACCACGGTGATTCAACATCATTCGCTTGCTCCTGTCCTCTTAGACCCCCTACATTCATCTTCCCAGTCTTCCCCCATTGCACATTTAGGTTCGCGGTCTGTTTTTCGACTTCATTCCCGTTCAGACGGACCGGTTGTCCTCTTTCATCCTTTGTCTTATTGAATGTGCCAGCACTTGTGTCATTCCTAGCTTTGTCTGACAATGGCAACCACCGTCTGTGACCCATATAGACATTTTTATTTCCGTACTGGAGTCGCAATGAATCTGTGTTGGGACCACATATAGGACAACCATACTTACCCTTGGTCCTACAACCAGAAATATTACCATATGCCGGAAAATCGTGGATTGTCCAGAGCAGAACGGCACGCATGTTGAATTTATTTCCACGGTATGCATCGAACGTCGTGACCCCTTTCCGCCACAAGTCTTGCAATTCATCAATCAATGGCTGTAAATAAACGTCAATATCCTTCCCTGGTTGTCGCGGTCCCTCAATGAGCAAAGTCAACATGGTAAACTGAGGTTTCATACAAAGCTTTGGTGGAAGGTTATATGTCACACACATTACAGGCCATGAACTATATGACGTACTTTGCTAAAGGGGTTAAACCCATCTGTGGCTAGACCTAATCGAATATTGCGAGTCTCAGCTGAAAAATCTGGATACTTCTCATTGAGAATCCTCCATGCGATAGAGTCAGCCGGATGCTCCATCTTTTCGTGCTGCATTTTCCTGGTTGAGTGCCAGGACATATCTTTCGCCAACCATGGCACACTGAACATTCTTTGTAGCCTTGGTGTTAATGGAAAATATCTTAATACCTTGGCAGGTACTTCAGATGTTTTGTACCTAGAAGTTTTACAATTTGGACAGCTGGTCTTCGTCTCATGCTCTCTCCAGTACAAGATACAGTCATTTGGACAAGCATGGATCTTCACATAATCAAGACCCAACTTTGTAATGATCTTTTTCGCTTGGTAGGTATTAGTTGGGGCCTTGTTACCGGAAGGTAACACTTTCTGAAGTAGTTGAAGGAGCTCTGTAAAGCTTTTTTCGCTCCATTCATGGTTCACCTTTAACTTAAAAAGTTGTACAATGAAAGTCAACACTGTGAAATCCTCGCAACCAGGGTACAACTCAGTCATTGCATGTCGTAGATTTGTTTCAAACTCATTGGTTTCATCATCCCTAGAGACGCCTTCAACTTCGGAGGTCACATTCGGCTCATCATGGACAACTTCATCCAGGTTATTACCATCGAGTTCTTCAATAACTGCATTGTGAATCTCATTTAAGTCTTGCAAATTGTGGTATTGTTGGGAACTTGATGCACGCTCAATATACTTAGGTGATGCATGCTCACCATGCACGTTCCAAACCCTATATGTTGGGTCGAATCCATTTTTCATTAGATGTATTTCCAACTCGTCGTAAGAAATTGGTATTCGTAAACATCTACAACTGATGCATGGACACGGAATGGTTTCTCTACTAGGAAGATGTTCCCGTGCGAACTTCAAAAAGCTTCTTATACCAGAAATAAAACATGGATCTGGAAACCTTAGTGTCAACCACTCCCGATTAACTAACGGGTCCATCTTCAACTTGCACCTGACCCATGTTCCAAACAGATCATTTTATTAGTAAGCTCAAAGGTATATTAAGATAAAATTTAAATTTAAAATTAAAATGTTTTAATTGAGTGCATTATACAATTCCAAAGTGTATGTGTATCACACATCACACACTCCCTACATATCATATAACTCCCCAATCTTTTAATATGCGGCTGCTGCCATAGGCTAGAGTCACAACAAGTAATGGTGACTCATGTTACTTACATTTGGTGCTCATACAAGGACAACTTGACCATCCAATTGATATCAACAAGCTGGATTAAGGGCAGCTTTGTCCAAGCCCACTCAACACTATTCAACTTAAGCCTCAACCCAACCCAGCCATGATGGCTAAAAATGGTCTTCACCTAATAGATGGAGTGGATTTTGCATGTACAACATGGTAGACCTCATAGAGCATCACATGGTATCTACATGTGTAGAAGAGAAATGGGTGCGGGCCAAGGCTATTAAAAGTTGTGAAGGAAGCAGGTTGAATCTTTTTCTATCTCTACCCCAAAGATCATTTGTTTGCTAGAGAGTAGTGGAAAAAAAGAGGAGAAATGATGAGATGCAGCAGCTGTACAATAAGTTATAAAAAAAAAAGGAGCTAGGATGCAGCCAATTTCTTCCCACCAACATGTCACATAGGTAGAATATCCACACTACAAAGGTGGGCCACATCTATTACGATGACTTGTTTCCAATATCAGGTAGATCCAGTCTTTGGGTTGGCTGCACTAGTACAATGATTCATACCATTAGTTGTCCATTGGCATTGACGATGTGCCCCACTTTTATGTATGGATAGACCTAATTTTCATGCCTGATGATCATCCAAAACACCGTTGGAGTTGGACCAACCTCTGAATTTCCTTTGGACAAACAAACTTGGCCGAACAATCCTAGATTTCAATTTAGTGGACATCCTTCCATTGAATGTGTATCGTTGATCACTTTTTATGAAGTCTTTCCACTCGAACTGAAGGACATGGATGGGGGACCGAGGATTTTGTGTGTGCCTCTACAACCATGGGCCATCCTCAATAGTGTCCACCCAAGGGTGTAGTCATGATTCACTAATATGTGCACCCAATATGTACTGTGAGGTGCAACAAATTGTGAATCATGGGCTACACCCTTATTCTAGTTTTGCACCATCTAAAAATGGTGGTGACTCATCCTCCTTGCATATGATACATGTACAGCTATCCGAACCATCCAAATTCTAGATCCCTTGTGGATGGAGCATGATTACAAAATCACATTAATTACGCAATCAGATGGTTAATATATCTTCTCAATTTTTCAGTTATGTTCCATCTACAGTTGGATCAGCGATTTGCACAATCACCACCATTTTTTAATGGTGCAAAACTAAGATATGAGTCTAACCAAATAAGCCCTGAAAAAAAAAAGATTAAAAAAAAAAAAAAAGAACATCACCTGATTGGGTCATGACAAGGGGCCATGGGCCCTTGTGGGCCGATTCTAATCACAGCCAATCCAGTATCACTTCTTCACTGGACCACCATGCTGTCCAGCATGTTGCACCATGTTGTGGGCCCCATCTAGGGTCACACCTTGATATATTTGTCCTATCCACTGTCCATTCATTTATCAGATCATTTTAGGGCGTGGGGCCCGCTATCAAGTGGACCACACCAAAAGGAAACAGACGCCTACTAGCGAAAACTTCCTAAGGCTCTCTCAAATGTTTATTGCCAACCAACCTGCTGTCTGTGGGGCCCGAGCACAATTTCATCCAGGCCATCCTTTGGCGGAGACCACCTAAGGTATAATCCAAATTAAGGTAGGCCCCACATGATGGAAGGTTCACATCAAAGGTCGGCCCTAATGATGAGTGGCCCATATCCAAGGCGGGCCCTACATGATGGACGACCCACATCAGCGGTGGGTTCCACATGAAGGTCCACATCAAAGGTGGGCTCCACATGAAGGTCCACATCAAAGGTGGGCTCCACATGATGGGCAGTGGATATTGACGGTGGGCCCCACTTCATGGATGGCCAACATCAAAGATGGTCCCTATGTAATGACGGGGGAAATTAAAGGTCGGGCCATAATGATGAATGACCAACATCTAAGATGGGGCACGCATGATGGACTGTCCATTACAAAGGTGGGGCCCACACAGTGAACGGTCTACATCAAAGAACATCTCCTGAAAATCCCCAAAAAAATGAAAAAGCAATACAAAATTAAACCAAAAATTGGATGCAAACTATAATTAAGAGAGAGAGAGAGAGATACCAAATCAAGCAAATATTGAGATTGAGAGATGGATCGTTCGCCGAATTTGGGGAAGAAACCCAAATCCGACGAGGTCTTCACGGCAGCAACTGAAGGAGATTTGGGGAAGAAACCCAAATCCAGCAAGGTCTTCACGGCAGTAACTGACGGAGATTTGGGGAAGAAACCCAAATCCTGCGAGGTCTTCACGGCAGCAACAGACGGAGATTTGGGGAAGAAACCCAAATCCGGCAAGGTCTTCACGGCGGCGACTGACGGATTCTTCACTGCAGCAACTGACGGAGAAGGACAGGGCGAGGGGTGAGCGGCGAGGAGCGAGGGAGAGGAAGAGGGAGAGAGGGAGAGAGTGATGGAGGAGAGGGCGCGGAGAGAGAGAGAGAGAGAGAGAGAGAGAGAGAGAGAGAGAGATATTTGGGGGTTTTCCCCCCAAAACGTGCGAGGGCGCGGGCTGGGGGGTTTCCCAAAACGTGCGAGCGAGGGCGCGGCCCTAAACACCGTGATGATTAGAGTCGTGGGGCCCACCATCATGTATATAGAGTATCCACTCCGTCCACCCATTTTAACAACTGATTTTAGGGCCATATACGAAAAATGACTTAGATCCAATTCCCATAGACCATTTCAACAATCAACGGTCTACGGAATGATAAGAGGTTTAAATCACAATCTCCCGTGGTGTGGTCCACCTAAGGTTTTGATAAGCCTCTTTTCTTCACAAAATACCCCAAAATAAGCTATCAAAATGGATAAATGGCTTAGATCATACAAAAATACTTTTGTGGGCCTCATATAGTCCTTCAAAGGCACCATCAACCTTAGCTACGCCCTGGAGGGTATTAGGATGTAGCTGCGGATTAAATCCGCAGTAATATAGCTATGGATTATATCCGTAGCAAAAAGGAGACATAGTCCGTAGCCTTATCCCGTTTTTTTGGTAGTGTAAGTCGGTTAGCATTCCATTAGACAACCACTTCAAGCTGTTTAAGTAGTAAGGAGCTAAGACACAGGAGAAACGGGACTACATGGCTAAAGTCCCATACACGTTAGTTATAGGGAGCCTCATGTATGTTATGGTTAGCACGAGGCTAGATATTGATCAAGCAGTGGGAGTTGTTAGCAGGTTCATAAACCCTAGGAAGGAACATTGGAAAGCTGTGAAGTGGATTCTCAGATACCTAGTAGGTACTGTAGATGTAGGGCTGTGTTATGGAGGATCGAAAAATCGAGCTATAGGGTTACGTCGATTCAGACTTGATAGGGGATATTGACAGCAGAAGGAGCACTACAAGGTATGTCTTTACTCTAAGTAGTGTTGCAGTCTGTTGGGTCTCCCAGTTACAAAAGATAGTATCCATCAGTACAACGGAAGCAGAGTATGTTGCAGCTACAGAAGCGTGTAAGGAGATAATGTGGATGCAATGTTTTATGAAAGAGTTGGGGAAGAAGCAAGCAGATTGCAAGCTATATAGTGACAGTCAGAGTGTAATACACTTGGCTAAGAATTCAGCCTTTCATTCTTCATGCGTTCGTTACTGGAAGATGGATCGATTGCTTTGGAGAATATCCATACAAGTGAGAACCCTGCGGATATGTTGACCAAGGCGATCACACAGGAGAAGTTGAAGCTTTGTTCAGCTTTGATTGGTCTTCAGGCTTGAAGACGGGAAGATGGTGCACTCCGGATGTAAAAGATGAAGGACTACGGTGATGTGTCTCCAAGTGGGAGATTGTTGAGGTGTGGAGCCAATCCCACCAGGAACTGGTCGGGCGCCCGACGATCAAGTGGATCGGGAGCCCGGAGCCTAGGGCGGGCGCCCGACCAAGTTTGGTCGGACGCCTGAAATTCGAGCTTTTCCTTGTTCAGCTCACTGGACGATTTCTACATTAGGCGGGCGTCCGACCAAGCCTGACCAGGTGCCCGATCGGACGCGAAGTGAATTGCGAGGTTTCCTATTTTGAGTTCTATTTTTGTGTTTTATTATATAAAAGGGTGTAATCTGGGATTAGGGTATGTTATTAAGTTTTCTATACGTCCAAGGTGAGAAAGAGAGAGGGGTTAGCAAAAAGGGTCATCTCTATGCATGGGAGCATCGGAGAAGGTAAATGTATTGCTTGTAACTTCGTTTTCTTCATGGTGGACGTTTACACCTGTGGTTTTTTACCCTTGTTGGGGTTTTTCCACGTAAATTCTATCGTGTGGGCTATTGGTTTGTTTCGATTCCGCTTCTAATTATTATTTCTTCTTATTTATCATTTGTTGGTGAGACCGAAGATTAGATCTTGGTTCATCGGCGTTGTTGGCGTGTTGCACAACAGTATGGAGTGTAAAAAGAGAAACGTCCAAGGGCAGTTTAGTCTTTTGCGCCCAAGCGTAACACTTGGGGTGGGGCTAGAATTCTCTCTTCTCCACCTTAGCAGACCTCAGGTTATAGAATTATCCATGTGGCAGGCAGCTCATTACCTCGTGGTTTGCATCCAATTTCTACTAGGAGCACTAATAGACCCTGAATGGATCTCGAATTTCCTATTTTTGGGTTGTTTTAGGTTTAAGGCTATCTCAGCTTCTATTTGGGCCTTGAATTGGTCTTGGATTTTTTCTTTATACCAGGTTTGAATTTTTGAGGTTTTAGATGAGTTTGGAGGTGCATATATTAACTGCATTAGCCTAGGCAAGTGTCTACAAATGCCCCTCTTTAACATAGCTTGGGCGTAATCGAATGCCTTGATACCCCACTGATCCATTGGTCAAAGTATGTCATGGTCTAGACTCTTTTTTTTTTTTTTTTTTTTTTTTAAGACTCATTGCCTGCCTTAGTGTCAGCATCAACCGATTGTTAGGAAACAATTAACTCGCACATATCACGAGGGTTTAAAGAAAATGTTGTAATTATCTCTTTGCTTTCTGTGGCATTTCCGATAACTAATCAGAACCCTTTCACATCGGATTGGCATAACAACAAAATCAACTTGGATAGTAGTTCCCTTGCTAATCGTGACCTTACAGGGATCACCCAACTATTTACATCTAAAATGTCCTTTGCTTACACGATCACCCTAGGAGTACTTGTTGAGTTTGATCATTATAGTGGTTAATTGTCTTACACTTTCTACGGCCTTACGAGTAACTCACCACGTCGGCATGGACTTGATTAAGCTCATACAAGTAAACTGAATTAGGTATGTGCGGGTGACCTTTTTTCATATAATTTTATGACCTTGACACTTAGGTTACAACTGATATTTTTTCCACTTTTAAATGGCTACTCTTACCAGAATTAGGCTCATCACTTTTCATTGAATTTAGGGTTGTACATGTTTGATGATTTGTAGTTACTTATGATGAAAGTAACTATCATCCATTAAATCATTTATACCGTTAATCCCATTATTTTGCACATAGAAAGGAAAGGTGTAATTTACAAC
The DNA here is from genome assembly GCA_003013855.2 of Liriodendron chinense. Lineage (NCBI taxonomy): Eukaryota > Viridiplantae > Streptophyta > Magnoliopsida > Magnoliales > Magnoliaceae > Liriodendron > Liriodendron chinense. Next base: position 53,258 of record PVNU02000403.1, on the reverse strand, counting down.
CAATAGCCAAAGAGAGCAGTTCGTAAGAGAGCTTGTAGTAGCTTAAAGGTGAGTGGTGGCTTCTTACCATCCAAAAGGCATGAAGGTTTTTCATCCCAAGATGTTTGGAGTACTCTCTATTAAATGACATTTTCGCATATATATGTGTGTGTGTGGCTTCTTGCCATCCAAAAGGTATAAAGGTTTTGCATCCCAAGATGTTTGGATTACTCTCGATGAGATGACATTTTCGCATATATATATATATATATATATATATATATATATATATATATATATAAACCCTCCAAAAAAGCACATGTAAGTGTGGAGAACTAACTTTCTTTTTGAAAGAGGATGTGTTTAGGAGATCCGATGGTACCTAAGTATATATAGGAGAAAAACCCACAATATCTTTTTACAAACACTTGGAGAGACGGATCAATTTAAAAAAAAAAAAACGATGTAATTATTTTCAACGATACCATTGATAAAATAAGACCATTCTATAAATGGGATGTACAAACTTTGCTAGTATCTTGTTTTATTTCAGTAATTCTATTAAAACATGGCACACATGTTCACCCCCTTCCCCATACAAAGGAAAAAAAAAAAAAAAAACAGAGAGAGAGAGAGAGAGAGAGAGAGAGAGAGAACACGTGTTCAGCCGTTTGCATACATGTGGGCACTCATACAGCCGTACGAGATATTTTCCTTTCTTTTCTCATGGGTTCCTTACAGAGGCATTTTTTCTTTGAGCAATGAATTGATGTGTCCTTCAAGAGTTGGTAGCCGTTGATTTTGGTCATAGCTGTACATGATTTGCACCATACGTGCACTGTTGAGTGAGGCTTCCTTGAAAGATGAAGAGAAGAGGTTTGAGGAGAGGAATTCCTTGTTGAGCTTCTTCCATTCCGTGGAAATCATTCGCATGACATGTTCTCGTGCAATGGTTGGAGATGTGATGCCATGCTCTTTCATCATGCATTCCACATACGAGCCATCTTTACCTTCTTGGTTCTCATCCTACGGTGGAGAGAGAGATTTTAGCACAAAAATAGAACTGTGGGAGAGACTTGTACTAACGTGTACATACTCATTTCCCATAAACCCCCTTTAGATTGTATCCAGGGCCATAGTGTTTTACATTTCATTAATATGCCATCTAATCCATTCATAAGACATCCGAACAAGCTAACTTGACAACCAAAAAAAAATCAAGCCATAAAAAAAGTTAGGTGGGCCACACCATATGATTTTAAAAATTACGGCTAACCAGTAACCAACCAACGATCCATATACGTGCATGGCCCATCTGATGAATGGACCAAAACTATTCTGTATGCCTCGCAATCAATGACCTGGATATCACGCATGTATTGCTGTATGCCCATGTGTCACGAAGCATATATCTAGACTTGGAATCTATGAAATCACAGCCACTAATCTTTGTACCTTGGCACTTCCCAAGTCATCCCAAAGCCGTAGAATTCTCGCTGAACAGGAGATGAGACCTGGAATACGGTCCACACGTTCTGTACTCTCCCTTGTGATCCCATGGCCCAGGAGAAAAAATGCGTGGACCAAGACAATATGTAATCCTGTGCTAATCACCCCATTTCTCAAGTACTCCTCAGCCTTTGGCATCTGTCCTGAGGAGAGCCATTTTGCTTCTACCAGGAATGCCTTGCACAAGTCTGCCCACTGTATGGTGAACAGATACATGAAAGTTAGTTTCAACGGCTTAGAGAAGTTGAATTTGTAAACGAGTAGAAAATAGGCATCAGTCACTTGAGAAACAAGAGATGGGCTAACATGGCCCACCCTACAAGTTTCTGGCCCCACGCCATTAGTGGGCTGCATCAATGACTAAGGCCTTCCTAATATATATATATATATATATATATATATATATATATATATATATATATATATATACAGAGAGAGAGAGAGAGAGAGAGAGAGAGAGAGAGAGCTAGCTCATTTTCATGGCAAAAAAAAAAAAAAAAAAAAAATGGGGTTAGAAGAATGGTCTGCAATCAGCACATATGTAGGGCCACCGACGTGGGACCTTCATGAAAGTCGTGGTATATGGTAAATTTACCGTTTTTTTCAATGAATGGATGGGATTCCAGCCATGTTCCTTGAGTACCAGAAAACTGATCTCATTGGTGATGTTGTAGAGGGCCATGAAGCATATCTGCATGTACCTAGGAAGTCGATCCATGGCGGACAATTCCCACCTGTAAAAATGGTTGAACCTTGAGATTACAAGAAAAAAAAAATTATATAAAAATACCAAAATACACATTCTAATTTGTTAGGAGGAAGAAGAAGTAGAATGTTCCGCACCTATCGACCGCTTCGGTGAAGAGGGTGAGTTCATCAAGTGTCCCATAAATATCAAAAATGTCGTCGATAATGTAGATGAGTGAAATGGGTTTTGTGAGCTCAATCCTATACTTTGAGAAATGAGGATTCGAGAGGATTGCCAAGGGCCACATGTACCACTTCATCGGTTGGTCCCTAGCGAAACTTAGCTCTTGTGCTAGGCCCAGGTCTCTCCACCACCTAAAATGGCAAAGGAAAGCGTCGGATTAGATGGTATAGCTCATAATACAAAATACACAATCGATTCAATTAATGTAGCTTAACGGCTTACTTAGAAACCTCTCTAAGCTCCCTTTGGTGCAATGATTGGACAGCATTGAAATCCAACTTTGCAAGTTCATGTAGGAATCTGGTGCACCCATTCGCTCCATGTTGATTATTGAGGTAGTTTTTGGTATTGAACCTAGGCAAGCTCATGTGGATTGGATGCTCTAAGGTGTGGTCTACAAGTCCTGCAAGCCCCGGTTCCATGGAGGTCATTAAAGCCTTGAGCTGATTGCTACTGAAAACAGAAGCTTCGTTGAGTATGTCCTCTCCTTCTATTCCGAGCCATGAAGCTTCATATAAACCCAACATTCCACTTACATCTTTGCTAACTTGCGGCTTAAATCTCCCTTCCTGATCTCTATAGTCGTTGAATATGTCTATTCCATGCATTAAGGTCAGCAAATTCTGTGTGGGGGGGTTGTGTTTGGATGTCTAATCAAATCGAATTGCAATTGTTCAAATAAATAAAAAGTAAATTACCAAAGTGGTATCAGTCCAAGCAACATTCATAATGAGGGGCAATCGTTTCTAGTCCAACTTGAAATTTACTTTTGAACAATTGCAATTTGGTTCAATTAAGCATCCAAACGCATCGCATTAATGAAAAAAAATGACAATATCAGAATGTGACCCACCTGGTGACACATAGTACCCATGTTGTCGGAACAAGCGGAAGCTAAGCGTAGTGTCATACAAGCTTTTGTCAGCGTGACCATTACCGCCTCCACCAAGGTTCTTATACAGACGACTTAGAATTTCTTCAATTTCTTCTTGGAAGTGGTAATCGATGCTGAGGCATTGTAAGCCGTCAATCATCATCATACATTCTAATGGATCATATAAACTGTGGAGCACATGCCGGACTTCCTCAAGTTTCTCCATTCGCTTGACGTGAAAGTAGTCCTACATGAGTGAAATATGGTAGAACATGAATGGTAAGTTACATTTTTCTTCAAAAAACAAAGAAATGAAGGGGAAAAAACCACTTGGAAGAGTAGTAATTTTCTTGCCATGTTAACATCGAACGGTTTAGAAGACGGCATGGAGACCACGTTGTGGTCTTCGGTGATGATCGGACGGTGGCCAGCAGAGACATATGGTATCATGGTTTTCTTTGTTCTAAGCTCATGGCATATGGGTTGAGTGATGGGAGCGATGGGAGAATGGGGAGATGAACAAACTGGGTGAGAGAAGGCCATGGAGAGAGTTGAAAATCCTACTTCTTTAAGGACTTTTCTATAAAAGGAGGAAGACGTTTGATCGTGTAGAAGCTCTAAGCTCCTTTATATAGGGAAAAATCAACCACAACTAGTGGGCCACAACCAATGGAATATGAGTGCGGATCGTCTAGGTTGGCCGCGCAGAAGAATCCAGCGCCGCGCCTTTTGATTCGTCCACGTCAAAAGAGCCTATGTCAGCTGACGTTATCAATAAATTAAAAAAAAAAAAAAAAGTAGGAATACATTTCCATTTTTATACGTATCTACTTATGGCTTATACGAAATACCACTCATTCAAATTTGATTTTACAGGCGGGCAAATCTTCTGACAGCTAGCACATCTACCGGAGGAGTGCATAGTTTGTGGGCCCACTATGATATATGTTTAGATCGTTACCATCCAATCATTTTTACAGATTATTCTAAGGCACTGTCCAAAAAATGAAGCTGATCTAGAGCTCATGTGGACCACAACATAGAACACCAACCATTTCAATTGTGAACGTTCATTCAACACTGTTTTTTGTGTTGCGGTCCACTTGAGATTTGAATCTGCCTCTGCTTTCGTACAATCATAGAATGATCCAGAAAAAATGAATGGTCGGTATGGATGAAGCACAAAATCATACTAGAGCCTACATAGCATTGACCTCCTAGCCAATCTGCGTCTAGTCTCCCCCATCACCATCCACGCGGATTTGCCATCCAATAGATTTCCTATGAAAGCCTTTCGCAGGAAGTTACTAAGCTGGAGACCAAGGTGGGGCCCACCGTGATGTATTCGAGAAATCCACTCCGCCCATCTGCCTCGTGAGCTCATTTTAGTGCATTATACCAAAAATTAATAGGATTCAAGACTCAAGTGGGCCAAAAATGTGAGGATTGAACGTCCACAGTTGAAATATTCGTGGGGCCACAGAAGTTTTAAATCAGGCTAGTATTTGTGTTTTCAGTACATCCAATAGGAATGACGTTATGAACGGTATTTATGGCATATAAACATCACTGTGGATCCCAGGGAGGTTTCAACGGTAAGAATTTCCCTACCCATCTTTTCCTTTAGTGCGGCCCACTTAAGTCTTGTATCCGGTTCATTTTTTTTCTAATATTCTAAAATGATTTAACAAGGCAGATGGACGGTTTGATTTATCGAAAACATCACGGTGGGCCCCACCTAGGTTTCCAGCGCAAGGCTTTCGCAGCCTTTGGAGGTGCTGCGCGGGCGCGACTTGGGTGAGACCCCGGAACCAGCGTTGTAGGTCGGATCCTGAACCCAGGGCCCACCTGGATGTGTTCTTTGTAAATCCATGCCGTCCATCTGTTTTTTCATATTATTTTAGGATGCATTCCCAAAAATAAAGCAGATGAAAATTTTAGGTGGACCACACCCCAAGAAACAGTTCTCATTCAATCGTGACCATTAAAACCTTCCTGGAGTCCACCGTAATGTTTTTTGACCATCCAATCTGTTGATAAGGTCACGTAGACAGGGATGAAAGGAAAAGACAAATTTCAGGTTGATAGAAAACTTTTGTGGCTCACAAAAGGTTTTTAATGGTCATTAACCAGTGTTTCTTATGTTGTTGTCCACCCAAAAATTTCATCTTCTTCATTTTTGTTACCATAGTACAAAATAATATGAAGAAACCGATGGACGGAATGGATTTACAAAGGACATATCCAAGTGGGCCCCACCATGATGTATGCGTTCTATCCTTGCCGTCTATCAATTTTTTCAGATCAATTTAGGGTGTGATCCAAAAATGAGGCAGATCTAAATCTGAAGTGGATCACACCACAGAAAATAGTAGCAATTGAATGTTCAACTAGGGCTGTCAACGGCACGGATCTTGATCTGTATCCAATCCGTATCCGTATCCGATCCGATTTAATCGGATTCGAATCAATAATCGGATAATCGGGTCGGATACGGATATCCAAGTATTATCCGTTTAATAATCGGGTCGAATTCGGATCAACCTTGATCCGGCCCGTTAACAACCCGACCCGACCCGATTAAAAAAAAAAAAGAAGAAAAAAAGCCGTCTCTTTCCACGCACGAGCATCTCTCTCTCTCTCTCTCTCTCTCTCTCTCTCTCTCTCTCTCTCGGATATTGGGTCCGATCGTAATCGGATCGGAAACGGATTTTAAAAAAATTAAACGGGTCGGGTTCGGATCATATACTTGTGATCCGAATCGGATTCGGGTCAGATATATCCTTAATCGGGTCGGATACGGATCATCACTGATCCGGCCCGTATCCGACCCCGTTGACAGCCCTATGTTCACCATTAAAAACCTCATAAAGCCCACTTTAATATTTATTTGACATCCAACCGGTTGATTACATCATATAGACCTGATTAAGGGGGAAAAAAATATTTGGTTGATCCAAAACTTTTATGGCCCTCAATAAGTTTTAAATGGTAGGGGTTCAATCAACATAGTTTCTTTTTATGTGATGTGGTCCACTTGAGATTTGGATATACCTCATTTTTTTGTCTTGTGCTATAAAATCATCTGGACACATGGATGGACGGCGTTGATGAAACACAAACACTGTGGTGGGGCCCACAAAGCACCAACCACTTGCCATTGCATGTTAACAATTATCCATGTACACGAGTCGAACCAAGTCGAGCTTGGCCCTGCTCAGTGCCCGACTTGAATCCCCCAACCCTTGCTCAGTAGTCGACTCGACTCGGCAACTAGCCTAAATGTCATACTTGGTCGGCAAATTGAGCGAGTTCAAGTCAAGTTCGAGCTCGATTCGAGTTCAGAGTATTTGGTTTCGAGTCGACTTAGGGTTATTAGGTTAGGGTTATTTGGTTAGGGTTATCCGGTTAGGGTTTAAAATACATATATAGATTCATATTTACACCATTATTCTAGCCATGGAAGCATCTGATTGGGTTGTCGTGGTCGGACGGGATGCCCAAATTCATTGTATCAGACGGGATGCCCAAATTCATTGTATTGTATGAGAGAGAGAGAGAGAGAGAGAGAGAGAGAGAGAGAGAGAGAGAGAGAGAGAGAGAGAGCACTGATGGGACAAACAGCGAGTCAACGACGATCGATGAATGGATGACTGAACAAGTAGGGTTGCAAGGGTAGCTGAAGCAGGGAAGGGCTGTGATGGACGTCGATCGCTGGATGATCAGTGGTGGATTGGGAGGAAAGGGATTGGGTTTGGGATTTGGAGGGTCGGGTAGGGAGAGAGAAAGAGAGAGATATGAAAGTAGGATTTTTTTTTTCCAAATGAGTATTTATAACACTTATTAAAAATCGAGTCGGGCCGAGTTAAGTCAAGTTATATTTTGAGTTGAGCAATGGCCAACTCGATGCTTGACTCAAACTACTCTCGATTTTAAATTTTTAACTCGACTCGGCCCAAATTCAAATTCGAGTCAAGCTGTTTCAAGTCGAGTCGAGAGAGTTAACAGAGCTTTTCCGGCTCGTGTACAATGGTATTAGAGTGTCACTAGCTAATCCACTTCCTCATTGGATGCAATTGGTCTAGTGACGAGTCGGTGCTCTATATGCCCCACCATCATTATTTCTTTAATCCATTCCATGCATCCATTTTTTCAGATCACGGCAGATCTAATTCTGAGGTATGGATGGAATATAAACATTACTGGGGAACCTAGGGAGGTTTCAACGGTAGGAATTTCTCTACCACCTTTTCATTTAGTGCGGCAAACTTGAATCTTGGATCCGGCTCATTTGTTATCGCATTCTTAGAATGAGCTCACACAAGGGATGAACAGGGTAGATTTCGCCGGAACTTCCGGCGAAAGGCTTTGGCAGGAAATCCACATCCACCAAAATATGTCCCTAGGCGGGGCGCGACTTCGCTGGATCCCCGGATCCACTGAGGTGAGTGGATCCATTACCGTGCCATCTACTTTATGATTTGTGTATTACATCCACGGCGTCGTTCATTTTAAACACTCATTTTAGAGCATGATTCAAAAACTGAAGTAGATCCACATCTCAGGTGGACCATAATACAGTAAACAATGGTGTTCAACAATTAAAAGCTTCTCGTGGGTCACAAAAGTTTTGGGTCAAGCTGATATTTGTTTAGCATCTTCATCCATATATTTTTGACCTTTTCAACAGGTTGGATGGAAAATAAACATTCCAGTGGCCCCCATGAAGTTTTTAATGGTGTGGATTCAATCACTACTATTTCATGTGGTATGGTCCACCTAAGATTTGGATCTGCTTCATTTTTGGGATAATGCCATAAAATGAGCTTTCAAAATGCATAGACAGTGTAGATGTAAGGTATATACGTTAAATCTAGGTTTGTCTGACCAGGTGAACATCCTAGATGAAAAAAAAAAAAAAAAAAAACAAACAAACAAACGTGATGGGGCACTAGGAAGGTTTCAACGGTGGTGGGAGTCCAATACCCACTACCTTTTATGATGTTCTATGGTGTGTTCCACATGAGCTCTAGATCGGCTTCTGTAAAAATGATTATGGTGTGTTCCACATGAGCTCTAGATCGGCTTCTTGAAAAATGATTGGACGGTAACGATCTAACACATATATCATAGTGGGCCCACAGACTATGCACTCCTCCGGGACGCGGATTAGCTACTGGCGGGTTGAGTAGCGGACATCGCTACAGAAGTGACGTCGCCATGCTCTATGGGCCCAGAATGTTGTGTGTTGTATCCACACCGTCCATCCATTTGGAGAGACCATTTTATGGCATGAATCAAATAATGAGGCAGTTCCAAAGCTCAAGTGGACCCCACCACAGAAAATAGTGGAGACAGTGACATCCACCGTTGAAAACTTATTAGGCCCACCATGATGTTTATTTGAGATCCAACCTGTTCATAAGTTCACACAGATATGGAGGAAGGGAAAACACAAATATCAGCTTGTTCGAAAACTTCTGTGGCCCCTAAGAAGTTTTCAACGGTGGATGTCACTGTCCCTGCTGTTTTCTATGGTGGGGTCCACTTGAGTTTTGGATCAACCTCATTCTCTGAATCATGCCTTAAAATGATCTCTCCAACGGAATGGACGGTGTGGATACAACACATATCTCATGCTGAGGCCCACGTGCCATGGTGACGTCACTTCAGTAGCAATGTTTGCTCCTCCGGTAGATGTGCTAGCTGTCAGAAGATTTGCCAGCCTGTAAAATCAAATTTAAATGAGTGGTATTTCGTATAAGCCATGAGTAGATACGTATAAAAATGGAGATGTATTCCTACTTTTTTTTTTTTTTTTAATTTATTGATAACGTCAGCTGACATAGGCTCTTTTGACGTGGACGAATCAAAAGGCGCGGCGCTGGATTCTTCTGCGCGGCCAACATAGACGATCCGCACTCATGGAATATTTTTTAAAAATGAATGGTGATGAAAGGTAGGTCAGGTAGTCCGCGGACTACTAAAGTGAAATAAATACTCCCCGGTCATGTGTGTGTGTGTGTGTATGTGGATGATCGGAACCATTCCAGAGATGGGTCCCTCTGCCAATAGGGCTATGGACAAAGTGAGAGTTGTTAGACTACATCCTAGCCCATGGGGAGATAGAAACCGTAGAATGGCCGATGTTTTACCTTTAAGTTGATCTTTTTTAAAGGTTAGGATTCTCTTTACAGGAAGAAATGAAAGGAGTGTCCATTGCCGATCCATACTGGGTCCTACCTCCTGAAATTGTTATTTCATTGATCCACACAATCCAACTGGTGGACTAAAATTTTTCTTTGGTAGACCTGAGGACTACTCGAGCTTTTTTCATCTTTCTTTCATAAGGTAAGCTGGGCTTGTTAGTTTTTTTTTTTTTTTTTTTTTGCTAGTCATGCAAAGCACCCACACAGTCACACGATGCACCCACCACAGGTGTCGTTATAACTTAAGAGCCAGGAAGAAGTACATATTTAGGTGTATAATGCTATAACTTACCAGCCAGGAAGAAGTACATATATGGGCGTTTGGGCGTCTCATGAAAAGTTGAGGCATTAGGCGAGGATTAATTAAAAATGAGACCTTTTTTATTTAAAATATTAATTAAAAATAATAATTATATATAATAAAAAAATATTACGAAAAAAGGATAAACTGGACAGTGTTTAGTAGTTGGAGAAGATTTTTCCTAACTACTAAGAACCGTTGAATGAGCTCATGGATTAAAAAACAGTATTGGAGCCAATATCGGTGGACTTTGACATCGATATCGTATTAGCTAATATATCGTTATTGATTAATATAACGGTTATATCAGCGAGAAAATTTTATATAAGAATTTAAAATATCGAGCTTAAATTTTTTTTTTTTTAATTGGATACAAGCTCCCTGAAATAAAATGAAATAATGAAACAAAATGATGACTATAAATATATTCATAATGAAAGTCCAATAGTATCGTAACACCGGTGTTATGCAATTCCCATTGTGTATTTGCAAATATTTTTCCATCCACATAGCACCATATGCGATCACCTTCATGCATGTGCAGCATGTTAAAGGATATATGGACAAGGTGCAGTCTGGCCTCACTTAACATAGTTAGGCCCTGATCATGGGGCCCGCCTTGATGTATGTATTGTTCATCCAGGCTGTCCATGCATTTCTCCATATCATTTTAGAGCATGAGCCCAAAAATGAAGTAGATAAAATCTCAAATGGACCATACTAGAGGAAAACAATGGTTATTGAACACCCAACACTAAAAACCTTTTTTTGTGGTTAGAAAAGTTTTGGATCAAGCTGATATTTGCTTTTTTTCCTTCATCAAGGTATGTGTGTCCTTATCAATAGGTTTGATGGCCAATAAACAAATATTAGGCATTACAGGAAATTTTTAATGGTAAGCATTCAATTAGCACTATGATCCACCTCTGATTTGGATGTGCTTAATTTTTGGATTCTTGCCCCAAAAGGAGTTGGAAAAAATGGATAGACGTCTTGAATATGCAATGCATGAGGCAGGTAGGTGCACCTAATTTGGAAATCCATTGACCTGCCGTAAAGACACCTACCCAACACAGATTGCATACGGTGCTCCGTGGGCCTCACCATGATTTATGTGTTTTATCCATGCTATCCATGCATTTTTCCGTATCATCTAAGGGCATGAGCTGAAGAATGAGGCAGATTAAAACTCAGGTGGACTACACCATAAGTAACAATGGTGTTTAACACTGTCATTAAAACTTGGGGCCCACCAAAGTTTAGGATGAAGCTGATATTTTTTTTCCCCTTCATCCAAGTTGGTGTGACTTAATCAAAGGTTAGATGGAAAATAAACATTGTGGTGGTCATTAAGGTGGCTCTAGGAAGTTTTTAATGGTTGGTATTCAATATCTTAAGAGCTAAGAAGAGCTAGTAAGAAGTACATATTTAGGTGTGTAATGATCCGAATTAGGCATCCCTTAGAGCCCGGCCTCTGATTGACCGCTACACTTCTTCTTTTTTAATTATTTTTTATAGGTTAGTTCACACACCCCATTGTTACTTGTGTTTATACACCCACCCACCCCTGTTAGTCACATCACAATGTTAGCCACCCCCACTACCGGGATTGATACCATGACCTCTGCGTTGAAATGAGGCTATCTTCACTCAGTCTGACACTTGAGCTATGGACCTGGGTGTGATTGACCCCTGCACAATTTCACTATAACTAGACTATCTCAGCCATCTAATAAATGGGTCTTTTCTCAATTAATGGATTGGGTACTACCCATGCCCGTCCCTATCAAGGAACGAACGGGGGCTTTGAGGGCCCACCACCAGGTATGGATTTATCCATGCCGTTGGTCCATTTTAGCGTATCATTTTAAGGTACATGCCCAAAAATTGAGTCAGTTCCAAGGCTCAAGTGTACCACACAGTGAGAATTAAAATCCACCGTTGAAAACTCTTGGGGGGCCACAGAATTTTCAGATTAAGCTGATATTTGTGTTGTCCCTTCATCCCGGTTTATGCGACCTCCTGAACGGATTGGATGGTGATTAACCATCACGGTGGGCCCTAGGAAGGTATCAACCGTAGTTGTCATTATCACCGCTGCTGCTCGCGATGTGGTCCACTACAGCAAAGCTCCACGGGAACCCATTAGCTTACCAGGGGAACAGCTTAGTGGGTGTTACCCTAACCATGTGGGGCCCATCTTGATGTATTTTTTATATATAGATGCCATTTACCTGTTTTTCCATCTCATTTTAGGAGGTGATCCCAAACCTCAGGTGGACCATACCACTAGAAAGAGTGACGAATGACCATTAAAAATATTTTCTGGGCCACAAAAGTTTTGTATGCAAGGGCTTATCTTTTTATTTTCCCTTGATCCATGTCTTCTTGACATTATGGAAAGGTTGGATTGAAAATAAAAATTACTAAAACCTTACCATGGGCTCTTAGGAATTTTTAATGGGGTGCACTCAATCACAACTGTTCCCAGTGGTATGGTCCACCTGAGATTTGGATCTGCATAATTTTTGGAACCCCATCCTCAAATGGGCTGTAGAAACGGATGAACGGAGTAGATATACAAAATATCATCCATGTGGGGCACACGGCAAGGGTAACACCCACTAAGCTGTCACCCCAGTAATACCTAATTCACTCCCAAGCTCCACAATCATCTAAAAGCAATCTAGCCATTAGATGGTTATGATCTTCCAATCAACGCGTGGATAAATGAAGAATGGTCCCACATGCAAGCGAGCCTAAAAGCATGAAAACTTGGAGTTTGACTTGACATGTCCCGAGAAACGTGTGGCTTGTATTTCACGTTGCATGACAGTGATGTTTCCAAGTGTGGTCGCCATCAGCAACCAAACTTCATTGTGGTTTCTAAGAGGAAGGAAAGGGTCCACCACGTGAAGATAATGATCCATACCATGCCTGAAAGCATCACTCAATGAATGAAAGATTCTCCATTTTCTCCTATGTTGTTTCATGTGTGTGTAACCCAGCTCGTTGCGTCCGGCCCTGGTCATACCTTTTGCCGTCCGACTAGATATGTGTGGGGTTCCACTAATATATCTGTTTATCCAAGCCATCTGTCTCTTTTTTTTTTAAGACCATTTTAAGGCATCGATTCAAAATTGAGGCAGATGGACGGTGTGGATTTCACACGAATATCACCTTGGACCCTACAGGGCTCTGGGTTACAAGAAACACGCGTCCCAACCAAACTCTCCCACTGTTGGGAGCGACTGGGCTGTGCTTAGTGGGTGTTACCCCTACCGTGTGGCCCACCTTGATGATGTATTGTATATCCACGCCGTCCATCCGCTTCTACAGATCATTTTACAAAGGGGTTGCAAAAATTAAGCAGATCCAAATCTGAAGTGGACCATAGCACAGTAAAAAGTGGTGATTGAGTGCCTCACCATTAAAAATTCCAAAGGGCCCATAGTAAGGTTTTAGTAACGTTTATTTTCCATCCAACCTTTTGATAATGTGAAAAATATCTGGATGAATGGAAATACAAATATCAGCTTGATCCAAAACTTTTGTGGACCATAAAATGCTTTTAATGGTTACCCATCACTATTTCTAGTGGTATGGTTTTACTGAGGTTTGGATCTTCTTGATATTTGGAATAATGTCATAAAATGATAGAAGAAAACAGATGGACGGCTTGGATATACAAAACATACATCAAGGTGGGCCCCACACGGTTAGGGTAACACCCACTACGCTGTTTCCTCGGTAACAGCTAATTCGCTCCCCCTACACTGATTGACTTGGAGACTTACGTGGGATGGACGTTGATTTCCTGCTAAAGCGTTTGGCAGGAAGTTTTGAGCTGGAAACCTAGGTGGGGCCACCATGATGTATGTGAGCAATCCATTCTGTACATATGTTAATGTTGAAAATTGGCTAATAGATGTTGGTCCAAGACCAACTTTGATTCTTCATCGTCTAATCTCCACTCATAGATGAATGATATAGATTGAGGGACCTGCAACCACCGACAAAGGTTAGGACCGTCGCCAGTTGGCCAGACTTACGGCCCTCCGATGGCAAAGTCAGTACGGATACTGAAAGAAAAGGTTATTGGAGTTTTAATAGTAGTGGATCGCATACCTGGAGAGAGTGCGGAAGCCTTTTTATAGATAATTATTGGTGAGATTTAAGTGGATCCCAAATTTGTTATGATAATCTATATCTTATCTAAATCAATGGGATAAGCTTTATCCTTATCTTATCTGGATCAGTGGGATAAGTCTTTATCTTATCTGGATCAGTGGGATAAGTATTATCCTTATCTTATCAAGAGAGATAAACCAAGGCGGATGAGATCAGGCCTCTTGCCAAGCTGAGGGCCAAATGTTGAGCCGAAGTGAGTCGAGGTTGAGAGGGCCGAATGCTGAGGCCAAGAAGACTGAATGTTGAGCCCGAGAAGGTCGAATGCCGAGCCCGAGTGGGCCGAGGCCTGAGACCGAGTGGGCCGAGACTGAGTTGGAATGCCGAGCCCGAGTGGGCCGAGGTTGAGAAGGCCGAATGTCGAGACCAAGTGGGCTGAGGCCAAGAAGGTCGAATGCCGAGCCTGAGTAGGTCGAGGCCTGAGAAGGCCGTATGCTGAGCCCAAGTGGGCCGAGGCTGACTTAGCTTCCTCTCCTAAATAGTCGATCCATGACCATACTTGGTGTAGAAGATGAACTCCAGTGGAAAGCTTTCCATGTTTTGAGCTCAGCCCGAATTTACCTATAACAGAAGCCCCCCAAGTTTCGTGGTTAGAAAGTCTGAGCACGAAACTTTGAAGAGGTTACTACTGAAGTGTTTGAATAGGCTGAGCTTAATTAGCATGGCCCGGAGGCGATGGTGCCCGAAGGCTAAGTGGCTCGGAGGCTATGGTGCCCAGAGGCTATGCGGGGCAACGAGCGCTGCCGAATAAGTTATCAGATCCAAATTAAATCTTTTGTCACAAGGACAAAATTTGTCAGGGGAAGTGTCGGACACTTCTTTGAGCCTCGTATTCGTAAAGAATAAGGGCCGATCGAGTATTGAATCCTTTCGCATGCTTGGTGAAGTCTTTTGCCATTCGACATCTTCCTTATGTGCCTGCCGGCCTGGCCGTCAAAGCGATGGATCCTGTCGTGGTCAATTTCGCTGACTGGAGATTCGCCACGTACATCTCTTGGACGAGCCAAACGAATGTGGTCTCAGTAGATAACTGTCGCGGCCAAGGCCTGTTGCTGAGCGTAGGCGGGTGAACCATAAATAGCGATGGGATCGAGCTCCTATGCGTAGCTTCCTGGATAGCAAATAAATATATTTCAATACTCGGACCATAACCATATTCGCATTCAAGATGGAACTGTCTGGATTATGTGGAGGTTGTCTGTCGAAGCCTTAACGATGCCAAGGACGTCTGCCAAATACCCGAGGCGAGTCTCGATCCGAGGGCGAGTAGGACGAATTCCCAAGGCTGAGCCGAGGGCGAGTACCCAAGGTCGTGCGCCAAAATGACAAGGCTGAATAAGTCGAGCCGAGTGACAAGTGCGGGTGAGTGCCCAAGGTTGAGCACACGTGTCGATGCCGAGTAGGCTGAATGTCGATCCAAGAGCGAGTGGGCCAAGGCCGAGCCGAGTATTGGACAGAAGGAATGCCATATTTTTAGGCCGAGGCCTGATGGGTGTGCCCGAGGCGGCCAAGGCCCATGTCCTGGTAACGAACAAATATATTTCAATACTCAGTACATGGCCGAACTCATCTTCAGAATGAGCCTTCAGGATGAAGCCGTGTGCCCAAGTACCCGAGGTTAAGTGTTTGGACTGAGTGTCCAAGTGTCATTTTATCTTGATGGCGGATGGAGTGAAGTTGAGATCTGGAATGTTCATGAATAATTAGGGTAGCACTTGGATAAGGTAGGACGTCCAATAGTTGGACGGTGGTGATGTCGATGGGCCCATATTGGATGAATGACCGCTGATATGGAGTGATGGACTACTGATTGATGAGGTCACAATGATTTGGCACTGGTGCTGAAGGTGTCTACCTTGCTGATCTGGGTTGTTGATTGAAGATGGAGTTGGGATGCAGCAGGTCCTTTAAGAGTTACACACGTTGAAGACGTCCATCCTTGCTGGACTGTTGATGGTGGAGATCTAAGATCTCCTTTGCAGACTTGAATGGATGGATGGCTCATCTGGTCTCGGACGGTTGCTGATGGAGGTGCAATGCTCCGCAATTGTTGGACGTTGGATGGGATTAGAGTAGTAGGGTCCTCAGTTGGACGACTGATGATGGGCTGGAGATGCAGATATGTGCATGAGATTGTAGAGTGGAATCTGATGGACGGTGATGATGATGGAAGTCCCAAATTACTGCTTGGCTCCAACTAATCACGTGAGATGGAAGCACACGTGTGAGGCCTGGTCGTCCACCAGCTTCTGGATGATGATTGCTCTACTGAACGGTGGGGTGGATCTACTCGAAGTTGGATGGTGTTGATCTTATCTGACGGTGAAGATGGGCTACTGGCCATCAGATGGAGGTTGCTCTCGTGCAAGGAGATGCCGGATGATGGACAGTGGGGTCGCTGGATTGAAAGCTAGGATGCTCATCAGGTGAGACCCAATTGTTGGGGAATGGACGGCCGTCCATTGCTGGACGATAGATGTTGGTATGGACCCCACCAATTTGGATGTTGCTTGGATTGGTGGACACTCTACTGCCGTTAGATTTTGAATGGATGGTGATGATGCACATGGGTGCTAATGGTGTCCACTATGAGGTTGGATGTTGGTGACTAGCTCCCATTGGCTGGATTGGAGCAGATTGGAGCTGAGATCTTCTCCGTGGGTGTTGTGGCGTCCACCATCAATGGATGTTGGACGTGATTTATGAGGTCCACATGCTGATGTTGGATACTGTCCAACTGTTGGAGAGGAGATCCATCTATTGGAGCTCGTGTGAAGCTTGGAATGGTGGACGGCTGGAGATGATTTCCTCTTGCTGGACGTGTGTGCATATGGGAGATGGAGCACGTGTAAGGGACATATGCATAAAGAGGGGCCTGCCTTGGACGGTGAGGAGCTCCTTAAGTTGAGGCTGCTTCACAGGTGCGAGTAAGGTGTGATGTTGATGAAGTTAAAACGTTGGATCAATGACACGCTGGATGTGTGGACAAGGTAGCTCTGCGTGGCAAGCGTGTTAACCATCCATTTGATAGTCTGATGACATGTGAAGATTGTGTTGGAATAGCTGAGATGCAGCAATGGGGGCCACACGCTGTTTGATGGAGTGGGCAGTTGATGCTTCCACAACTTTATTTGGAGCTGGCACATGAATGTGTTTGATGTTGAAACTGTTGATGAATGGCCAGTAGATTCGATGAATACCCATCAAGGTCTTCAGGGGGAGGTTCGGAAGATGCTTGTCGTGCTCTTTTAGTGATGATAGGATTTTATTATGCCGCTCTTGAGGAGTGATTGCTTCCAAAACTGAGAGCCTTATATATTTGGTTGCACATGAGGGCTTAAGATGATAGGTGGGGTCCACTAGGTGATTTGGATGAAAATCCAAGCCACCCATCAGGTCTGGCAAACCAAGTCAAGATAGAATTTCGAAAACAGTTTTGATCAGACATCTGAGGTGGGCCATGTGATCCGGTTCTGGGAGAGAAAATTATGTGGTTGAGGTTTCTCGTGCGTCTGGTACTGATGATCGGGGCAGATCTATGAGGTGGATCCCAACCTGATGAATGGCGTAATGCATTCTTGAAATTGGAGATGACCCACCTGTTGGGGTGTGTGAAGCTTGAAGGAGGGAGTTTCCTTCCTTGGCATGTGTAGAGGTTGGAGAGATCCACCTTTGTTTGACTCTGCCCGGCATGATAAAGCTGCCCACATGCAGATGGAATCTCCATCTCTGGCTCGTGGATGATAACTAAAGCGGGTATTCCTTGGACGGTTGGAATGTCTGATGTTGGCCATTGATGAAGTGAAGAACGATTGGATGATGAGGAAAAGATCAAGTGAACGATCCAGTCATTCCCACAGACGACGACAATCTGTTAACGGCAAAAATTGGCTAACAAATGTTGGTCAGGGACCAACTTTGATTTTTCGTCTTCTGATCTCCACTCAGAGATGAATGGTGTAGATTGAGGGACCTGCAACCACCGACAAAGGTTAGGACCGCCGCCGGTTGGCCCGACTTACGGCCCTCTGATGGCAAAGTCAGTACGAATATTGAAAGGAAAGGTTAATGGAGTTTTAATGGTGGTGGATCGCATACCTGGAGAGAGTGTGGAGGCCTTTTTATAGATAATTATTGGAGAGATTTAAGTGGATCCAAAATTTGTTAGGATAATCCATATCTTATCTAAATCAATGGGATAAGCCTTATCCTTATCATATATGGATCAGTGAGATCTGTCTTTATCGTATCTAGATCAGTGGGATAAGCATTATCCTTATCTTATCAAGAGAGATAAATCAAGGCGGATGAGGCCAGGCCTCTTGCCAAGCTGAGGGCCAAATGTTGAGCCAAAGTGGGCCGAGGTTGAGAGGGCCGAATGTTGAGCCCGACTGGGCTAAGGCCAAGAAGACCGAATGCCGAGCCCGAGTGGGATGAGGCCTGAGAAGGCCGAATGCTGAGCCCGAGTGAGCAGAGGCCTGAGAAGGCCGAATGCCGAGCCCAAGTGGGCTGAGGCCGAGAAGGCCGAATGCCGAGCCCGAGTGGGCCGAGGCCTAAGAAGGCCATATGATGAGCCCAAGTGGGCCGAGGCTAACTTAGCTTCCTCTCCTAAATAGTCAGTCCATGACCTTACTTGGTGTAGAAGATGAACCCCAGTGAAAAGCTTTCCATGTTTTGAGCTCAGCCCGAATTTACCCGTAACACCATCCATTTTGTGAGTTCATTTTAGGACATGAGAACAAAATTGAGCTAGATCCAAGATTCAAGTGGGCTACACTAAGTACCAATTTGATTTTTTGGCTTAACTGTAATTACATTGTAAATGGATGATGATTATTTACCTAGGTAATTACTGCATCTTTCCCAATGAAGACAGTGACACTTGCTTTTCTTAACACTAAAATCGAGAAATTTATGCAATAAATTTGGGGCCCACTGTGATGTATGTGGCTTATCCACACCACCCATTCTTTATGCCAGTTGAATTTAGGGCATGACCCAAAAATTGAAGTAGATCTAAAGCTCAAGTGGACCACACCACATGAAACAGTGGCAATTGAGCGCCTACCGTTAAAAACTTCTTAGGGGCCCTAAAAGATTTAGATCAAGCTGATATTTATGTTTTCCCTTTATCCATGTCCATGTGACCCTATGAACCGGTTATATGATGAATAAACCTCAATACGAGCCCAATGAAACAAACAACTTTCAATAGTGGACGAATTAAGGACACTGTTTCCTTTCGTGCGGGCCATTTGAGTGTTGGATTTGCCTCATTTTTCGCCTCAGGCCCCAAAATGTGCTAATAAAACATATAAACAGCGCTGATATATCAGATACATTACGATGGGGCCCATGGATTTAAATCAACACTTTTGGACCGATTTTCGAGGTGGAATTACTCATTCATTTTCAAACAAGGTGAAAAAGTAATAATTACCCATTTACCACATATTTACCTGTATCATGGAAAATCAACAGGCCCTAAAGGAAAATGTGGGTAGGGAAACTCCTACCTTTGAAACCTCCCTGGGTCTACAGTGATATTTATATACCAACCATACTGTTCATAACGTCATTCCTACTGGGATGATCTGAAAAAACAAATATTAGCCTGCTTCAAAACTTCTATGGCCCCACGTGTGTTTAAATTGTGGATGTTCAGGCCTCATGTTTTTGGCCTACTTGAGTCTTGAATCTATCTCATTTTTAGTCGCATGTCTTAAAATGAGATCACAAAACGGATGGATGGATATATTTCTTACAACCATCACAGTGGGCCCTACCTAGGTTCCCGGGAACTTCCTTCGAAAGGCTTTGGAATGAAATTTGCATCCCCCGGTAAGCAATAATTAAACCTTCAAACCAAAGACCCATTTCGACAGGTGGTAAGGAACATAGAAAATAATTTCCGTTAAAACTAGAAAATAAGCAACTGTCCTAATTTGAGAAACATATGTCCACTAATTTTTATTAATCTAGCAAAATTTTGACCAAATAAAAGTCCATGGATCAAAGGCTAGGATTATTCCATTAACATGATTACTGGATTGTGACTTTATGACACCTAGCTATGTGCTTTTGTGGCTGAAATTGAGTTGGAAACAGTGGCCTCCTATCAATGACGATGAAGGAGAAGCTGTCCAGACTATATTATGATTTCATAAAAGAAAATGAAACATGCCTGAAATTAATGGTCCATGGACAGTTTCTCCTATCATTGACTTTCCGTCTCCCTCACTTGTGTGGGCGCAAATTAGGTGTTACCCCGGGAACAACTTAGTGGGTGTTAGTGGGTGTTACCCTAATCGTGTGGGGCCCATATTGATGTATGTTTTATATATCTACGCCGTTTATCTATTTTTTCGTATCATTTTAGGATGTGATCAAGAACCATAAGAAAATCCAAATCTCAGATGGACCATACCACTAGAAACAGTGATGAATAACCATTAAAAACGTTGTGGGCCACAAAAGTTTTAGATCAATCTGATATTTGAATTTTCCCTTCATCAAGACCTTCTTGACATTATCAAGAGCTTGGATTTCAAATAAACATTACTAAAACCTTGCGATGGGCTCTTTGGAATTTTTATTGGTGGAGCACTCAATCACACTTTTTTGCTAGTGGTATGGTCCACCTGAGATTTGGATCTGCATAACTTTTGGAACCTCATCCTAAAATGGGCTGTATAAATGGGTGGATGGAGTAGATATACAAAATATCATCCATGTGGGCTATATGGTAGGGTTAACACCCACTAAGCTGTGTTCCCAGGGTAACACCTAATTCGCACTCCACTTGTGTTTCATGTGTATGTAGAGCCTAGCCTTTGGAAAGGTAAGAGTACACGACTTTTAACTTTGTTAATGATAGAAAAATGCGTGTACGTCACTTAAAAGCCAACTCATCAACAATGAACATATGCACTGATATGACACCTTTTTTTATTTTTTGTTAGTCATGCAACGCACCCACCCTGTTATCTGCACAACGCACTCACATGATTAGTCATATAATGTACTGATATAGAACGGGCCAATTACTACATGGCCCAGATGGACCAAAAGAAGACCGGTCGAGGTCGGAAGTGATCCGGCCCATCAAGATCGTAGAACAAAACTCGGTCACGACCTGAACCGAAACTCAAACCTTTAAAATATGTTTAGGTTCAGTACAAGGTTGGGCCCAACCCTACCCTAACTTGACCCGTGTGCAGGTCTACCAGTAATTAAACCTTCAAACCAAAGACCCATTTCGACAGGTGGTAAGGAACATAGAAAATAATTGCCGTTAAAACTAGAAAATAAGCAACAGTCATAATTCGAGAAACATATGTCCATTAATTTTTTACTAATCTAGCAAAATTTCGACCAAATAAAAGTCCATGGATCAAAGGTTAGGATTATTCCGTTAACATGATTACTGGATTGTGACTTTGTGACACCTAGTTATGTGCTTTAGTGGCTGAAATTGAGTTGGAAACAGTGGTTCCTATCAATGACAAAGAAGGAGAAGCTGTCCCTGAAATCAATGGTCCATGGACAGATTCTCCTATCACTGACTTTCTGTCTCCCTCACTTGTGTTTCATGTGTATGTGGAGCCTAGCCTTTAGAAAGGTAGGAGTACACCACTTTTAACTTAGTTAATGATAGAAAAATGTATGTACGTCACTCAAAAGCCAACTCATCAACAATGAACATATGCATTGATATGACACCTTTTTTTTTTTTTTAGTCATACAACGCTCCCACCCTATTAGCTGCACAACGCACTCACATGATTAGTCATATGATGTACTGATGTAGAGTGGGTCACCGATTACTACATGGACTAGATGGACCAAAAGAAGATCGGTCGGGGTCGAAAGAGATCCAGACCATCAGGACCATAGAACGGTCGTATCTCAAAATTCGGAATGATTTTTTGGACATATAATACATGATTTTGGAGTAGCTCGAGCTACTGAGCCACCCAACCCTACTATGTCGGGTTTTCCATGCTAGAATCACGAGATTCGACCAGATCGACGGTCTTTAAGTTAGTTTATTTTCAATTTTACTATTTATAGTAAGTTTTATTTCAATCATAACTTTTGATCCGTATGGTTTTAGAATTAGTGCCCAACATGAAAAGGGCTTAGAATAATTAGTAAAACAACATGGTTGGGCCTGTTTGAAAACTTTCTATTTTCTTTCAAAAACCATGAGTTCTAGTAGGATTGAGAGACTTCTATAAATAATAAGTTTACTATTTATAGTAAGTCGGGTTTTCTAGGCGTTAGAGTTTGAGTAGAAGTCTGATACTTTACCTAAGGTTTATTTTCCTATTTATATGTATTGTAATTCCGTTTTAGACATTCAATCAATTATTATCAATTTCTTCGGAATTATTTTCCTTTTATCTTATTTATTATTCTCGTGGATTCGAGAACCAACCGATGAGGAAGACGGTGTTCGACCTCCCACGTTCTTCCTGCGTCAGTGGTATCAGAGAGATGTTTCATCTTTAGGACGATAGCCTCTAACGAAGGGTTGGATCCTCATCCTAAGGACGATGCTCCAAGGGACTATCTAACGGGTACTACTTTCGAAGCAACGCAACTGGAGAATCGGTTGCTCCTGTAAGGTATACAAGTAACCCTCGACCAGATTGCGGCATCTCTAGCTCCGCCCCAAGCCCAAGGCGACCAACAACCACCAGCGCTCGCTATACGGGATAACTTTGTATTCTGAAGAGCACCCCAGGTGGATAATCGTAGGGCTACACTAGACGATTTGGAACCAAGCGATGACGAGGTTGAAGACATTTTGGTACGACGACCCGCACTAGGAAACGATCGTGTGGAACAAGCAAGACGAGATTATCAAGGCAAAGCTGATATTCCCAACTTTAATGGCCTACTTCGAATAGAGGAGTTCCTCAGCTGGCTAGCTGAGGTCAAGTGATACTTCGACTATATGGACGTGTTAGACTACAAGAAGGTAAAACTAATTGTGTATAAATTAAAATCTGGTGCATCAGTATGGTAGGAGAACCTACAGGTTTTCTGCACCCATCAAAATAAGGTGTCCATCCGAACATGATCTCGGATGAGGCAACTCCTTAGGGCTCGATTCCTCCCTAGCGACTACGAACAAATTTTGTTCCAACAATATCAAAATTGTAGTCATGGAAATCGAACCGTAGCCGAATATCTCAAAGAATTCTAGCGATTGGCTACACGAAATAATTTATCAGAATCTGAGGCACAACAAGTGTCATGGTTCATTGGTGGGTTGATGAGTACCTAATATTGTATAATTAACCCTGGTTGTTAAGGGCGTTATCATTGTTTTTCTGGTTAATTATCCCTCATTAGGTGAATTTTCTGTCTTCAGGTGATCAGGAGAGGTTGGACAAGATTCGATCCAATCAGGGCATTTAAAGGCCTAAAAAAGAGCAAGATTCGGCGTGTTGGTAATCTTGACGCAAAGCAAGCCATAGAGATCGAAGCCTGGACCGTTTTGTGATTATTGGAGGCTGAAGATGATCCGTACCTCTCAGGACGATTTAAGGTCTAAAAAGAATCAAAATCAAGTGTATAGGCAATCCTGAAGGAAATCGGCTGTAAAGATCGAAAGATGGATCATATTGTACGGTTGAGATGAAGTGAAGATGACTTGGAAGGCCTCATCAAGACCACGAATTTTGGAGATCCGGGCTATGCATATTTGGCTGGTCATGATTGGGTGATCATACAAGTTTGGACGGTCAAGATTGGATGTCCATAGGAGGGACCAACCGTGCATCAAGACAGTGGAGACATTTCCACCATCACAAGTGAAGTGACCAGGTCTCAGCCCTCATACGCGCAAAAGAAGTTCCAATGTCCAGCAGTCAACTATGGTGGACCCCACTTTCAATCCCCTCCATCTATCCAACCAGCTGGAAGTCAAGTCCCGAATTCAACCATCATCCAGCTTAATCCTAGCCGTCCACCACATTCGAACCAACAATACATGCAACTGATGAAGGGCTGATCTTCGCCATCCATCTTAACCATCCATGATCAGCAAGCTCCAACCACCAGCCGTCCAATCCACCATCCAGCAAGGGAGTTATCTTCAGCAGTCCATTACACGTGCTCACCATCCAACCCATCTTCCAAGCCCACAGCCTGCACGTGCAGCAGCAGTGCAGCTGAACCACCTACTTCAGCCAGCCGTCCATCCAGTAGCAGCTGGGAAGCAGCTCCAACGTCCAGCAAGTGGGCCCCACTCAGGAATTTTCAACCGTCCACAAGTGGTGGATCACATCATCACCATCAATGTCCAGCATTTGGACCGTCCATCCATCATCAGCATCTTCACTACGTCCAGCATCCATTAGCAGCAGTGCTGCAACTCCAGCATTCATCAGTCCCAGCATCTGGACCGTCCACTCTCCAGCAAAGTTGGGCCCACATGTGCACCATCCACACCATCTCAGCCCGCCTGCTTCAGCAGCCTCTTCACTGTCCAGTGGGCCCCACCAGTTTAACGTCCAGTTGCAGAAGGAGGAGATCAACAACGTCCAGTCTTCAGCTGTAATTAACGTCCACCATTCAGAGATCACATCCTCCAGCTCAAGTGGCCCACAAAGGCCAGCGTCATCCATCCAATCCTCCACCGTCCAGTGGACCCATCACATGGATGTCCATTTCATTTTAGCCGTCCATGGATTTACATCCAAGCTGGCCGTCCAACGATCTGCAGCCATCCACTACATCAACTGATCACCCTAAAGCAGCAGTGGACGTTCACCATCTGCATCATCATCAGCCACCGTCCATCAATGGACCACCTTCATCAACGACCAGCAGATTCTCAGACGCCCATTGCAGCACACCTGTTGTGCATCACCATCAACACCATCCGACCATGGACACTTCTCCAGTTCCATTCTCCTTCACGTAAGCAGCTTCATATCAACGTTCAGCAGCCGAACGTGGCCAGCGATCTGACCGTCCAGCTGATGGAAGACCACTGCTCCTTGCACGTCCAGCAAAGGTCATTCCATCACCGTCCACTTCAGTTCCAGCGTCCAACACTTCCAATGGTGCACCAGCTCCTAGCCGTCCATCCAGCAACATGACCAGCACACGTGCCAGCTTGCACGTTCAGCCGGAGTTCCATATCAAACTGACGTTTTCAGCTCCATTCTCATGTACCCAACAAGGTGGACCCCATCAAAAGCCAGCAAATGCTCCTCCATCTCCACCATGGCAGCAAGAGAGGAGCTCTCTCTCTCTCTCTCTCTCTCTCTCTCTCTCTCTCTCTCTCTCTCTCTCTCTCTCTTCCAACACATGTGTAAGGCATGGAATGCCACCTCATCATCCAAGCCTCACTCCAAGCCCAAACCTAAAAGAAAAGTTTGCTTTAGGCTTGGAGTGACACCTAGGATTGGAGTACTTTTCTTGCCACATGTCACTCCAAGCCTAACTCCAAGCCCAAACCTAAAAGCAAAGTTTGCTTTGGGCACTCCAAGCCTAACTCCATTCCCAAACCTAAATAAACTTTTGGTGTGCCACCTAGGATTGGGAGGAGGCTTGGAAGCTCCTCATAAGGCTATAAAAGGAGGCCTCTCCTCCTCATTTTCAATCATCCCTCAAAATCCAAAATCATCCCACAATCCAAGTCTTCTTTTCTTTTCTTCTTTTTCTTTGTAGAAGTAGAGTAGTGTAGTTTTTCCTTTGTAGAGAATTTAGTCTTCCATTGTAGCATGGTTGGCTAAACCTCTAGCTAAGGCTAGGGGTGAAGCCTTTGAAGAAATTTGCAAGCTATGGTTCTTTTGGTTCAACATTGTGTGGTGTAATTGTTGGAGTTCTCTTTGGTTGATTGGTTTGGTTATCCACCTCGGCGGACGCTATTGTTGTACAAGCCCCTTGATCCATCGTCGACTCCGGGCACGTTGGATGCTTGGGATCCCTTGCACACCAATTAGCTAGTTCATGATCGATAAAGTCCCTTGATCCATCGTCGACTCCGGGCACGTTGGATGCTTTGGATTCCCTACGGTCATCGAGCTAGTGCAGGTAAAGTCATCGATCTGTAAAATCCCTTGATCCATTGTAGACTCCGGGCACATTGGATGCTTTGGATTCCCTGCGATCGATAGACGAGATCTTAACGGTTGGATCGGTCAATCAAAGCATCCTATCTTGTAAGTATGCATTTGATCGTATGAATTGTGATCTTATCGGTTGACTTGTTGGCAAAGTTGTTGATCTGTACAATTCCTTGATCCATTGTCGACTCCGGGCACAGTGGATGCTTGGAATTCCCTGCGATCAACTAACGAGTGCTTCATGGTCAAATCAATCGGTTCAGATCACCATCTTTTATGAAATATGCAAATGTTTTAACTGTTTTATCTTCCGATTGGAATGAATCTTTATTCAATTCCAGTTGAGTTATAGTTGGACCAATAAATCAAATCTTGTGAATGAATCAAAGGTGGATCCCTGATGCCTTAGCCCCTTTTCTATCTTTGTCCTTCACCACACACAACTTGCTCCACTCACGTGGATAAACCAAATTTCATCTCACTCACCTAAACTAATTCCTCTAAGTGTTCTTAACCCCAATCCCTGTGGATCGACCTCGGTCTTACCGAGTATTTTACTACTTCGCTACCTGCACTTGGGTGTGCAATCTTCGGATTGTAGCATGGGTTGTGACTTGCAATCCAGGATCGGGTCCAGATGCATCTAGTCTAGACATTGAATGAGGGTAACCAATTGGCCACCCGGGCGAAAACATAATTATCACAGCTCCCTGCTCGACCTTATCCGGCGACACGAAACCCCATCACAGAGCCCACCCCAGATACAACGTTGGCTAAAGGTAAGGAACCTATATGAGGGCATACTCAACTACCTACAGCCACGAACTGGGACATGGGGAGCGGCCCCTCAAGGCCTCAACTTGTAACTCCCACTACTGCGGATCCTAGCAGGATCCCCAACCCATATGGTTGGCCGAGGCCGGACCATTGTCTCCATTGTGGCCAACCAGGCCACTGGTCGAACGCTTGCCCTCAACGCCCTGCTGCCCACTCGACAATGAATGAAGGTGGCGTAGAAGAGGAAGTAGCAGAAGACGACCCTGAATTGGAACAAGCCGATGTGGGGGACATAGAAGCTGTAGATTGGTTGGCTGAGAATCATAGCGAGTCGCTAGTCGTGAGGCGATTACTTTATGCTTCCAAGAAAGAAGTGCACCCACAACGACACAATATCTTCCGCATAAGGTGCACCGTGTAGGAAAAAGTCTGCAACGTGATCATAGACAGCAGGAGTAGTGAGAATATTGTCTCGAAAATTATGATGGACAAGTTACACTGCCTATGACGAAGCACCCTACCCCTTACTCAATTGATCGGTTGGATCAAGAAGGTGAACGAGACTAAGGTAACTCATCAATGCATTATCTCATTTTCCATTGGTAAAAGCTATAAGGACGAGGTTATCTGTGATGTGGTTGACATGGGAGTCTACCACATGTTACTCGGGCGGTCATGGCAATCTGATCGGGATGTAACCCATTGTGGATAGGATAACATATACATCTTCACCAAGGATAGTCAAAAAGTCATTTTGGCCCCTATGGCACCAGAGAACACCCCGAAGCTTCTAAAGTGGAGGAAAACTCTCTCCTCATCATTCATGAGTTCGTGAAGGAATCAAAGGAAACGGGCGAAGTGTACGCCATTGTGGTTAAGGGCGAGGAGTTAGTATCCTCCAATATCCCTTCAAGCCTTAAATCGTTACTAGACGAATTTAAAAATATTTGGCTCGATGATTTACCCGATGAGTTGCCTCCCACGCGAGACATACAACATCACATCAACCTTGTCCCAGGGGCTAGTTTGCCCAACCGACCATACTATTGGATGACTCCGAAAGAGTGTGAAATTCTACAGGACAAGTAGAGGAATTGATCCATAAGGGTCTTATCAGGGAGAGCATAAGTTTGTGTGCCATTCCGGCTCTCCTAACCTGCAAAGAAGGACAGAACTTGACGCATGTATATCAATAGCCGCGCGATTAATAAGATAATAGTTAAATATTAATTCCTGATACCGCGGTTGGATGACATGCTCGACATGCTCGAGGGCTCCAAGGTGTTCTCCAAACTGAACCTACGGAGTGGGTACCATCAAATTCGTATTAGGCCAAGGGATAAGTGGAAAATGACCTTCAAAACTAAGGAAGGGCTATATGAGTGGCTGGTTATGCCTTCGGTCTAACCAATGCACCGAGCACCTTCATGTGTTTAATGAATCAAGTGTTGAAGTGATTCATTGGCCGTTTTATCATCGTATACTTCGATGACATCCTGATACATAGCCAGAATGAGACTGCACATGATCCATCTCAGAGAAGTACTTCAACTGTTGGCCAGTAACAAGTTATACTTAAACCTGAAGAAGTGTAGCTTCTTAACTGAACGTTTATTATTCCTGGGATTCATTATGTCATCTATGGGTATCTGAGTGGACGAAGAGAAGGTTCGAGTAATTCGAGATTAGCCGACTCCGACGAACATTCATGAGGTACGAAGTTTCCATGGATTGACGACCTTTTATCGTCGATTTGTGTGAAACTTTAGCAGTATCATCTCGCCAATTACTAATTGTATGAAGAAGGGTCCGTTTCAATGGACTGAAGAGGCAGAGAAGAGTTTCACAGAGATCAAGCATCAGTTATCCACTACACCAGTCTTAGTACTTCCCAATTTTGACAAGTTATTTGAGGTAGAGTGTGACGCATCCTATGCCGGCATTGGGGGAGTCCTTTCTCAAGAGGGCAGGTTAGTTGACTTCTACAATGAGAAACTCAGCGACGCACAACAGAAGTGGTCGACCTATGAGCTTGAACTATATGCAGTGGTCCAACATTGCGTCATTGGCATCACTATCTTATCCAAAGGGAGTTTATTCTATACACTGATCATCAGACATTAAAATTTGTCAATACTCAGACTAATGTGAACCGTATGCATGCTAGATGGATTTCATTTTTACAGGAGTTCACATTTATTCTGAAGCATAAGTTAGGGCAGCAAAATAAGGTGGCCAATGCACTTAGCCGACATACATCCCTCTTTATCACGATGAGCAGTGAGGTGGTCGGATTCGACTGTCTTAAGGAACTTTATGCCGAGGACAAGAATTTTTCGATGCATGGACCAGGTGCCAAGAAGGTCACTCAAATAACTTTCTGATTTAAGACGGTTTCCTCTTCAAAGGGAATCGATTATTTATTCCCCACAGTTCTTTGCAGGACAAAATTATTATCAAACTACATGGCGGTGGTCTTGGTAGCCACCTTGGACGGGACAAGACCAGAGTAATGGTGGAAGAACGGTATTACTGGCTGCAATTAGCTCGATGTTGGAAGGATAATACAACTATGCCATGTTTGCCAGACCTCTAAAGGACAATCTCAAAATATGGGTCTCTACACCCCATTACCCATGCCCTGATGGCCCTTCAGAGGATCTGTCCATGGATTTTGTGTTAGGTCTCCCACGAACACAACGGGGTATGGATTCGGTGTTCGTGGTGGTAGATTGATTTTCTAAGATGGCACGCTTCATTCCCTGTAAGAAGACCTTTGATGCTATACATGTTGTGAATCTGTTTTCAGGGAAGTTATACAACTACATGGGATCCCCAAGACGATCACTTCAGACCGAGACACAAAGCTCGTTAGCTACTTTTAGCGAGTTCTGTGGAATCAATTCGGTGCACAACTTCAATACAACAGTGCCTACCACCCACAAACAGATGGACAGACCGAAGTCGTGAACCACACGTTGGGTAATCTAATCCGTGGTATCTCAGGTGATAAGTCGAAACAGTGGGACATGGCCCTGGCACAGGCGAAGTTCGCATTCAATAACATGATAAAACACTCGACCGGAAAGTCTCCATTCCAGATAGTCTACGAGTGCGTGCCTCATCACACACTTGATTTGGTTCCCCTGCCCAAGCTTCCGGGCATGAGTGTCGTAGCTAAACATATGGCGGACTGAATCATGGACATACATGCAGACGTGCGCAAATGGGTTAATGTATTTGTCGATTTCCAGGATTGAAAAGGAAGAAGTTAGGGTTAGGTAAAGGGTTTTTTACCTTGCGAGAGAGAGAGAGAGAGAGAGAGAGAGAGAGAGTATTCGTTGTTGGGCAGAGTGTTAGATGGCCAAGCAGCACCAATACACTAGATAGAGCAGTAGATGGCCTAACAGATGGCCAAAAACATAACCGAGCAACAACAAATGGCTGAGCAGAGCTGCAATAGAGGGCTCAGGAGATCGAGAGAGTGAGAGAACAAGAGATAGAGATCGAGAGGGAGAGAGAGGGAGAGATTGCTGAAATGGGAAAGTGTTAGTGTTGAGAGAGAGAGAGAGAGAGAGAGATCATTAAAATAGGAAAGGGCTAGGGTTTAGAGAGAGGGGGGAGCGAGAGAGCTATGCAACAGAGAGAGTAAGAGGGGGAGCGAGAGAGAGCGAGAGACTTATGCAATAAAGAGAGAGAAGGCTAGGGTTTTGTATGAGAGAGCAAGAGAGCAAGGGAAGAAGAATCGACGGAAGATAGATCGACGCTTGATAGCGAATTTTAGGATTTCTATGTTTTTTAAAAGAATGTACCCTTCCCCGACGACTTATTTCCATTGGGGAATTATATTAGCCATCGATGATTAATCTAATGGCTGTAATCCGTTGAGAAAAAATAGGTGGGACCGTCAACATTCGATCTAACTTTCAGCAAAGAGTTTTTACCTGACCCTTACAAATTTATTGGCAAACTATGCCTTACATCAAGCACCATATCCCACTAGAACATCAAATGAGTCTCGAAGGATGAAATTCACACCAAGGTGTCATATTAGCATGTGCGCTCGCTTTGGATGAGCGGGGCTCCAAATACATGAAACACAAGGAAAGACAATGAGAGAGTCATAAAAGGAAAATTTGCCACCCAAGGACCGTTGTGACAAATATAACTCGTCCATCAGTTTTATCATTTCATTTTAGGTTTGTGAACACTAAATCATGGGGATCAGGCTCATAGGGGTCTTTTTAGGCTTTTACTTGTGTCATTATGTGGTTGACTTGAGGTACAAAATATTTTACTTAAAGTCACCACTAACCAGTAAACTCAAATTTTCATAATTGGCTAGACCCTGCGGAATCCTTAGTAATCAGGGTGTAACACCCCGTATTTTCTCGTATTTTCCTGTATTTTTCCCGTATTTTTTTCGTATTTTTTTATGCCACTATTAAAACCCCACCATTTAAATAACTCATTTCCCACAATCATTTTGACCCTAAACTTAGTGTATGGCCTATTTAACACAAATTAACCGTACACGTCGAAAATCAGACCCCCGATCATTGTGCAAATGCCCTAATCAGAAATTTGATCATAAGTGGCCCACCTTAACTCGGATCTGCCTCAATTTTGTTTTCAGTGGTTAAAATGATGATTTCGACATGTTGGACGGATCAAAGAATCCCGATCCACTTGGAGTGGACCCCGCTTGTGAGGGCAGCCATAAATGGCCGTGTACATGCGTTGCACGATACAAGAAGTTTTTTATTTAAAAGAAGACATCTTCTTCTTCACGATTCTCTATAACCAGCGGACGGCGCTGTCCGTTTGAGGCTTCCACGCTGGTCCTCCAGTGGACCCCAACGCCAAATCCACTCCGTCCATTCAACTTGTGGCCGACCAAAACCTAGTCCCCCTGAAAATCTTCGTCAACCGTCACTTGTACAGGCCGCTCCTAACCACCGTCCAAATCAAAGAATCATAAAGATCCGGACCTCCACCTTGCATGGGCCGTTCATATTTCACCCAAAGCTTCGTGTGGACCCCACCTAGCATCTCAACGGTCCTCATGCCATGTAAAACCTTCTTTGCAATCCGTTTCCAACTCCAACTCCCGAGCCATTCCTTCTGCACCACGCAACCAGCCGACCTCCCGAGTCTTTCACATTACAAAACCCTACCATTCGTCTGCGCCTGCTCTCTCCAGGAAACCCAACGCCAGAGAGAGAGAGAGATCGTGAGTGAGAGAGAGAGCGAGAGAGAGAGAGAGATCGTGGGAGGAGAGAGAGAAAGTGAAAGTTATTTGGGAGAGAGAGAGAGAGAGAGAGGAAGAAAGAGGGCCCACCATTTTTCTGTTGCTGCTGGGAAGTCCTTCCAGGGAAAGAAGAAGAAAGAAAGAAAAGAAGAAGAAAAAGGAATGAAGGAAGAGGACGAGAGAAAGGAGAAGAAACTGAGTCGAGCCGAGTCGACTCGAATGAGATTCCGAGTTTAGCCACCATTGAAGAGGTAAGACCATCCAACCATGATTTTGTTTCCTAGATCTAATCTAAACCCTAACCCTAGGTGTAGATCTAACCCTAGTTTGTTGTGGCAATGAAAATCATGCATATTTACACCCTAATCTCATATTTTTCCCATTCAACTATGTAGGTATGAATCCAAGTTTGATTTCGCAACCCTAGCAACGTCTCAACCCATCCACTATCATAAGGTGGGGATTTCCTTTAAGCCCATCCACGATAATATTAAATTATATGTTGATTTATGCTTATAAATCAGGATTTTGTTATGTGACTTCCTGAAATCGTGCCTATTAAAATCTTTTCATGTGATTATGAATTATATGATGTTCCTTATTGTGTATATTGAATTTTGATATATGAACTATGCTTAAGTAGTTGGAAAAGGAATTGTTATGATGTACATGCCCATATGGAAACCATGTTCGATTTACGTTGTCATGTGCTTATGATGATTGATATATTGTTTGCTTTGAGATATTGCATATGGACGTTACGTTAATGAAAACTCCTTGGCCCCATACTGATGTAACCGTTGATGTAAGAGAAGAAGCCATGCGAGGCCTTGTTACGTTGGCATTACCATGTGGAGATTTTGGATGAATATGCCTTATTGAGAAAGTTGGCATTACCGTGTGTCTTATTGAATAAATGTGCCTTGACATTGAGGATTTGGTATTGGCATTACCATGTATGTGTTGTTGATTTCATATGCCAGGATATTAAGTTTGGCACTACCGTGTGCGTATTGTTGTTTACGTGCCAAGGGATCTTTATTGATTCGTTACCTGTGATGGATCCACTGAAGTATGGAATTAATGAATATCAAGACTCTTGAATTGATTGGGGTAAGGAGCGATCATTAGACGTTTACATCATTTAATGGGCTGAATGCTAAACTGACTTAATTAAAGGTGAAACTAATCATGCATTCACTGGACCCGGCTTGGTGGTTCAGCCCCTCGGGCGTTAGAGAAAGTGTGCATGGGCCCATTTCTCTCTCGCTATCTAGTGAAAGTGTGCATGGGCCCGTTTCACTAGTTGGGTTTTGGTGCATGGGAAGAGTGGAGTGATCCCGTCCTAGCTAGAACCTCTGGTGACTAGTGGCTGGTGAGAAGAATGGAGTGATCCCGTCTCATTTGGTCAGGGTGCCTTAGCCAGAGCATGCATGTCATGCATTGCATTAACCAAGATTTTTTATGGAATTGTTTTGATTTGATTAAATGATAATATCCTGCTTGCATTTACTCTGTGCCATTATTATCATGATTGTTTTAAAGGGATATTCCCCACTATGATAGCGTTTAACGCTATCCAACCATATCTCAGATAATCCAGGTGAAGATCCAGTAAGAGAATCGAACACTACGATGACGTGCTCGAAGGCTCGTGGCAGCAAGTGACGGACGATGAAACCGAAGCGGCTTGAAGATGGATTATGTTTATTATCTTTGTAGAGTAGATTTTTTTTTCTTTTGAACATGTAATAAGTCTCTCATGGAGATAATAAGTGGAAATGTTTGGTTAAACATGTTTTATTACGTTGATTTAGAACTTAGAATAGAGTATTTATGGAATAAGAACTTAAATTTCCGTCATTATGCTATGTATGCCATGAATGTATGGAATTACAAGTGAGTGTGTGGAAATGTAACCCTGACACACATGAGTTAACACCCGGAAGCTCGACCCATTGTGTTGTCCACGAGAGTCGAAATTTCGGGGCGTTACACAGGGAATCTAAGGATATCCAGATTTATAACAACTCCTTGTCTACAACCTCATATCCTGAGTAAGTGACCTCAGTGATAAGGAATGAAGGTGTTAAGCACCTTCTCTACCCACACGCAAGTGTGGTCTCTACTTTGCGAAACTCAATGGGTTGTAAGGGATTTAATTGGCCTATCAGTAACATAATGAGTGGATGATATATATGTAGTTCAATAATTCAATATCCAACTCAAAAGTGGAAGTAAGGGATAAAAAAACAAACGATCTGTCAAGACTCATTTACTTGAGAGAGAATTAAAAAATAGAAAAAGATCACAACCAAACGTAATTTTTTGTGGAACAAAGTCTAAGGAACCAGCGGGTCACAAAACATACACCTGAATTAACTAGAGAACTAGGAAAGTTAAGAAGGGATATGTCGATGCAAATGCTAAAATTCAAGACTAGTGAAGATAAGGTGTGCAATGTCCAACTCTAGAGTGGGAGTAAGGGATCAAAACAAAGGAGATCTGTTAGGACCAGTTTACTTAAGATAGACACAATAAAAAAAAAAAAAAAAAAAGGAAAAACACTCCGGTCAACAAAAGTATTTTATGTGATAGGATCTGAAAATCTAATGAGTCCTAAAGCATACACTTAGGTAAACTAGAGAGGCAGGGAGTTTAAGGAGAAAGATGATGTAAATGATGGATACAACTGATCTATGATCTAGATAACCCAAGGAGAGCAATGGGTGGATGTATTGTCGAAAGGATTAACTAAGGGAGGTGGATCGACCTTCTAATGGCTAAGATGGCTAAAGCTTGGGCATGGCTAGACTAGCCTAAGGCTTGGATAAACTCTCTCTCTCTCTCTCTCTCTCTCTCTCTCTCTCCCTCCTTGGTGGATGGATGGATGGGCTATAACTCTCCCTTTCTCTCCTCTTCCCTTTCTTAAGGATACTTGGTGTGTGTAATGGGTGAGGATAAGGGGTAGTATTTATAGTTAAGGAGGGTGGATTTTGAGTAATTTAGGTGAACTTTAAGGGTAAAAGGTGGTTAAAATGGTTGCGATAGGCTAAAAGAGTGAGAATGTCATGTGGAGGTTCCATATTGGTTAACAAGGGTGGTATAGAGGGTAAAAAGAGAAAAGTTTGAGGGTAGTTCAGTCTTTTAAGCCCGAGCGTAACACTTGGGGTGGGGGTAGAATTCTCTCTCCTCCACCCTAAAAGACCTCAGGTTATAGAATTATCCGCGTGGTAGGCATGCAGCTCGTTATC
This sequence comes from Liriodendron chinense, assembly GCA_003013855.2. Classification (NCBI taxonomy): domain Eukaryota; kingdom Viridiplantae; phylum Streptophyta; class Magnoliopsida; order Magnoliales; family Magnoliaceae; genus Liriodendron; species Liriodendron chinense. The sequence goes on along the minus strand of PVNU02000403.1, from coordinate 17,896 downwards.
TCGTGGTTTGCATCCAATTTCTACTAGGAGCACAAATAGACCCTGAGTGGGTCTCAAATTTCTTATTTTTGGATTGTTTTAGGTTTAAGGCTGTCTCAGCTTCAATTTGGGCCTTAAATTGGTCTTGGATTTTTGCTTTAAACCGGGTTTGGATTTTTAAGGCTTCAAATGGGTTTGGAGGTGCATATATTAACTGCATTAGCCTAGGTTGGTGTCTACAAATGCCCCTCTTTAAAAGATCTTACGCATAATCGAATGCCAGAATAAGTTGATACCCCACTCCATTGATCAGACTATGTCATGGTCTAGACTCATTGCCTACCTTAGTGTCAGCATCAACCGATTGTTAGGAAAGAAATAACTCGCACATATCATGAGGGTTTAAAAAAATTAATGTTAAGTAATTGTCCCTATGCTTTCTGTGGCATTTTCGATAACTAATTAGAACCCTTTCACATCGGATTAGCAATATAGCACCAAAATAAACTTGAATAGTAGTTCCCTTGCTAATCGTGACCTTACGGGGATCACCCAACTATGTGAATCCGAAATGTCCCTTGCTTACATGACCACCCTAGGAGGTTTTTTTTTCTGGTCAGTCATGCAACAGACCCACCCTGTTAATCGCGCAACACACCCACCCGGTCAGTCATGCGACACACCCACTGGTGCAGTTAGCAGCGGTAATTTCACCCTGATGGGTTTCGAGACCTAGACCTGTTGTTGAAACTCCGCAGAGTCTACCAACAAGGTAAAGGCCCCGAACCCAAAACGATCATCCTAGGAGTACTCATTGAGTTTGATCGTCAAAGTGGTTAATTGTCTTACACTTTCTATGACCTTACAAGTAACTCACCATGTCAACATAGACTTGATTAAGCTCTTACAACTAAACTAAATTAGGTATGTGCGGGTGACTTTTTTTCATACAATTTTATGACTTTGACACTTAGGTTACAACTAATATTTTTTCCACTTTTTAAATTGCTACTCTTATCAGAATTGGGCTCATCACTTTTCATTGAATTTAGGGTTGTACATGTTTGATGATTTGCTTACTTATGATGGAAGTGATTATCATCCATTAAATTGTTTATACTGTTAATCCCATTATTTTGCACATAGAAAGGAAAGGTGTAGTTTACCAGCAGTTGCCAAAGAGAGTAGTTTGTAGTAGTTTAAAGGTGAGTGGTGGCTTCTTGCCATCCAAAAGGCATGAAGGTTTTGCATCCCAAAATGTTTGGAGTACTCTCGATGAATTGACATTTTCACATATATATATATATATATATATATATATATATATATATATATATATATATATATAAACCCTTCAAAAAAGCACATGTAAATGTGGAGAACTAAGTTTTTTGAAAGAGGGTGTGTTTAGGAGATCCGATGGTACCTAAGTATATATAAGAGAAAAAACCCAAAACGATGTAATTATTTTCAACGATACCATTGATAAAATAAGACCATTCTATCAATGGGATGTACAAACTTTGCTAGTATCTTATTTTATTTCAGTAATTCTATTAAAACATGGCACACCTGTTCACCCCCTTACCCCATACACACACACAAAAAAAAAAAAAAAAAAAAAAAAGCAGAAAGAGAGAGAACCCGGGTTCTGCCGTTTGCATACATGCGGACAGTCATGAAGCTTGAGTGGTATGAGATCATTTCTTTTCTTTTCTTTTCTCATAGGTTTCCTTACACAGGCATTTTTTCTTTAAGCAATGAATTGATGTGTCCTTCAAGAGTCGGTAGCCGTTGATTTTGGTCATAGCTGTACATGATTTGCACCATACGTGCACTGTTGAGTGAGGCTTCCTTGAAAGATGAAGAGAAGAGGTTTGAGGAGAGGAATTCCTTGTTGAGCTTCTTCCATTCCACGGAAATCATTCGCATGACGTGTTCTCGCGCAATGGTTGGAGATGTGATGCCATGCTCTTTCATCATGCATTCCACATACGAGCCATCTTTACCTTCTTGGTTCTCATCCTACGGGGGAGGGAGAGAGAGAGATTTTAGTACAAAAATAGAACTGTGAGAGAGACTTGTACAGAAATATACGTGCACGGCCCATCTGATGAATGGACCAAAACTATTCTGTATGCCTCGCAATCAATGACCTGGATCTCACGCATGTGTTGCTGTATGCCCATGTGTCACGAAGCACATATCTAGACTTGGAATCTATGAAATGACAGCCACTAATCTTTGTACCTTGGCACTACCCAAATCATCCCAAAGCCGTAGAATTGTCGCTGGACAGGAGATGAGACCTGGAATACTGTCCACACGTTCTGTACTCTCCCTTGTGATCCCATGGCCCAGAAGAAAAAATACGTGGACCAAGACAATATGTACTCCTGTGCTAATTACCCCATTTCTCAAGTACTCCTCAGCCTCTGGCATCTGTCCTGAGGAGAACCATTTTGCTTCTACCAGGAATGCCTTGCACAAGTCTGCCCACTATATGGTGAACAGATATATGAAAGTTAGTTTCAACGGCTTAGAGAAGTTGAATTTGTAAAAGAGTAGAAAATAGGCATCACATTCACTTAAGAAACAAGGGATGGGCTAACATGGCCCACCCTACAAGTTTCGGGCCCCAAGTCATTAATTAGTGGGCGGCATCATATAGAGGGGAGAGAGAGAGAGAGAGAGAGAGCTCATTTTCATAGCAGAAAAATGGGGTTAGAAGAATGGTCAACAATCAGCACATATGTAGGGCCACCAACGTAGGACCTTCATGAAAGTCGTGGTATATGGTAAATTTACCGTTTTTTTCAATGAATGGATGGGATTCCAGCCATGTTCCTTGAGTACCAGAAAACTGATCTCATTGGTGATGTTGTAGAGGGCCATGAAGCATATCTGCATGTACCTTGGAAGTCGATCCACGGCGGACAATTCCCACCTGTAAAAATGGTTGAATCTTGAGATTACAAGGGAAAAAAAAAATTATATAAAAGTACCAAAATACACAATCTAATTTGTTAGGAGGAAGAAGAAGTAGAATGTTCCGCACCTATCAACCGCTTCGGTGAAGAGGGTGAGTTCATCAAGTGTCCCATAAATATCAAAAATGTCGTCGATAATGTAGATGAGTGAAATGGGTTTTGTGAGTTCAATCCTATACTTTGAGAAATGAGGATTCGAGAGGATTGCCAAGGGCCACATGTACCACTTCATCGGTTGGTCCCTAGCGAAACTTAGCTCTTGTGCTAGGCCCAGGTCTCTCCACCACCTAAAATGGCAAAGGAAAGCGTCGGATTAGATGGTATAGCTCATAATACAAATACACAATCGATTCAATTAATGTAGCTTAACGGCTTACTTAGAAACCTCTCTAAGCTCCCTTTGGTGCAATGATTGGACAGCATTGAAATCCAACTTCGCAAGTTCATGTAGGAATCCGGTGCACCCATTCTCTCCGTGTCGATGATTGAGGTAATTTTTGGTATTGAACCTAGGCAAGCTCATGTGGATTGGATGCTCTAAGGTGTGGCCCACAAGTCCTGCAAGGCCCGGTTCCATGGAGGTCATCGAAGCCTTGAGCTGATTGCTAGTGAAATCAGAAGATTCGTCAAGTACGTCCTCTCCTTCTATACCGAGGTGTGAAGCTTCATATAAACTCAACATTCCGCATACATCTTTGCTTAATTGCGGCTTAAATCTCCCTTCCTGATCTCTAAAGTCGTTGAATATGTCTGTTCCATGCATTAAGGTCAGCAAATTCTGTGGGGTGTTGTGTTTTGGATGTCTAATCAAATCGAATTGCAATTGCTCAAATAAATAAAAAGTAAATTACCAAAGTGGTATTAGTCCAAGCAACATTCATAATGAGGGGCAATCGTTTCTAGTCCAACTTGAAATTTACTTTTGAACAATTGCAATTTGGTTCAATTAAACATCCAAACACATCACATTAATGAAAAAAATGACAATATCAGAATGTGACCCACCTGGTGACACATAGTACCCATGTTGTCGGAACAAGCGGAAGCTAAGCGTAGTGTCATACAAGCTTTTGTCAGCGTGACCATTACTGCCTCCACCAAGGTTCTTATACAGGCGACTTAGAATTTCTTCAATTTCTTCCTGGAAGTGGTAATCGATGCTAAGGCATTGTAAGCCGTCGATCATCATCATACATTCTAATGGATCATATAAACTGTGGAGCACATGCCGGACTTCCTCAAGTTTCTCCATTCGCTTGACATGAAAGTAGTCCTACATGAGCGAAACATGGTAGAACATGAATGGTAAGTTACATTTTTCTTCTAAAAACAAAGAAATGAGCGGGGGAAAAGCACTTGGAAGAGTAGTAATTTTCTTGCCATGTTAGCATCGAACGGTTTAGAAGACGGCATGGAGACCACGTTGTGGTCTTCGGTGATGATCGGACGGTGGCCAGCAGAGACATATGGTGTCATGGTTTTCTTTGTTCTAAGCTCATGGCATTTGGGTTGAGTGATGGGAGCGATGGGAGAATGGGGAGATGAAAAAACTACTGGGTGAGAGAAGGCCATGGAGAGAGTTGAAAATCCTACTTTCTTTAAGGACCTTTCTATAGGAGGGAGATGTTTGATTGTGTAGAAGCAATGAGCTCCTTTATATAGGGAAAATCAACCACAACTAGTCGGCCACAACCAATGGAATATTTTTTTTTAAATGAATGGTGAGGAATTTTGCCTTTAAAAAGCAAAGAAAAGAAAGGTAGGTCAGGTAGTCCGCGGACTACTAAAATGAAATAAATACTCCCCGGTCATGTGTGTATGTATGCGGATGATTGGAACCATTCCAGACATGGGTGCCACTGCGAATAGGGCTATGGACAAAGTGGGAGGTGTTACAGTGCTGCATCCTTACCCATGGGGAGACAGAAACCGTAGAATGGCCGATGTTTTACCTTTAAGTTGATCTTTTTAAAAGGTTAGGATTATATTTACGAAAGAAGAAAAAGGAGTGTCCATTGCCAATCCATACTGGGTCTTACCTAGAGGTGGGCGACGATCTGGGCCAAGTTGAGTTAGAACTAGTTTGGTTTGGCTTGTTTCTATGCCACCCCAGTTTGTGGATCCGCCTGGTTTGGGTTTTAGGCTGACCCATGCAGCCCAAGTTTGGTTTGCTCCCAAAAAAATTGGCTCGACCCAGGATTAGTTTGGTCAAAAACTTCAAACCGGGCGGACCAAGTTCGAATGGATGAGGGTTCTTTTTTTTATTTTTTAAATAGAAGAGAGTTAAAAAAGTTAAAAAAAAAAAATAAATACAATAACATCCTGCTACATGATGCTTAACATCCTCCAAATGAGGAGTGCAGCTTCAAAATAGACATATAAGGGCTTTTTACAAACAAAACTACACAAGCATAATTTTATAAGTCCAACGAAACAATATGCATTCATGTATTATGTATTATCCACGTCATCATGTATATGTATTAGCCACACCGTCTATCGACATGATCCAAAATGGAATCATATGAATCATATCCAAAGCTCAAGTGGATCACACCACAAGAATTAGTGTGTTGACGATCTATAATCTGAATTAAACTGAGCTTTGAGTTGAGCGGTGCCGGTACTACCTTAGTTTAAGCTTGGTTTGCTTTTTCAAACAAGTTTGACTCCGAGGCTTGATTTGGTTTGAACTTTTATTCGAACCAATCCAATCCTAGCTTTTTCGAGCCAATTTGAGTCAAGCTTTCAAGCTGGCTTGGTTTGTGCCCAGCTCAGTCCTACCCCCGAAACTGTTATTTCATTGATCCACACAATCCAACTGGTGGACTAAGATTTTTCTTTGGTTCAAGACTACCGAGCTTTTTCATCTTTCTTTCCTAGATAAGCTGGGTTGGTTAGTTCTTTTAACTTAAGAGCCAGGAAGAAGTACATATTTGGGTGTGTAATGATCCGAACCAGGCATCCCGTGGGCCCAGCCTTTGATTGACCCCTACACAATTTCTCTATAACTGGACTATCTCAGCCATCTAATAAATGGGCCTTTTCTCAATTAATGGATTGGGTACTACCCATGCCCGTCAAAATCAATGAACGAACAAGGACTCTCAGGGCCCACCATCAGGTATGGGTTTATCCGTGCTGTTGGTCCATTTTAGCCTATCATTTTAAGGTACAAGCCCAAAAATTGAGTCAGTTCCAAGGCTCAAGTGTACCACACAGTGAGAATTAAAAACCACCGTTGAAAATTCTTTGGGGGGGGGGGGGGGGGGGCTGCAGAAGTTTCAGATCAAGCTGATATTTGTGTTTTCTTTACATCCAGGTTTATGTGACCTTATGAACAGGTTGGATGGAAATTCATCATCAAGGTGGGCCCTAGGAAGGTTTCAACTGTGGTTTTCGTTATCACCGTTGTTTCTTGTGATGTGGTCCACTACAGAAATGCTCCATTAGATCATTTAAAAGCAATCTAGCCATTAGATCAACGACGTGGATAAAGGAAGAATGGTCCCACATGCACGCGACCCTTAAAAGAATGAAAACTTGAAGCTTGACTTGACATGTTCTGTGAAATGTCCTCAGGCAATTTAATATCCGAGAAACGTGTGGCTTAAGTTTCACGTTGCATGACCGTGATGTTTTCATTGTAGGCCCCATCAATGATGTTAAGCCATCAGCAAACAAACTTCATTATGGTTTCAAAAAAGAATAAAGGGTCCACCCACGTGAAGAAAATGAATCATACCTGAAATCAACAGTGAACGAGTGACACTCTCCTTTTGCTCATGTGTTTCATGTGTGTGTGTGGAAACAGTTCATTCATAGACAGCACACGTGTCAATATGACACCTTGTGTGAGTTTCATCCTACGGGACTCATTTGATATTCTGGTGGAGATTTTTCTATAGATAATAATTTTAAAAAAAAGTCTAAAATAGAAAATAGATTCTTCTATTTTTAAGAAAATAAAGAATCTTCTTCTTTTTCTTATTCTCCTGATAAAAGAATCATAGAAACAACCTTAAAGAAAATATATATATCTCTTTATCGAAAAATTAAAATGAGAGAACGTATGAAAATAAATAAATAAAATCCATTTTTTTTTCTTCTAAAAAAATTAAGAAGAAGGGATTTTAATGAAAAGTCGTCCACCTTTTTACCTAATTAGTTTGAACCACTCAAAATAATAAACTTTACAGATTCGCTATTACTTTTATGAGTTTGATTTATTTACCAATTTCCATTAGGTTGCAGTCGTGTCGGTCATCATTTTCGAAATGACAAAACTAAGCACGGTCCATTATAACTATTTAATTTCCCGATGGCATCTGACTCATTTTAATAGTGGAAAAGAGACATGATAAAAAGGATCTAACTATTCAAGGTAGGCAACTTAATTAACAATCAGATCTCTCAAATGCAAGCCCATTTGATTTTTGGCTAATCTAGCAAAATTTCGACCAAATAAAAGTCGATGGATCAAAGGCTAGGATTATTCCATCAACATGATTACTGGACTGTGACTTTGTGACACCTAGTTCTGTACTTTTGTGGCTGAAATTGAGTTGGAAACAGTGGCTTCCTATCAATGACGGTAAAGGGAAAGCTGGCCCAGACTACGTTATGATTTCAGAAAAGAACTCGTGAAGAAAATAAACCATGCCTGAAATCAATGGTCGGTGGACAGATTCTCTTATCATTGACTTCTTCTCTCCCTCACTTGTGTTTCATGTGTGTGTGGAGCCCAGCATTTTGAAAGATCAGAGTATAGCACCTTTAACTTTGTTGATTACAGAAAAAGACATATGTATCACTCAAAAGCAACTCATTAACAACCAGCACATGTGCCAATTTGACACCTTGTATGACTTTCGTCCTTTGGGACTCATTTGATATCCTGGCAGGGTATAGTGCTTGATGTAAGGTATAGTTTGCAAATAGGACTTTCGTGTGGTCACCAAGTTTGGATTGTCTCGAGACTCAGCAGGTTGATTAGGAGGGTCAAAACATAATTTTTGTTATTTTCATTATGAAATAGATGAATAAAAATATAAAAGATAGATACAATATTATAAAATAACTAAAATTTTGAAAAATGGTGTCTTGCCTGCTAGTTCAGCTGGAAGACGCCTTAGCATTTCAACAGCAGGTCTCAAGATCAAATGCTAAGGAGACACACTAACTGCACCGGTGGGTGCATTGTGTGATTAACCATGTGGATGCATCTCCCAACTAACAGGGTGGGGTGAGTGCATTGCATGACTAAAAGGAAAAAAAACTAAAAATTTGAGAAATAAAGAAAAAACTCTCCCTTGACTCTTTTTTCTGGTTTTTTTTTCCGGTTATTCTCTTCTTCTTCTCTAATGTGAAGAATGAGAGAGAGAGAGAGAGAGAGAGAGAGAGAGTAATTTTTTTTAAATCTTAAATTAGAAAAAAAAAAAGATTATTATGCTTAAAAGTCGAAAAATGTGCTTCTCCTCCTAGAAGAATCATAAAAACAACCTTAATAAAAAGCCAAAAATAATAAAAACATATTGAAAACAAATCTCTATTCTTTTCTGATGTAGGGGGTGAATTCTAAGATCAAGGGCGAGGATCGATAACCTTCATGATGGAGATGGTCCGAAGGAAGAATATGAGAAAACGTAAAGAAATGTCATCTGAGAAGTGCGGACTTTGCAGCAGTTTCTAGTTTTGGAGTTTCAGCCAGAACATGAAACTATTGTTCCCGTTTCTTACTTTGCAGTAGTTTTTGGTTTTGGATTTTCAGCCAGAACAGGAAACTATTGTTCCCTTTTTTATTTCGGCCCAATTCGTGGGACCCATCTTGATTATTTATTATGATTCATTATATCCATCTTGTAGAGTTGCTCGACGCCAAGAAAACTCAACAAGTTTCATGTCAATTCGAGCTACAACTTGACCGTGGCGTCCAAAATAGTACAAATTGTCTAAAAAGTTTCAAATTCCACCAACTTAACTTGGAGATAGTCTAGGTGGCCCACCACTACTTATATGAAGAATCTAAGCCGGCTATTTTGTAGAATACATCAATGTCAGTAAAACTACAAAGTTTTGTATTAATCAGATGCATGGATTGCTCATACCAGTGAAAGGAAGACGATGCCCGACAGGCATTATACGGTTTGCGCATATTTTTGTTGACATTTTCCTATTGTGTTTAGGGTTCATCTAGATATGTGATTAGGGTTTCCTAAGCTTTGCTAAGACTTAGTTTTATTGAAAATATTAGTTTTTTTTGTTGTTAAGGATCCTACTTTTGATTAATAAAAAATTCTTAGGTTTATACTCTGTTTACTCGTGTTCTTCGAGTGCCCCTTGAGAAATCAAGGAAGATCGAGTGTTCTTCTCGATAGATCTGTGGATTCAGATCGTTTATCTTGTGAGAGAGATGGTGCTCAATCTCACCCCCACCTCGACTGCACTAAATTGGTATCAGAGCGAGGAACAACATCAGGACGATGGATTTTAGTGTTGGCTACAACAAAAATCATATGGATGTCGACGGTGCTCCATGGATCTATCCTCTCAAAGTAACGGCTTTCAGGGCGACGCTTGATACATTCCAGCAGAAGACTCATCAAGCTATACAAGAAGTGCAAGCTGGGTCCGCATAGACAAGAATCTAGATCGGTCCTACAAGAGGATAATAGAACTTCTCATCTTCAATAGCCATGACCGCATTGAAGAATGGGTCACTAAGGTCAAATATTACTTCGACTACATGCGAGTTCTAGAGGAGAAAAGAGTCTTAACTGTGGCGTGTCACTTGGATGACGATGCTTGGGAATGGTGGTTAAGTGTTCAACGTGATTGGAAGAGGGAAATGAAAGCACCGATTCACTCATGGCAGCAAATGAAATGGTGATTGCTGGCCCGTTTCCTAGTCAACGATGAAGATCCATTTGAGGTAGTGACACCATAAGTCTCCAACCCCATTAACAACGCACGTGTTGTTCCTGAGGAAGTAAGGGGCCATCAATAGTGTTCATGTGGCATAGATGCAAACATGGATGCCCCTCCCGAGACTTTTGAAGTGGAGGTCATTCATACAAACACGGGAACCCTTCTCGAAGGACTTGCTGAACCAGTAGAGGTAGAAGCTATAGAGGGAGAGGATGAGGAGTTACCACCCACTATCATCTTAGAAAATATTCAAAGTTCTGAAAAGAATGAGGAAGACGATATCCCTGATGTGGTGAACAAGAAAGAGAAGCATGTTGCCGCTCGAGAAATTGTAGATATGAATTTACAGGAGTTCATGAATATGTTAAAGGCTAGTTTTTCTCAAATAGAGCCAATCTTCAGTAGCACAGTTGGTAGAGCGAAACCATTTGTAATTTTTCTTATTCCCGCTAAGAAGATGACAACGATGTTTGTTGCACTATGCTAAGGAATGGCCGAAGACAAGTATCCCCAATCACGTCCAAGTATGATTATCAAGCCAAGGCCATGAAAGAAGACAAAGGCAATTCTCCATCATGACTTGAGGAAAAACTCCAGGTCGAATTTTTTTTCAAGTGGAGAGTCTGATGTATAGAGTGAATCTCATAATCAAGGGCGAGGATCGATGACCTTCATGATGGACATGAACCGGATGAAGAATACAAAAAAAAAAAGTAAAGAAATGTCATCTGACGACCGGTTGGACAACCGGTGGTGCACACTCGGGACCGGTCATCCGACCGGTCGTGAGACACCCGGACTTTGCAGCAATTTCTAGTTTTGAAGTTTCAACCAGAACAGGAAACTATTATTCTCATTTTTAGATTTTTTTTCCCAATTCGTGGGGCCTATCTTGATTATTTATGATGATCCGTTCCGTTCATCTTGTAGAGTTGCTCGACGCCGAGAAAATTTAATAAGTTTCACGTTAATTTGAGCTACGGATTGACTGTGTCGTCCAAAATAGTATGAACTCGATCTCCAAAAAAAGTTTTAAATTCCGCCAACTTAATTTAGAGATGGTCCAGGTGGCCCACTACTACTGATATAAAGAATCTAAGCCGGCCATCTTGTAGAGTACATCGATGTCAACAAAACCATAAAGTTTTATGTCAATCAAATGTGTGGATTGCTTATGCCAGTAAAAGGAAGACGATGCCCGACAAGCGTTATACAGTTTGTGCAGATTTTTACTGATATTTTTCTATTGTGTTTAGGGTTCATCTAGATACATAATTAGGGTTTCCTAAGCCTTGCTAGAACTTATTTTTATTATAAATATTAGTTTTTATTTCGTTGTTAAGAATCCTACCTTTGATTAATGAAAAAAAAAAATTGAGTTTATACTCTGTTTACTCGTGTTTTTCGAGTGCCGCTGAGAAATCGAAGAAGATCAAGTGTTCTTATCAATAGATCTGTGGATTCGGATTGTTTATCTCATGAGAGAGAGACGATGCTCGATCTCACCCCCACCCCGACTGCACTATTTTCTTCTTAAAAAATATCTTTAAAAAAATCTGAAAATAGAACAAAAAAATCCATCTTCTTCTCCTTATAAAATCAATGAATAAGAAGGGATTTTAAAGAAAAGCCATCCACATTTTGGCCTAATTAGATTGAACCACTCAAAATAATAACTTAAGAAATCGACAACCATATTTATGGGTTTTGACTTATTTACCAATATTGTCATATTTTTCAAAATAACAAAACTACCTTTGGTTATGAGGATTCTATTTCCCCGTTAGCATCTGACTCACTTAATGAGAAAAATTTAGCTACTCCCAACGTTAGCTACGCCGGGTGTAGCAATGACCCCTCCATGATGCATGTGTTGTATCCATGCCATGCATCCATTTGGCGAGATCATTTCAGGGTGTGTCACAAAAAATGAGGCAGATCCAAAGCTCAAGTGGACCCAGAACAGAAAATAGTGGGGATTGAACGCCAACCATTCAAAACTTACTGGGGCACTTGAGCTTTGGATCTACCTCATATTTTGTGTCATGCCCTAAAATGATCTCGCCAAATGGATGGACGGTGTAGATACAACACATATATCATTGTGGTGAGAGGTGGCAATGGGTCGGGTCGGGTCGAGTTCGGGTCGGGTCAAGTTCGAGTCAGGTCGTTTCCACCTCAACCCTAACCCGACCCAAATTGAATTCGGGTTAGATTTTCCTAACCCTTACCCAACCCAAATTAAACCGGGTCGGGTCAGGTTGACCCACATTTTTAATGATCAACTAACTAATTTGTAGATTAATAGGTACATAAGTGCATATATATAAATGTGTGTGTGTGCCGGGGGGGGCTTAAAAATCACGTCAATCCATGACTTAGATGGGCCACACCACAGACAAAATTTGAGAGGGGTAATCCGCCCATTAAAACCTTCATGATCATTTACTTGGCCCACTGAGATGTGGTTCACAAATCCAGCCCATCCATTGTATGTGTCCCACTTGGATGAGGGGTTAGACCAAGTTTCAGCCACATCCAAAACCTACTTGGGCCCCACCAAGTGCTTTTAGATGTTTTAGGCATGTCTTCATATGGTTTTAGATGGTATGGCCCACCTGAGTTCTGTATATGGCTGATTTTTTGGATATCCCATGACCTAAAGGGGACCCATCAAATGCATGGTGTTGATGTCTGACATGTAGGGCCCACGTAGCTCTTTCCAAGAGGTTGACCTCATAGTACCACTTCCCTATATATATATATATATATATATATATATATATATATATATATATATATATATATATATATATATATATATAGAGAGAGAGAGAGAGAGAGAGAGAGAAAGAGAGAGAGAGAGAGAGAGAGAGGCTTTTTTATAGAGTATATCTATTGGGCAAATATTGAAAGAGAAAAATAAATGGTTATAATGGAGTGCAGATTTAAAGCGTACCTGTTTAAGCATCAACGTAGTTAGAGTAATGAGATGATGCTTTAGACACATCGATTAAGTTTATTGAATTGATAGGCATATGGACCATTCTCAACAAGGTATGTGAGAGAAAAAAAAAGCTATGTATTATTTAACTAATAAGAAAACCAGTATACAATAGTCTTAGGGCCCACCGTAATGTTTATTAAATTGACAGACATGTGGACCGGTTCCACCTGGATGTGTGAGAAAAAAAAAATTATGTATTATTTAACTAATAAGAAAACCAATATATAATAGTCTACTTAACCCCTATATGATTCGGGTCGGGTCGGGTCGGGTCACCTTTAACCCTAACCCGACCCATAAAAATCCGGGTCAGGTCGGGTCAACCCAAAAATTAAATTCGGGTCAAATTTTCCAACCCTAAACTAGAAAAATCCATGTCGGGTTGGGTCGGGTTAGTGGGTCGGGTCGTATTTTGCCAGGTCTAATTGTGGTGGGATCATTGCTACACCCAGCGTAGCCAGCGTATCTAACATGTTGGGTGTAGCAAAAATTTTCTCCATCTTAATAGTGAAAAAGAGACATGATTTAAAGAATCTTACCATTTTACGGGGAAGGCAGCCTAATTAACGAATTGGATCTCTCAAATGCAGCTTCCCATTTGGTTTTTGACTAATCAGCACCACCCATCACAAGAATCACCCGAAACCCAAATTCCAAAAAAAAAAAAAAAAAGTCCATGAATCAAAGGTCCTTGGATGAGAGTTTCTCTTTTTTATCACTCTCTCATAGTCTGTCTCTTTCATTTGTATTTCATGTGGGTGGAGGTAGCCCAGCTTTTTTTCCTACGGAGAGGTGGGAGCACACCACCACTAACTTTGTTAATGATGGAAAAAGCATGTACATCCATTCAGTAACCTAGCTCATCCACAACAAGCAGACGTGAGTGCTAATATGACACCTTGGTGTGAGTTTCATCTTCCGGGGCTTATTTGATATTACGATCAGGTATGGTGCTTGATGTAAGGCATAGTTTGCCAATCAACACATGGCTCCAACTCAGAGGCATCGATTCACTAGAGAGACTTGGTGGGTTTGTTTTAGAAAAGTGGGAATACATCACCAATAACTTTGTTGTCAATTTGAAAATTCTTTTACAACTCTTTCGGCAGACACTAAATAAATAGCACAGTGCCCAATCTCACCCGGCAGGCACTCCCAAACCATCCCTATACACCAACCACCAAACCCACCTAAGAACCAACTAGTCCTAATCCGATATGAAGGGAGAGCAACTCACTTTCTCAAGTGGACCACACCACAGGAAAGGGCGGTGATTGAACGTCCACCATCAAAAACTTCTTAATAATACATTTGGATCAACCTGATATTTTTGTTTTCCCTTCTTTCAAGTCTGTGTGACCTAATTAATAGATTAGATGGCAAATAAACGTTACAATTGGCCATAGGAAGGTTTTAATGGTAGGTGTTCAATAACCATTGCTTTCTTGTGATGTGGTCCACCTTGGATTTGCCTCATTTTTGAGCTCATGCCTTAAAATGAGCTGGCAAAATGGATGGATGGCATGGATGAAACATCTACATCACTGTGGAGCAAACAAAACACCATTATTTTGGTGCAATCCACCTAATCGAAATATGTGGCTCATTCTTTGAACTATGGCCTTCCATGAAATTCCAATGAGAATGAGCATGGTGGATTAATTTGACACAGCCCATGGTGAGCCCCACAATGGTGTCTGAAGCCCCATGATCCTTAACATATGAAAACCTTGACCCTTAACATATAACAACCACGACTGTCACACCACAAACTCGGTAAATGAGCTCACAGAATTTTAGAGCTCCAGATCTAATGCCAATAACCTTCATAGTACCTCAATTTCAATACCCAGTGCCCGTACACCAAGTTCCGAAAGACTCGTCCCACAAAGAGAATTTTAGGGTGAACCTCTTCCTTTCTTTGTAACTGTGCATAACAATAAAAACTCTTCGCATCTTCACTATACATAATGGTTTAGTACAAAGCTTCTAAAATAAGAAATACATAGTGTTAATACACTTTTCTGTGGCATGCTAGTGTTCCTTATTGGTCAATTACATAGGTTTGTGAGTCTAGGTGTTGGCCAAAGAAGATGAAGACCAAAGACTCAAGTGGACCTACTGTAACGCCCCAAATTTTTTAGATTTATTTGAAAATCTTTAAAACTTTATTTTAATTTTTTTTTAATATCGAGTGTTTACCTTATTTTGAAAATAACGGATCATCTGTAGGAGATCTGATAGGGGACCATTTACAAAAGTTGCTAAGAATAACCCTATAAACATTGTAGAAAGACCGGATTTCAAAAATCTCACTGTTTTTAGTTAATTACGAAAATGCCATTAGATAAACTTAAGTTAACGCACCATTTTTTAAGTATTATGATTTTTATCGATCACTTTCTCATAGAACTTCGTATATGAGCTTTTGGGCACATTTTAACCGAACATGTCGAATTTCAACCCTCCAATCATCCTACAAATGTCCTAATAAAAAATCGGGCAATAAGTGGCCCACCTTAACTCGGATCTGTCTCATTTTTCTGGTTAATGACTAATATTGCGTTGCCCACCTGTTAAATGGAGCAGATGGCTCAAATCCACCATGATGGACCCCATGTGTGGAGGGCAACGATGATGTGCGGTTCCCGTACCGCATCCGCACAACGCACCCCCGCCCTTTCCGTCTCCTTCTCCAGCGTCAACAGCGAACAGACATTGTCCATCTGTGAGTTCCATGTAGTCCATCAATGGTCCCCCTTGATCAATCTGAACTGTCCATTAGGTCAGCCCCTCACCGAAACCTACTCATCTTGATTCCTGCAGCCAGCCGTCGCTGTTACATGGCCCACTTCAACCACCGTCCAAACCATGAATCAATAAGATCCGGGGATCCGCTCAGCATGGGAACTCAGGATTTCGAGATACTTGTGGGCCCCACCCACCACTTCAACAGTCTAGGTACATTAGAACTCGAGGAGGAGAGGGAGTATCTAGAACCGACTCCAACTCTAATTCTCCGTTCCTTCCACACCACCCAACCGACCTCTAACCGACTATAAACCCATCCGCTCGTCCCTTGCTTCAAAAAACATACACACAGAGAGAGAGAGAGAGTTGTTTGTGAGAGAGAGAGAGAGAGAGAGAGAGAGAGAGTTGTTTGTGAGGGAGAGAGGAAGTTGTTTGGGAGTAAGAAGAAGAGCCGTTTGGGAGAAAGAGAGAGGGCCCACTGCCCTATTGTTGTTGTTGTTGTTGCTGCTACTGCTACTGGGGAGTTCTTCTAACAAAGAAAGAAGAAAGAGAGGAAGAAGAAGAACTGAGTCGACTCAACCGAGTTACCGAGTCGCCCCGCTACTGAGTAAGGTAAAGCTCATCTAACCCTTATTTTAATCCCTAGATCAAGCCTAAACCCTAACCCTAGGTGGGATTCTAAATCTAGATGATCATAGTGGTGAGAACTTATCAAGTTACACCCTAATTTGATGTGTTTCTTTAAATATCATAGGATGTGGACCTAAGGAGAATCACACGGACCTAACAACGTCTCAAACCAACCAAACTCAGAGGTGGGGATTTCCTTTAAGCCTAGCTATGATAATATTAAGTTGTATGTTGATTTTATGCTTAGAAATTAAGGTTTTTGTTATATGATTTCTTGAAATCGTACTTGTTGAAATCTCTCCATGTAAATATGATTTGTATGATGTTCCTTGTTGTATATGTTGAATCTTGATCTATGAACCATGCTTAAGTGGTTGGAGAAGGAATTGTGATGATGTACATGCTTATGTGGAGACCATGCTCGATTTATGTTGTCATATGCTTATGATGATTGATGCATTGTTTGCTATGAGATATTGTATATGTATGTTACGTTAATGAACACTCCCCAACCCCATACTAATGTAACCGTTGATGTAAAGAGATGAAGCCCATGCGAGGCCTTGTTACGTTAGCATTACCATGTAGAGATTTTGAGTGAATATGCCTTATTGTGAAAGTCAGCATTACTGTGTTTCTTATTGAATAAATATGCCTTGACATTGAGAATTAGGTATTGACATTACCATTTATGTGTTGTTGATTGCATATGCCATGATATTGAGTTTGGCACTACCGTGTGCGCATTGTTAGATACGTGTCAATGATCCTTATTGATTCATTACCTGTAATGGATCTATTGAAGTATGAAATTGATGAATATGAAGATTCTTGAACTGATTGGGGGTAAGGAGTGGTCATTAGTTGTGTACATCATTAACTTGGTTGGATGCTAAAATACTTAATAAAAGAGAAGCTAATCATGCATTCACTGGACCTAACTTGGTGGGTCAGCCCCTCGAGCGTTAGAGAAAATGTGCACGGGCCCGTTTCTCTCTCGCTATCTAGTGAAAGTGTGCACGGGCCCGTTTCCCTAGTTGGGTTTTGGTGCATGGGAAGAGTGGAGTGATCCCGTCCTAGCTAGAACCTCTGGTGACTAGTGGCTGGTGAGAAGAGTGGAGTGATCCCTTCTCATTTAGTCAGGGTGCCTTAACCGAAGCATACATGTCATGCATTGCATTAACAAAGATCTTTTACAGGGTTGTTTTGATTTAATTAAATGATAATGTCCTGTTTGCGTTTACTCTGTGTCATTATTATTATCATGATTGTCTTGAAGGGATATTTTCTATTATGATAGTGTTTAACGCTATCCAACCACATCTCAGATAATCCAGGTGAAGATCCAATAAGTGAATCGAACACTACGACAAGGTGCTCGAAGGCTCGTGGCAGTAAATGACAGACGATGAAACCGAAACGGCTTGAAGATGGATTATGTTTATTGTCTTTATAGAGTAGATTTATTTTCATGTAACTTGTATTAAGCTTCTCATGGAGACTAGAAAGTAGAATATTATGTAATTTGTATGATTTAAGGACATTATGTTGATAACGTAGAGTAGAAAAACTTCGAATAAGAACCTTGAATTTCGTCATTTTGTTATGAATG
>PVNU02000402.1:0-29483 GCA_003013855.2 Liriodendron chinense | reverse complement strand
TTTTCCAGAATACTTCTCTATGTCGAACCTCATGCCTAATACCATGCTCTTGTCTCAGATCTGAATTTCTGCTACACCCCAACGATCTCTCTGATACTAGTTGTTAGGATAGGAGGGCCGACACCGGAAGCAAAGCCGAACACAAGAAGCAAATTGAATCAACAACAGCAACACAATGTAATCACAATGCATGCAACCAACCACACATAGACAATCCGAATTTAACGTGGAAAAATCCCTCACGGGTAAAAAACCACGACAAAAAGCGACACCAATCTACTATAATATCAAAAGTTACAAGAGATGGAACCCAAAACCCAAGATCACAAGCCCACAAGAGAAATTTCAAGCTTTCCCAAGAAGAAAACCCTCTTCTCAAGCTCTTTCTCTGTAATAACCCTGGTTTTACAGTAGTTGCGTTAGATTCCAGAAATAATTTAATTAATAGTTTAATTTAATAATTAAGTAATTAAATAAATTAATTAATGAATGAGTTAATATTAAATGATTTGTAAGGATTATAGTATGACCCTTTCGTTAGAAGTGCTCAACATGAACACTAGAATAGTGTAGAAGTGGCAGGTTTCACATAATCTACAATAAATCAGAAAAATATGTGATTAATTGAACTCAAGTTATAAGACATTTGCATAGATCACGATTTTTGATAATTATTACCATACAAAACCTTATATACTAGTTCTAGGACACAATCCAACCATACATGTCAAATTTCAACCCTCCGATCACAAAACGCCCTAATCAGGAATCGGGCCATAAGTGGGCCATCTGACTTCGGAACCATCTCTTTTTGGTGTCATAGCATGAAATCATGTGGCTTATCTAATGAATGGAGTGGATTGTGCATACACATCATGATGGGACCCACGTGCATCGCGTGCACCATAAGTGCTCGGTCAACCCGCGTTGACCGCGAGTTTGAAGAAACTTCTTCTTCGTTGCAGCGCTACTGCGAGCGGACGCAAGCCCCGCTGTTTCATTCCACACCGTCCGTCGGGGACCACAGCAGGTGGGCCCACATGAAAGTGGAACCCAGGGTGGGTGTACGTGCACCGCACGTAACGTGGGTGGAAAAAAGAATCCCACCTCACAGCGTTTTCCTCTCCGCGGAAACAGCGGATGCTGTTACACACAGCGTCCGCACGCTGTCCACTGTGGGACACATGCGATCATCGGGATGGGCCCCATAGCTCGATCCAAACCGTCCATTATTCTGTACCTTCGACAGGTACATACCCCCAAGTTTCTCCTTCAACAGCGGGGTATCGGATCTTCTTCAAATAGTCGTTCAAACCAAGAAACTACAAGATCTAGGTTCGTACCTTGCATGGTCGATCAAGAACTGCTTCGATAGGATCGTGTGGACCCCACCTACCATCCTAACGTCTCAAAGCTTGGTAGTTTTGCAAGTCATAGGATCCGAATCCAAGTAGGATTCGGAAGTTTTGTCAGATTCGGCACGGACGTGCGAGCTCGGCTATATAGGGCCGAGCTTGCTTCTTTCGTTACAAAAAAAAGAAAAACAGAGAGAAAGAGAGCTGTGAGAGAGAGATAGAGAGAGAGAGAGAGAGAGAAAATCGTTAGAGAGAAGGAGAGAGATAGAGAGAGAGAGAGAGTGGGTGTGTAGTGGTGTGGGAAGGTGTCCGCACTCACGGCTGCTGTTGTTGCTGGAACCTACTACTGTTGTTGCTAGAACCTGCTCCAGGAAAGAAGGAAAGAAGGAAAGAAAGAAGAAGGAAAGAAGGAAGGAAGAAAGCAGAAGGAAGAAAGAAGAAGAAAGAAGAAAGAAAGAAAAAGAAGAATAAGAAGTTTCAACCGAGTCGACTCAGTCTCAAATTGGATCTTTAGATCTATCGGTGAGTGATCCACTCATAATATTCCTTATTGGTTTTATTCTTGTTCTGTTGTTCCTACTATGGAAATTTTGAAGCTTCTTTCCAAATTCTTAGTTAGTTATAATAATTACGTGTTAGAATCCCAAGTGAGGGGTCCATCTTCAATGTCTATTAGTTGTTTGGATGTTAAGATGGTCGTAGTTCCAAATCTCAATCTCATTCTCCTTCCTTATCGATTTTCCTTGGTCAGAGTTTCCTAAGTAACACAGTGGAAGGCTTGAATAAACGTAACTTAAACCTTAGACTTTGCCATTGATATAAACTCTAAGTGATGTACATATTTCTCAACTTTCGTAATTAATGATAGATTGGGGTATAAATTGAAGAAATACGTAAATAAAAAGTACGCAATGCATTATATGAATGAAATTGAGTTTGAGACGCATCGTGTGCTTGAAAGAGTGATTCCATAGTTCATACATTCATATACATCTTTTACACATTACGACAGAACAGGAGCATGGTTGATTTGACTCTTGGCGGCATGGTTGATTTGCCGTCTCGCCGTACCGGTTAGGTGAGCATGGTTGATTTGCGACAGGTTCCTAATGTTCAGTGGCAAGCGAGTTCTGGTCGTTTCACTTATTGAGAATGGTTGATTTGCTCGGTTGGATCAGTGGTGCATGGTTGATTTGCCCACTGGCGTGCATGGTTGATTGCCACCTCGTTGTACCGGTTAGGTGAGCATGGTTGATTTGCGACAGTTCCTAATGTTCAGTGGCAACGAGTTCCTAGACGTTGGTGCTCCTACACGTATCATAACATACATACATCATGGTAATCATGTTTCATTCATAATAAGACATAAAATGTGTAAATAATCATAATGTCCTTGTATATTCGTATGATTCTAGCTGTTAGTATTTCACATCTAACATCTTATTAACTGAAATATTACTTGTGATGGAAATGACCTCACTGGGCTTTAGCTCACCAAAATCACCACAGTTCCTGCAGGATATCAGGAGGAAGGAGCAGCGGCTGAAGCATAATATCTCGACGACTACTTTTATTAGAGGACTTATCCTAGCTTAGGTGTTGAATTTATTTCCTTTGGAAGATGATTGAAAGCAGACTTCAGTAGATTTGAATATTTTGCAGAGGTAGATGTAGTTGTTGATTTAATTTCCAATTAAGATTTAATTTATGGTTAATAAAATACTTTATTTTGGTATTATTGTGGTATGCGGAATGAAATTTCTCTACAGGTTATATTTGGATTGAATTCACACTCTGAAACTCGAGCCCTGAGTTGTTGTACTCGAGTCTCGGATTTCAGGGCGTGACATTCTCTCACCTAGAACCTCTCTCAATTCCCTTTTCCGTCTAGGATACAATCTAGGATTCCTCTAATCCCGTAATACACTCCTTAAATAGGAGAAAATAAGAATTAAAATTCTTTGCGCAAAATCATGCAACAATCCTAATACAATAAGGAGAATGCCGGTCGGCCAGCCGGATAACCAAAATATGGTCCAGCGAGTTGTTGCCTTGGCTCCACCGTGACCGACTGGTCAGTAGTCTCTGTGAATGATGATTCAAGGCGTCCGTTTCCAACATAAAGGGTACAACATGCTACCGATTGTAGCATCTTTTCAACCAACACGATACCGGTTTTGCAAATTAGTACCATGAAAAAGACAGGCTCACTGTGAGAATCACCTTGTCTAAAATTAGGCCAATTTGCCGACTAGGTGGATCACACTTGTATGTTGAGTCAGACCATTTGTTCCATTGATTTCAAAAGCATGGTCCTCAGAAGAGTGGGCCACCTAACTTTTTTTCGGGGTGATCCTGCTGGTGGGGGCCTGCTGTTTTAATGGTACTAATGTCCTACACAAGTGGCTTGTTATGGAAAAGATTGCATAGTACCCAAGTGATGGCACCTTGACTATAGGTGATCAGTTCTCTTTCACGTAATCTTGATTTTTTCTTTTCCTTTTTCAGAAAGAGAATTTTACAAAATTATACCTCATTAATTTGGTATTTACATCTTAGTACACTTTTAAAAATTTATTTCATTAAGATACCTTATTAATTGAGTTATTGTTAAAGGGTACCTTCAGTTAATTTTTCTATTACTTCCATCATAATTATTAAGCAAATCTAAATAACAGGTGGACCAAAAAAACAAAAACAAAAAAAGGCTGTTTTCTTAGAGAACAAGGAAATGGCAAATAAACATTACAGTGGGCTTAAGAAGTTTTTAAGGATGGATGTTCAATCAATCCTATTTTTCGTGGTGTACCGGTTTTATCCACGCCGTTCATCCATTTTTTCATATCATTTTAGGAGGACTAGACTATGATCCAAAAAACGAGGTAGATCCATGCCTTAAGTAGACCACACAGTGGGGATTGAATGCCCACCATTAAAAAATTCTTGGAGGCTACATGAGTTTTGGATCAACCTAAAATTTGTGCATAGCCTTGATCCAAGTCTATGTGATCTCATTAACAAGTTGGATGGAAAATAAACAACATGGTGGGCCCTACTAAGGTCTCAATGGTGGGCATCATTATCACCACTTCTTCCTATGGTGTAGTCCATTTGCGCCTTTGATCCGCCTCAAATTTGTTATCAGACCCTAAAATGGTCTGAAAAATGGATGAATGGCATGGATAAACCCATATATCATTGTGGGCCCTTAAAGCCCCTGTCTGGACCGATAACCATCCAGGAGGGGCAAGGACGCAATCTGCTTCCACGTATGTCGGATGCAAATTTCCAATGAAAGGCTCTTGCACGAAGTTCATGCATTAGGATGCTAGGTGGTACCCACCGTGATGTTTGTTGGAAATCAGATGCTAGGTGGTACCCACCTTGATGTTTGTTGGAAATCCACTCTGACCATTTGTTTTGTGAGCTCATTCTAGGACATGCAACAAAAAATGAGGCAGATCCAAAAATCAAATGGGCCACACGAGATTGAAAATTGGGAAAGAAATGGCTATGGTTGAAACCTTCTTGGGCTCCACCTTGATGTTTATATGCCATCCAAACCATTTATAAGGTCATTTAATTCCCACAGGGATGAAGTAAAAATACAAAGAAAATTTAGCCTCATACAAAACTTTTGTTGCCATACGAATGTTTCAACAATAGTCATTGAATTCCCATTGTTTCCTCTCGCATGGGCAACTTAAGTTTTGGATCCTCTTCCTTTTTTGTCGCATGCCCTAAAATAAGCATGCAAAACAGATAGATAGAGTGGATTTCTCACAAACATCACTGTGTGGGCTGCACCTAAGCATCTGAGTGCTCTTCCTATTTCATAGGAAGTGCATGTCCGCATCATTTTGGTGGACGCGGATTGCATCTTTCCTCAGTATGGACGTAAAGCGTCCATGCTGATATGTGGAGGGGCCCACCGAGATATATCTGTTTATCCACATCGTTCATCCCTTTTATAAGATCATTTTAAGGCATGAGACCAAGAATGAGGCAAATCCAACCCTCAGGTGGACCACACCAAATAGTGAGCTTTGGTCGTCCAACTGAGTTATCTCTAGTGTGGTCGTCCAACTGAGCGTTGCATCTACCTCGTTCTTGGTCTCATGCCTTAAAATGATCTTAGAAAAGGGATGGGCGTTGTGGATAAACAAATACATCACGGTGGGCCCCACCACAGATCAACATGGATGCTTTGTATCCACATTGAGGAAGGATACAATCGGTGTCCCATTTTGGTGAGGTCGAGCGTACTTAATCTAGAAATCTTTGACCTTCAGCGACCATTTTAACTTGGATGCGATTTGCATGTGATGCTCTATGGGCCCCACCATGATGTATATGTTTTATCCATGCCAGCCATTCATTCCAGATCATCTTATGGCATGAGTGAAAATGATGCAGATCCAAATCTCAGTTGGACCACATCATAAGAAATAGTGGTGATTCAACTCCCTCCATTAAAAACTACTTGGGAGCCACAGAGGTTTTGGATCATTTGTATTTCCTCTTCGTCCGGTTCTGTGGATTTTTAATGGTGGGCATTTAATCACCACTATTTCCTATGGTGTGGCCCACCTGAGATTTGTACCTACCTCATTTTTAGGCTCATGCCTTAAAATGATCTCAAAAAATGGATGAATGGCATATATAAAACATATACATCTAACTTAGTGAACTCGGTCATTTTCTGATTTCTGTAGGCCCGAGGAAAATACTTCTCATGAAATTCCTTCTCAAACTCTATCCATGTCCACTCATGATTAGCTTCCACCACCCGCTTTGCCGCATGCCACCAAACATCTGATTCTCCTTGAAGGATGAATAAGGCCAATCGAACCTTTTGATTGTCAGGGCAGTTCATTGCTTCTAGTACCTTTTCTACTTGGACCAACCAATCCTCAGCTATAGTTGGATTTGTGGCACCCTGAAATACTGGAGGCCTAAGTTTGGTGAATTTCTCCAGCAAGTCCACTTCTCGTGGTTGTTTCGATCTCATTGTCACTGTCTGTCGACTTTCACGTGGTGCTTGAGTCATGTCAGCCCACTGTGCAGCAAACTGTTCATATTATTGTTTCCTCATTGCTGCCATTTGGTGAAGTAATCCGAATGCCGCATCCAAGGGTTGAATGTTGGGTCCTACAGGATTCGCCTACGTTGTCCTAGGAGACAATGGTAACCTAGTACTGGGCCCTGCTTCATTTTGATTTGTCGTTGGTGGGGGTGGTGCAAGATTCTGTTGTTCCTCAAAGTTTCTTCTTCTTCAATATCATTTTCATCTTGTTCTCTATTTGACGCCTCTTCTTTCACCACTACTGCAAGATTCACTACTGGTCCTTGGGCCACAGTTACACTTGTTGATGGGCTTATATCACGAAGCCTTTTGAATTTTCTAGGAGCCATAATCACCTAGGAGGAATAATGAAATTTAGTGCCAATGAGACACTAAGGGGTTTATTGTACTTAAATAAGAAAGAACAGTGAGGATATACATTTGGAAAATTTATTTGATGTACATTCAGGGTCGGTTTCATTATTGATTTATTATCATATTGATTATATTTTTACACCAAATTTTTATGTAATTTTCTTGATAAGTTCTATTTATCACTGTAAAATTTCATATTTTTTTACTAATAACAGAATTTTCTAAAATTCCCAGAGTGTAATATGTCAAAAAATAGATACTTTCAACCAGTCTTCATAAATTTTCTAAATCTGTACAGTATATGATGTTTCTGAATTTTTAACTATTTTTCCTCTAAACTACACTGCCCACTACAATTAATATTTTGAACCACCTAGATCAGAGCTATACTTTAATAGATACAAATTTTAAAAGTAATTCCAATTATGTTGTCCATTGCTATCCGGCAGAATAATGTTAATGATAATTCTAATACTAATCCACTACTTTATACAATATATTTTTATATAATTTTTTTTTGTAGATTACCTTATAAGTCTACTTATCTTTCATAAAATTTCAACTTGTTCCAAGAAGTACAAAATTTTATAAAATTCATACATTACAATTTATCCGGTATTTGGGACATTTCTGACTAGTATATAGGAATTTACTAATTTATTGTAGTTACTAATGGGTTCATATTTTGACTAATTTTATATTAAATTAAACCTACTTAGCTACGATCGGGCTTTTAAATCACACTAATCGGAGCTGTATATAAATAAATATGAATTGTACAAGTAATCAATAATTCTGCTGAACATTACTGTCCAGTAGGATTTTTGTGTTATAAAGTTATCTAAAAATACCTAATTGTTATAAAATGAACTATAAATCAAATTATTAATAACAATAAAGCACTTTGAGTCTATATTGGACTCCAGATGAGCAGTAACATTTCATTTTTTTATATGGATTCCTACTTTTGATTTCTAAGTTCTCCACATTTATCACAATCATTTAGGGAATGTCCTAAGTTTGGTTTCTAATTTTCAGGGGTCTACCACTTATGTATAAGAGTAGGGTCATAACCTACAAGGTCAACTAGGTTTTTAAGAAAAGCCTCTCTCTGATACTATTTTGTCACGCCCCAAAATCCTGACTCAGAGTGTGTACCCTCTGACCAAGTTACGGGGTTATAACTGGTGCACTAAATGCATTTATAATGTTAAACCATTTTAAGAGGCATAAATAATGAAAATTCTAAATTACCATTTATTCATGAATATTCAACTATAAACTAAGTCCACTCATTTGGGACTTTATTAGATGTTTACTAATTATTGAAAATAACAAAATAAAACAAGAATAGTCTAAACGTCTTGGTTTAGGGCGGCCACTTCTTCCTTAGTTAAATTAGGCCAATAATCCTACGGTTCCTCTAGTGGTCTCATTTCATTATCAGGGCATTCTTTGAAGGTTTAACATCCACATTATCTGTATATTTTCATCCACCATGTCAGCTGGAAAGCCCGGTGAGTAACCCAATACAGTTCACATGCATTTCAATTAAGCAGGATAAACACATGCCATCAAATACATGTAATACATAATTAATACAAGAATGAGTTTAATATGAAATGATGCATCAAGTGAGCATATATTCAGTCTTCCACTTGCTTCGATTGGATCCCATCAATCGGCTTCCCTTCCTTATAAGGTGGACTCCACATGTTCTATCTCTCCTTTGAGAGGCAAACATTTCATGACATTTATTATAACTGACATTATTTAAATAATATTTAAACAAGCATCAATCAACATCACATATTACATTCATCACACAACCTACTTTTTTAAAATGATTAGGAAACGTGTTGGGATGTACTCACCTTTTATTAGGTGATGCGAAATCCAAAAGTTATCCCACCTCGAACCTACTAACAAATCCCTGTGCGTAAACAAGGTTTAATTAATTTGGATACTATAAATGGGTATTACTTTTTGTTTGGTTTGCGACAACTCAAACGTTGGTCCATAGCTCAAAATGACTCATGTGTGGTTGGTCTCAATTCCATAAAATAGAAACAATTTAGACTAATACGATAGTTCAGAATGGATTAAGGTTTCTAATGGTTTCAAAAAATCATTTATAATTTAATTGTTCATTCAAGGTATGTTGAGTTCGGGAGTGTTCCCATATTGATTATTCAAACTAATTCACACTCATAATTTCTTACGAACATCCTTATGACGACTATTTACCATCAGTAATTAGTTTGATTAATCGCGAAAACATACCTTTAGTATAACTATTTGTAAAATAGACTATAGACATAACTATCTGTAAAGTAGTCTAAGTACATGACTATTTACAAAATAGCCCATATACATAACTACCTTACAAACAGTTTATGTACATAACCTAGTTGTAAAATAATACATAATCTCCACCGATTACAAACAAATTCAATGTAATTTGTGTCTTTTAATGGGAGAGTGTCATAAATGTAAATACAATGAAGATTATGGTTATAAAGTTAAATGATACAGGAGGTATTATAAAAAGAATAAGGGTGTAAAAGCCTTTTCCAAACCAACACCCTATGCATGGTAACCACGTAAATGACACCAAAATGATTCCAATGGCCGGTTTGATCTATGTAGTGTGGTCCACTTATTCAATGGTCTTCCCTCATCTTTGAATTCATGTCTTAAAATAGGATGGTCTATCAAGTGAACGGTTTAGATGAAGTGAGATGATGGTATTCCAAAATTTTATACAAATAACCAAAAGGGCCATAGGACATATCTCTCATCCTAGGGCGTCTTAAAAGTTACATTTAATGTTATTAGTATGGCCCACCAGAGTATTCTATCTGGTTCATATTTTGCCTGCATCTTAAAATAATGCACTTGATTGAAAGGACGGTTCAGATCATGATTTGCAATTTAGTGGGCCCTACTCTATCTTTTTGTGGCCCTAGGATGATTTTAACGTCCCAGGGCATTGGTTTTCTCATTCTAATTTCTACTCTGGACAATTATTTAGACTTCACAAGTAGTTCTGGTCGTGGTTCAAATGGACATCCATCACTCATATACATGGATGATCATTTGGACAATGAAATGACAGTCATAGATTCACGGATGCATGGCTCTAAATCTATTATTACGAAGGGATTAAATCAAAGGCTTTCAGCGGCCTAGAATGGTTTGAATGGTGGTCACTGATCCATCTAGTGAGGCCCACTCGAACCTCTGTTTGGATTCAAATTTGGACACCAATCCTAAAATTAGATGGAGAATCAATTGGATGGAGTGGATGTCCTAAATACATCAAGGTGGGTTCCACGAGTGGGGCCCCCATGTTAACGTCAATTGCCTCCAACGCTGGACGTCCAACAAGGAATTTTCTTTTCTTTTCTTTTCTTTATTATTATTATTATTATTATTATTATTATTATTATTATTATTATTATTATTTAGCTAACATGTGGGGTCTATTAGAGATCTGATCCGACCATTGGCTCGGTCACCTCTTTGTGGGCCCACTAAAATTTGGAATATAACAAATTCACCACAATTACCTTAATAATAAAATAAAGCAATAAAAAAAATTAAGGCTATCATTTATCCAATCGATGTTACCCATCTGTAGGTCTAATCGATCTGAATTTCGTGGCCCATGTACATTTTGGCCTTATGGTCATTATGACCCATTCAGATCGATTCTGGCCCACCTAAATGGTCCCGACCAATCAAGATCTTATATTCAAGGGTTAAGATAAAAAAATAGAGTCTCTAGATCCGTACAATGAACGGACGAACGATCCAACCCGTTTATTGGTTAGGTCTAGCCCACTTAAATAAAATAGAAGGAAATGATTGCCTACTTGATTTAGCCGCAAGATCCAACCCGTTCATTCATATTTAGAGCAAAAAAGAAAATTATGATCTTGTCAGTGATAAGACTTGATCCCTAGTCTTCCCTCTCGCTTAAGAGGGTTTTAACCAACTAGTTCATGCTTTTCTTTTGTTTATTATCTTAAATTTATTTACTTAAACCCATTATTGTTCTTAAAAGAAAATTTTTCTACCAAAATTTTGGGGTCGTTACAGCATATCTTTTACATTGAGGACAATGCAATATTTGGTTGGGGGGGGGGGGGGGGGGGGGGGGGGGGGGGGGGGGGAGATTCCTAGAATCTAGTAATTTGTGACATTTCCTGCAAAGTTTTGTAGAAATTTTTCAATTTTTTGAAACATTAAAATTCTTTGGAAAACCTTGTTTTTATGCACTTGGAATGCTATAAGTATGAAAGGATGAGAGATTAATTAATATGATTTTGAGATTCTGAATTCTTGTAAAATATATAATAAGTTTTCTATAAGAATTTTCCTATTTATGTAATCGATAGAAACATTTGAACACTTTTGAGTCTAGTTCACATTACACGATTCTTATAATTTAAAAGGATTACATAGATTTGTAGATTGGTTAAATTGAGATTTAAGGTGTTAAGGAACCAAGTCGGGGAACTTTGTCCATCCTTATTCATATGAAATAAGAGAAAATAATGAAAGATATGGATTTCTAAAAGTCCTATAAAATGTATATGAAAAGAGAATGGGAATATGATATTCATTGAATATTTGTGAAATATTTCGAAAAGGGCTACCTAATATTATCAACCAAGGGATGGTCTACCCATAACCAAAGCTGGAAATGGGAAGTAATGTGAAAGCCATCGAAGGAATAGTAAGGTAAATTCTTGTCATAGGCATTTGGTTGATTCCGTATATTTTGAGATCTCTTGTTTCGCTGATTTATGAAGAAGGTAATCTTGAAAATTTATAAGATGAATATGTATAATGCACACTAGACCATACATGTTCGGATTCTTCTATTTGTCAATAAATTAGTGGGGATTCTATGTGAACACTCATTATATTTGGAGAGCTTAGGACTTCAATTTTTCATCACTTAGTTTTTTTGAATTTTGCACTTATGTGTGTTAAAGTTTATAGAAGTATAGTTTCCAAGAGAGAGTTGAGTTTTTAGAGAAGTGGATTGTTTCACGCATGTTTTACTCTAGACTAGCAAAAATGCTGGTTGGGGAGTGTGTTGAGCTCTTAATTTATACATATTCTAACCCCATTACATCACATTTTATGCATGATTTTCATGTTTAAAGTATCATCTAATGCATGTTTTGTGATTGTAGGAATGAAAGAGAGACTTCATCTAATTCATGTTTAAAAGATCACTTTTAGAAGCCATTTGATGATGACTAAAGGTGGGCCAAAGAAGAAAGAAAGAAGTAAATAGAAGAGAGAAAGAAAGAAAGGAAGAATGTGATCCACAACAGGCTAGACCGGTCCTGACCGGTTAGCCACCCTGCTGCCCTCTCTCTTATACTCGCTGGATGAGTGCTCAGACGGGTCCGATCGGTCAAGACCGGTCGGCCAGCCTTTGCACATCAGCCCTGGAGCTGTTGAAGCTCGCTGGGCTAAGCCAGAGACTAGTCTACCCAATCAAGACCAGTCGACCATGTGCAATGTTGAGATTTTTCAGTAGCTTGTGCTTCAAGCTCCAAAATTTCATGCGCTGCGTAAGTACTACACGGAATCTGAAACTTTTTGAGTCGATGGGGCTTCTTCATTATAAAAGGACACCTAGGGTTCGTTCCTAAGGCATCATAGAAGGCTTGGAAACTTGTGGGAGGTGAAGAGGATCGTCGTGGAGTGTCTACAACTCTCCCAAATCTGATTTTTTCATGTTTTCTAGTTGTTTTTCATTGCTTTTAATTATAGCATGATGATGCTCAGCTAGAACCTCTTAGCTAAGGCTAAGAGGTAAAGCTTGTAGCTAGTTCTCATGTAGAATTCGTTTGATTCAAGTACTTTACTTAAAGTTTGGATTTTTAAATTTTAGTTTGAATAAAGCTGGTATTTTATGATGTTTTATGAGAGTTCATGTGCTTTGGACATGAATTCCTTACAATTCTCTAAGATAGCCATGTTTGGATTGATTAGATTCGAATTGTAGTAACCCTAGAGTATGCCATAGTCCCTTGGCATTGCTGTTACTTTGAATGCTACATGTTTGAATCCTATGTGCTTCATTAGAACTAGAATCTTATTTTCTGACTTAGTGGGATTGTTTGTGTTTGAATGCTTAATCTTCCAACTAGATGAGAGATAGAACTTCGAATCTAGTTGTATTTATGCTTGGATAAATGAATTCACATGGGACTACTACAAGTGGATCGTTGAGGCCTTAGTTCCATTAATTATCAGATTTTTATAAAAGTTACTATTTTACTTAATTTTTAAAATCAAACTTCAAAATTGTTGAATTTAAAGTTGTTAGAATGGTTTGAATTGGTTTACCCTAATTCCCTGTGGATCGACCTCGGTCTTACCAAGTTATTACTACGTCGCAAGCCTTGCACTTGAGGTGAGTGAACAAGCCTAAATTCAGGTTTAGTTGTAGAACCTTGACTCATTTGTTGGGTCTAAACAAGTCTCCAAGGGGAGCCACCAATAGAGCTAGACACGAACCGAGTTTGATCGTTTGGATTGACTCGGATTGACTCGGTAAAACTTTGTTCGAACAAAAATTTTTGTGTTCGAACAAACACATGGTCTATTAGAAAAAATCTTAGTCGGTTTCAATCACAGCCTTATTCGACTCGAACTCGAACTCGACTCGAATTTTGACCGACTCGTTCATTCGACTCGGTTAATATATATATATATATATATATATATATATATATAGAGAGAGAGAGAGAGAGAGAGAGAGAGGAGGAGAGAGAGAGAGAGAGAGAGGTTGGATGATAAATAAACATGACTGTGGGCCCTAGAAATGTTTCAATGGTGGACATTATTCTCCTCATTGTTTCTTGTGGTGTGGTCCACTTGAGCTTTGTCTTTGCCTCATTTTTTGTTTAATGCCTCAAAATGAGTTATACAAATAAATGAACAGAGTGGATAAAACAAATACATCATGGTGGGACGCACAGAGCTTCAATACCAGCTTTCTGGATGGTGTTCACTTCACCAGCCAACTCACGTTCGCGGATTGGGTACTACCAGTCTACCCCCACCAGGACTTATCTAGAGACAGACAATTGTGTCAGTGCTCTGTAGGGCCCAAGTGATATATTTGCTTATCCAAGCCGTCCGTCCATTTTTTAAAGATCATTTATGGCATTGTCAAAAGATTAAATGGTTCGAAGGCTCGAGCGGACCACACCATATATATAATAAGTGGGGATGTTAACTATCTATGTTATAGTTTTTTATTTAGTTAGGCAAAAACTTTAAACCTTGTGATTTGTCATTTGTGATATGTAATTTGTGAACAAATTAGTATTCACTATTCAATAGTAGAAAAAATATTTTCAAGCAAAAAAAGTGAAATTGTTCAAACTTGTAAAAATTGTTCGAAATCCATACGTTCGAACATGTTTGAACATGGTTAGGCCAGACCAAACTGAGTTCGAACAGAGCCACCTTGTTCGAGCATTGTTCGAACACACCCACTCAAGTAGTCAAATGATACGATCTGGTCCATGTTTGACTTGGATCAGATCATTGCCCACCTCTAGCCACCAACACGGGGGGTGTATACGTGTAGGTTGGGAGGAACTTGTAAATTTTCCGGTAGGGTGGATCCGAGTTAAAATACCTAGGTTGGGAGGAACCTGATTTAAACATCATGCCTCACAATGGCCCCCACTTTAACTTTCTTTCTATCCAGCTTAATTCATCTTCCACACATTAATAACTGTCAGGCACAAGACTTAATATATAAGAGTATTTTTGTCCAAAGTAAAGTTTAAAAAGTATCAAGGGATAATTAGGAAAAATAGTTTCAACACAATAAGCATAAAATTTCACCATAAAAGGGATCCGCATAGTCAAAATCCCTCTAAACAAATACTTCATGATTCATACGAGTGAATAAAAGGATACAATAGTCAATTGTATACTGATGGATGTGCTGTGGGGCCACAGAGGACAAGGCAGGTATTCTCAATAATCAAGTACTTTGCATCGTAGTCCCTGAACTTTCTACTCAAATTTATATGTTGCTTACTCCTTTCGTCCCATGTCATGGTGTAACTGGGGACTCTTTCTGATTGCATTTGTTAATATTGGGATCTGAAATATTAGTGGTATTTGGCACTAGCATTAGCTAGTTTAGCGAGTTGATAAAAGTTGTGGATCAAGTTGATATTTGTGTTTTCCATTCATCCACGTCTGTATGACCTAATGGACAGCTGGATGGTAGATAAACATTATGGTATGCCCTAGGAAAATTTTAAAGATGGGCGTTCAATCACAATTGTTTCTCTGTGGTGTGGTCCACATGAGATTTGGATCCACCTCATTTTTTCCTTATTAGCTAAAATGATTCAGAAAAAAGGATGGACGACATGGATAAAGCACATACATCATGGTGGGGCCCACAGCAGCGGCCATTACCACCGAGATTTCAGTACTGGATGGGTCACTATCCAATCAGAGTCCGTGATGGACGAGAAGCATGCAAATAAGAAATTGATTATGTGGTGTACTAGTCAAACTAAACTGGTTGAATTATGTGTTACGATTTAGATTTGTCATCAATGAAAATTTACACTTATTTAACCATCCGGGATAGGTGGACATTTATTGGACCATCAAAAAAGGAAAAAATACTTTACCTATTTTAATAAACAAGCGTAGAGAAATCAGAGTCTAAAATTGTTCATTCAATCTAATTTTGGGGCTGTTAGCAAGTGTGGGCTCCACAATTTAGTCGATTATTTTTAAATTGAGTAAATGCATGTCATGTCAACAATTTCAGGGTGTCTGCATAGCAACGTCATTGGCTGCCTGAGTATCAAATGACTCCCCTCTATTTAAAGAGATGCAGCCCAATGGAGAAGACCAGAACCAATATAGAGAAGAATATGGCTTCAAAACCAGGCCCCTTCACAGAATGGCCATGGCACAAGCTTGGAAGCTTCAAGGGATTCCTATTTAACCCCGCTATTTTTCATGGAATTATCCTCCAATGCTTGTAGACAGGCTTAAAAGAAGTGGTATTTTAATAATCTTTTCTTTTCTTTACATTTTGTTTTTTCTCTTATTTATGTTCATTTTCTTCTTATGGTGTGGGTGAAGTACGTTATTTTGGCACCGTTTGTGGGACGTAGCTTGTATACGTATTGCATGGGAAAAGGAGAGATGGATACGGTGAACATGATCATTATCCCATTACTGGTGTGGAGGTGGCTTCACAACCAGATATGGATTAGCTTGGCTCGTTTCCAAACGGCCAGAAGCAAGCACAGGATTCTCCACAAGAGTATTGAATTTGATCAAGTGGACAGAGAAGGCAACTGGTTAGTAATCTCTCTCTCTCTCTGGACGGGAGTTCTCGGCAACACCTGTTCTACGCAGCGTGCAAAACACTCAAATCCTGTGGGCCCACAATGTTGTCCGTTTGATATCCCCTCCGTCAATCAGGTGCGCTCCTCAATAGACAGCTAAGGTTGGCCACAACACAGGGAACAATGGGATGGGATGACAACCATGGACTTGTCCATGGGGCCACCGCTGTGTATTCCGTCAAACCCGTTGATCAGGTTTAGCTCACAAGGATGAAGAGAAAAAAAATATAAAAATAAGACTGATGTAAAACTCAGGTGGGTCACACCGGACTTATCCGATTGGTGTGACCCACCTGAGTCTTTTACCGGGGTGATATTTCATCTGCACAGTTCAAATAAGGGTTCCCACTGGATGGACGAAGTGGCCGTTCACGAGAACAGTTCCAATGACCCATCTCGAGCATCCAATCAGTGGGACCCAATTTTGACGGGATATGATTTTAAAGAACTATCGTATAATGCAAACCATCTGATCTATGGTCAGAAGATGGATGGTCTTATAGTAAAAAGGACAGATGTAAGCTTAGGTCTTAATACTCGGATTGGCGTGAAATTTTCGAGGTGACCCAGGCCAGTTAGATTGACCAAATGGAAGGTAGAGATGGATGATATTGACTGACTACAGGTTAAAATGCAACTGCATTCCATGGGAAGGTTCCGGTGCACTCAGTGCAACAAAGCATTTTTCCTATATATGTTTTAGTTTTACGTATGCGTCTGTCTCATTTGTTTGAGAAATGACTGCATGGCAGGGATGATCAGATACTCTTGAGAGGCATTGTTACGTACTTGGTTAATATGGGAGTACCTGCAGTTGCAAAATCCACCGAGAAATACCACATTGCACCTTCGACTGGGACATCCAAACGCACTCTTTTATGATTTTGGTACTCCTATGCTGTTTTTTCTACGTGATGAACAATCCGCATTCCAGCTCATCGAGTCATTGCTTTTAGCACTAAACAGTTCACATGGATGTACGGTCGATGGATCTGAGCCGTTTGTATGATGGGACCTACCACCGATGGTATATGATACAAACCTTATCCTGGATTTATTAGAAGATAATGCTACAGATTACCCTCTAATAGTATATACAGTCCATATATCTGAACGGTCCATCTGTTGGTGGCCACCATGGATGGCGTGCGGTACAAGAGCCGCTGGTTCACATGGATCTAGCTTCTGAGAAATAGACCTTTCACCTTTCACATCTATATTGTTAGAAATTTTCCATTTCAACCACCTATTTTAAGGCTACGAATCCGGTGTGTTTTCCTGCATTGGAGCGAACGCACCATGTGGACCGTGGACGGTCAGGATCGCAGAAATGCAACGAAGGACACCAGACTATGACTGGTTGATCAGTCATCACTCGACAGCTGGTGTTACTCTGTTTGATTACCACCACGTGCAGTCATTAAATGACACTTGATTATGGCCAAGCTAGGGACGCGGATTGGCAGGAGTTGTGGGACCCACTGTGATGTATGTGATTTATCCAAACCGTCCTTTCATTTTGAAAGATCATTTTAGGCCATGAGCAAAAAAGAGGAAGATCCAAGGCTGAAGTGGACCACACTACATGAAGCAGTGGTGATAATAACACTTACCACTGAAACCTTCCTACGGCCCACACTGATTTTTATTTGCGTATCCAACCCGTTCATAAGGTTACAAGATGAAGGGAAAACACAAATATCAGCTTGATTAAAACTTCTTAGGCTCCCAAGAACTTTTTAACGGTGGACCATCAATCCCCACCAAGTGATATACTTGAAACTTGGATCTGCCTCATTTTTAGGCTTATGCTCTAAAATGATCTGAAAAAATAGATGGATGGCGTGGATAAAACAAATACATCACGATGAGCACCACAGGGCCCCTGCCATCTCGGAAGGTTCGGGCAGGGGCAGGATGCAATTGGTCGTCCGGGTTACACAAAACACAGAGAACGGGAGATATTTTGATGGGGAGATTTTAAAAAATAAAATAAAATAAAATAAATAAGGGACGAGTTTCCTGCAACGTGGTACCGTGAATATCGGGAGCGGATTAAGTGAGACCGCATATCCACCTAGTTGGTGGGACCCTGACTGTGGGGCTCGCAGTGATGTATGTGTCTTAAATCCACACCATCCAACCATTTTGAAAGCTCATTTTAGGGCATGATACCCAAAATGAAGCTGAATCAAATGTTAGGTGAACCACACTACAGGGAAACAGTTGTGATTAAATTCCTATCATTAAAAACTTCATGGATTCCACTGGAATGTTTGTTTGCCATCAAACCTATTGATAAGGTCACAAACACCTAGATGAAGAGTCCACACAAATATCATCTTGATCCAAAGCTTTTGTGGCTTACAATAAGTTTTTAATGGTCAATCACCACTGCTTCCTGTAATATGGTCCATCTGGTGTTTAGAACTGCTTCATTTTTTGGATCATGTCCTAAAATGAGCTTTCAATACGGATGGACAGCATGGATGTAATCACATACATCACAGTGGGCCCCACAGTCAAGGGACCCACAGTCAAGGGACCCACCCACCTCGGTGGATCCGGGATCTCACCTAATCCACTCCCGTGAATTTCACTTTCACAGGAAGCTTTGGGCCATGTCATATTTGTATTTTAAACCCATCAAATACCCAAGTGAATGAGGCTGAAAATCAGCTATATTCCCAACTTTTTAAGAACACATTCATACCATACGCATGCACACACCCACCCAAACCACATGGGCAATAGATGGCAAGATTATTCCCAACTTTTTAGAACACACCCATACCATACGCATGCACACACCCACCCAAACCACAAGGGCACTAGATGGTAAGATCTATGTCTACCACTGAGCCATGGAGCCAGACTCTATCCCCAACTCAAGGGGTCACACCACATGAAAATAGTGAGTGTGGTAAACTAATCATAGGCTTGTGTGTGGGCCATCACATGGTATTTCTTTCTTCAAACTGTTTAATTAGGTCTAAATCACATGTTATCCTTGCCTCGGTGGTAAACTCCCAGGAGTTTCCACACGAGTGGTGAGTGCGTGGGTGGGTGTGGGGTACCTTTGTAAAGAAAAAAAATATGTATATATATATATATATATATATATATCAGCCAAGAAGAAACTCAACTAGGCAAGTTGTGTGAACTTGGCAGTTTTGGAGGCAATTTTATATTATTCACAATGATGTCCATGTGAGTTTTTTATTTTTTATTTTCATGACTGATCTTTATTATGTATGGTTTAAATAATGGTTTTGATCAATTGATTGAATTTTATACACAAAGTGTTGAATCTAAACTGTTTACTATACTGTAATCTCAATAATTTCTTGCCAAAAAGTTATAATTTTATCAAATTTACACTCTCCTAATTAATATTGTGAAAATTGGGCAACATGTCCAAAAATACAGACCATTACATATAGTAGAGATAAATTGGTTACCAAAGTTGGAATAAAATGTCAGTGTATTTGGAATCTATACAGAGAGAAAGCTCTAGGAGCTCTCGACTTTAATGTTTATAACTTAACTGTCACATGCATGTCTGCATGCAGCCACTACTAGCATCAGACGCATTTCTAAATGCGGCCACAAGTGTCAAACTCACACGTGCAGGACATCAGCCCTGTATTAGGTCGGACCCACTCTATAGACTATATATTGAGTTGAAAAAGGCTCTTGCCAAATTCGATGATGTCCAAGCAAATGATCTGCATACGGGGTACCGTTTGCACTGTTCCCTACAGTGTGGTCCACCCCTTTTTTTTTCACGTGCTAAGATTCATATTTGAGCTGAAAACCATGTAAAAATGATTATTATTCTTTAACCGTTCACATGGCATGGTTTTATAGCAATCTGGACCGTCCGAAAAGCTCAGTTTAAAAGAAAATAAATAAATAAATTGATTAATTAATTAAATAAAATTATTCCCTACAGTGCGGTCCTCTTGAGTTTTGGAATGGCCAGATTTTTGGGTTCACATTCTAACATGATTTGGCACACGTCATGGGCAAACTAGATACCACACGCACATGACAGCGGCCTCTATGAAGGTTTTAATGTGGGGCATTTAATCTCACTCTTTCTTCAGTTTTGGATCTCCCTGGTGTTTTGGCTCATGCCCTAAAATCTTTTTTTTTTTTTTTTTTGGGGGGGGGGGGGGGGGGGGGGGGGGGGGTATATGGACAGAATGGAAATAGCACAAACACAGCAGGCCCATGGAGGTCAGAGTTACATGGATTTATGGGGACCCGCTTTATACAGGCAAGTTTCGTCCATCATGATTTAAAGTGTTAAAAGAAAATAATAAATAAGAAAAGGTCCTGAAAAAATTCAGATGGTTAAAATTAACTTAATTCTCAGTGTAATTTTCATATTTTGCTCCATCTACTGTTTGAACTAAGCTTTTCAGATGGTCTGGATTGCCATAAAACTATGCCATTTGTATCATTAAAGAGTTATAATTATTTTTATCTCATTTTCAGCTCATTTTAATTGGATTATGTTTGCATAAATTGAAAAGAAGAGTTGACTTTTGCTTTTTCTAGTGGATACGGCTGGGGCACTAACAACCAGGCTAAAGCCCTTGCATTGGTGGAAGGGCTTTTCTTATGTGTGGGCCGAGATTTGGCCAATATAGCCTTGGAGAAGTTGATATGCTTAACAAGGAGAATCCTTCGATGTGGAAATGTGGTATTGGAGGGCCTGGGTTGAAGCCCTTAAGGGCCCGCTTGGATTTTAAGTTACTTATGCCCCTTAGTAACTTATCTTGGAGTAAGTATGTTTGGTACACAACATACTTATCATCCTTGTACCACAATTTACAACTACGGACGAGCACATATGCGGTGCATTTTGATCCTCATTGTCCATCTGGTCTAGGCAGAGGGTGGGAGCCCATTATGATGTATTCGTTTCATGCACACCGTCTATTTATTTTTACCCAAAAAAAAGTGGACCCCACCATAGGAAGCAGTGATGATTGTATGACCACCATAAAAACTTCTATGGGGCCCAATCTAGAGAACCCACCTTATGTATGAATTTACCACACCGTCCATCCAAATTGCCAGCTCATTTCAGGGCATGGGCCTTACAAACACGGCATATCTCGGGCTCTAGTGGATTGCAAACAGGAAGCAGTGGAGAGGAACAACCACTATTGAAGCATCTATGGGGCCCACCAAGGGTTTTTTTTTTTGTCATCCCACCTGTCCCTAAGATTAATCAGATTTGGACGTGGGGGCAGAGCCCACAGATAAGG
The DNA here is from genome assembly GCA_003013855.2 of Liriodendron chinense. Taxonomy (NCBI): domain Eukaryota; kingdom Viridiplantae; phylum Streptophyta; class Magnoliopsida; order Magnoliales; family Magnoliaceae; genus Liriodendron; species Liriodendron chinense. The sequence continues at coordinate 7,972 of PVNU02000402.1, read as the reverse complement.
CTGATCCGAAGCTTGAGTGGACCCCATAGCAACAACAACGGTGGATTGTTGTCCACTGTTGAAAGCTCTTTGGGGCCACCAAGTAGTCTTTTAGACATCCCACCTACTTAAAAGGTCACGTAGACCTAGAGGGAAGGGATCACACCAACACCAACTTGATCCAAAGCTTTGTGGGCCTCACCATTGAAAAAAGTGGAGATTGAATGCTTACCGTTGAAAACTTCCAGGGTCCCACCATGATGTTGATCTGCCACTAAATCTATTTATATGGTCCACAGAGTTGGACGTGGGTGGAGCCCATACGTGAGGCAGATGAAAAGCTCAAGTGGGTCCTGCCTCAAAAAACAATGGTAATTGAATGCCTAACGTTGAAAACTCCATGGAGCCACATTAATACAGGGTCATCCATTATATGGGGCCCACCTTTTATGTGGACTGTCTGCCATGTGAGCCCCACCTTCAATGTGGAACATCCATGTGCAGCATCCTTTGATATGGGCTGTGACACAGAGCTACCTCTCCTTCATCTCTCTTTATTCAACAACTTAAGAAAAGTAGAAAAGCTAAAAAAAGAAAAAGCCTGAAGCGATTATGTACTTTTAAGTAAAAAGTTAATTATAATTAATCACAAACCAAACTTACTTATTTGAATACCAGTCACTTATCTACTACTGTCAGTAGAAAAGTAACTTATTTGGTGGTATCCAAATGGGCCCTAAGCAGGGTACTCAAATCACCATAACTAATGTTCCGAGGTAAGTGAACGGTGTGGTGGATAGTTTAGTCAGATTGGGTGGCAATCTCTCTCTCTCCCTCTCTCTCTCTCTCTCTCTCTCTCTCTATTTCACACACGCACTCACACACTCATACCACAGTGGGGTTTCACCATAATGTGTACTCAAACCCATTACCTTGTGATGAAACTCTTGTGAGTTTACCACCGAAGCATGAGTAAGGACCCGATTGGGTAGCAATTCTCAAGAAAAAAAGATCTATTAAGTTTTTGCCGACATCCCTCTTTCAATCAGGGGAGCCCTCCTTTCGGACTGGGTGAGCCTGAGTTGCATTAGAGAGGGTAAGGGTCTGACTTAGCTTTTCTAGTAGGGCGGCCTTGCGGCATATGATAGGCGGGTCCAGGCGAGTTTTTTGGAGCTATGAGCTGTGGATCTGCTGTATATGGCCCTGTTTTAATAAAGCTTTTTCTTAAAGAAAAAAACATTAATTGGATGATCCCCATTCAGGCAATAATTGGCCTTGTTTCCTATGACCGCTCGTTGTCCTGGATGCAATGGTTAGATCATCTGATCCAAATCTTTCTTTAGAATTATGGAAATCCATAATTAAATCATAATCCGTTTTATTTTTCCGTTTTGCTCTTGCAGCTGTGATTCATCCATTTGCGGAAATAATGCTGTACTTCTTGCTCTTCACAATCCCTATGCTGGCCCTCATACTTACTGGGACCAGTTCGATCTCAGCCATAGCTGGGTATATCACGTACATTGATTTCATGAACAATATGGGCCATTGCAACTTCGAGATGGTCCCCAAGTGGCTCTTCTGGATATGTCCACCTCTCAAGTACCTCATGTACACGCCCTCGTAAGTCTCCTCTCATTCATTAATGTTGGATCATGAATTTGAGACCCAACATGGTAATATGGTTTGATAAGCCCACAATCACATGCATGTGGACACATGGTTCTGTGATCTAGACCGTTGATCAGATTGGTTCACAGATGGGGGAAGCACCAATCTTTTACATTCAAAGAACCTAACCATTTGATCATTGGACTCATACTTATAGCCTTGTCCCAGCTATGTGTGACTTATGGTGAATATTATTTCCACATTAAAAAGATATGGACAAAGCGAGAAAATGGAACAATTCCAAATTGGATGTTAAGAAAAACTACAGAATTAATGTCACATGTAACAGAAAATAGTCCAATGATCAAAAGGTTAATATTATTCGGTTTGGATGATCATTGGTGATCCACCATCCTGGCATCTACAGGTGGCAATGGGTCAGGTCAGCCCTCGGGTCAACAGGCCTGACCCACTTCTGAGACAGGTAGGCTCAGGTTTGGATTAGAAAATGTGGCCCATTTAAGATATGGGTCGAGCTCGGGTTGAACTAGGGGTGCAACTCAGGTGGGCGGGTTGGGCACTGGCTAGGGCCAGAATTCTTGACCCACTTAGTAAAATAGGTTGGGGTCGGGATGACCTAGATCTGGCCTGAACGCAACCTATTGCCAGCCCAGAGAGAGAGAGAGAGAGAGAGAGAGAGAGAGAGACTTTTACGTGAGATGGGAAACATAACTAATGATTGTCCTAAAACAGGTTTCATTCGCTTCACCACACCCAATTCCGGACCAACTACTGCCTCTTCATGCCTTTCTATGACTACATATATGGCACCGTGGACATATCGTCGGATGCACTCTATGAAGCTTCACTCAAAGGAACGAAGGAGGCTCCACATGCGGTCCATCTCACCCATCCAACGACCCTCCATTCCCTCTACCATCTACGGCTAGGAATTGCCTCTCTGGCTTCTAAACCATATGCTTCCCAATGGTATTCATGGATGCTGTGGCCCATTTCGTTGGTGTCCTTGTTGCTGAGACGTGGATCTTTGGTTCCACCTTTACGGTTGAAAGGAACAGATTGCATAAGCTAACAATGCAAACATGGGCAATTCCAAGATATAATTTCCAGGTAAGAGGACACATGGGCAATTTGCATCAGGAATGATCAGAGAGGTTACTCGATCGGCATGTGAGATACCAAGGCAGCGCACATGTGTTTGATCTTAGCCATCTATCATAAGATATATGGATGGTTCATGAAAAGAAGTGACCACATCTTTATTCAGTTTCAATGTGGCCCACATGGATTGAGTTTTGGGTCAGCTGCACACATGCCCCATCAAAGCAATGGCTGGGATCCAACACATCTGCATCATGCTGGCACATATGCCATGGATCACGTCGTCAATCTTCCTCGTGGGGGATCCGAAGAGCTTCTCTCATATGCCATATGTTTGTGCTTGTTAGATAGACTTACTTCCTTTAGATGGTTTTTATAATGAGGTTTGCTACAGTACGTCCCAATGTATAGCCATTTTTATGGTGCTGTAAATGGTGCACCTGGGTAATGTTTCAATGATCAAAACCATTTATATGATCTGCTTGGCCAGTGATGGGAGAATGGAGATACTACAAAAAACTGAGATCAGAATATTTCAACCCTTCCATCATTTTACTCTTTTCCACGAATCATACATATCGTTTGGACCATGCGAACATGATCCACTGAATCCAAAGGCGACAATCCCATCATAAAATTGTAGCAGTAGGTGGGGATGTATTTGTAGCAATCTTGTTTTCCTAATAGGTATATGATATTATATATCTTCATGTGCAGTATTTATCATCATGTCAAAGAGATAAAATCAATAGCTTGATTGAGAAGGCCATACTAGAGGCAGAAGAGGGAGGGGTCACAGTCATCAGCTTAGGTCTTCTAAATCAGGCAAGTACATTTTGAAATGTGGTCATTCTTTCATCTGCCTGTAATTTGACAGTTTTCATCTTTAGAAAGGGTAAAAACATTGGGGCTCTCTCATCTCCTCCAGACAAACGGAACACATCAAAAAATGTGTGGTTCAAAATGACATATTTATAACCTTCATCCCCATTTCGCCTGATGAGAAAATGGCCCAATTTAATCATGTAACTATACAGTTTGGACTGTTTTTGGATGCATTAACCAAATGACCTGGGAGAACTAGTTAGTGGAAATTACTAAGCTGCTAACTTAAAACATTAATCATCATATGTATCCTTAAGCTTGAAATTGAATTACTTTAGGACCTGTTTGAGTTTCAACTGAGGAAGCACCATTTATACGGTAATAGCATTTCCAGGTTTGATTTTGTGAATTTATTTGAATAAAAAATTTGTTCTCTCCCATTTTCCCTTTTCCATTTCCTCACCCTTATCACAGCACTTCAATGTTCGGCGATGAAGCCAAAAATCATCCTAAATGAAAACTCAATTGGGCCACACCACAGGGAATTGACGGAGGACATCCAAACAATTAAACCTCCCAAACTATTTTGTGGGACCCACCCAAAATTGACCTATTTTGTTTACATGCCATCCAATCCATTCACAATTAGATTCCCCCACACAAGGGCGAAGGGACACACAAAAAATCAGGTCATTTTGAAACTCTGGTGGGCCATACCAAATGAATATGGAGGTTTTAGGCCTGATTTTTCACTTTTCCCTTTTTATTCTGTGAATTTTCTGCCACGTCCCATAAGCATAAATAAAGTTACAACTTGAGACCAAATTTCAGGGGGAGGAGCTGAACAGAAATGAAGAGCTTTATCTCACAAAGCACCCAAAACTCTATATTAGAATTGTGGACGGAAGTTCATTGGCAGTTGCCATCGTGCTTAATAGCATCCCAAAGGAACAGAACGAGTCCTTCTGAGAGGAATCCTTTCCAAGACAGGTTATGCCATTGCACTAGCCTTATGCCAAAGGGGTGTCAAGGTAAATATGATTAACCCACACTTTGAATTGTTGGTTTTCTCTCCTAAGAACCCGTTTTATAGATGCCTAAAACTGAGTTCATCTCATTTTAGTTAACCATGATTGTAGATCAAAGTTCTTGTTCTCTAATACATAATTATTATTAATTAAAATGGCATGTTAGGAATAAGTGAATTGATTAAGCCTATATGATTCAAGTGTTGATGTTTTCTATTCTTTTAATTTAATAGGAAAATTATCAAAACCCTTAAGTTTATAGTAGGCATGCTTTTTAGTTGGAAAAGAAAAGAAAATTTTTCATACGTGGGTACAATGGCCGAGACTGCGTCGACCATGACTCAAAGAGCCATGTGTCCAAGCGCATAGCCATGGGGCTCGGGCCATGTGTCCATGCTCCTAGTGATGGGGCCCAACCTAGATTTCTCTTTTACTGAATAGAGGTTACATGAGAACAGATAACTACAGTCTGCAGTGATGAATATGAGAAGCTGAAATTACGCCTGCCAGCAAAGCACGGGTGTTACTTGTTCCACAGCAACCATTATAACACAGCTGAGGTAGATTTTGTTTTGTTTTGGTTTTTTTTTTTTTTTTTTTGGGTCTTTTTATTACTTTTTTCCTCTTGAGAGAACTGAGAAGTGAGAATATAATGTGGTGAAAAACACGTGATAGCTGCATGTGTGAAAGCAGGCATGGTTAGTAGGAGATGGATTCAAGGATGAAGAACAAAGAAAAGCTCCTAGAGGCACCCGTTTCATTCCCTTCTCCCAATTTCCTCCAAAGAGACTGCGAAGGGACTGCATTTACCTCACCAATCCTGCTACGGTCATTCTGTTGGGATTGGACGCCTCAAATATTCAAGCATGAAGACTACCGACCGGCCGGCCGGCCGGTCGGTCACGCTGGACATTTTTTGCGACAGCCGGGCGCCCCACGGTGTTGGTGACCGGGCGCCCTATGACCCTGCCGGGCGCCCGACCATGTTGGTCCGGGCGCCCGAAATTCAATAGTTTCTCGCTGGACTGTTTTTTGGTTGGCCGGGCGCCCGACGGTCTGGTGACCGGGCGCCCGACCCTGCGCGAACTGCTTGTACGCAGTTTCCTTTTTAGTTTGGGTTTCTTGCGCGGTTTTATGCAAGGAGTTTCTAATTTCGGTTTTTCTCCTATTAAGGAAATGTAATCCGAGATTAGGGTTGCCACGAAGGGCCGCCAATGAGCCGAGGGATTGAGAGGGTTCTAGGGGAGAGAAAGAGCTATGGAGGAAGCTTGGAGTTCTCTGGGTTGAGGGAAAGGGATGGGTTTGTCCTCCTCATGTGAGAATTAGCTTCGAGTGGCTTGGGATTTCTCTTGTGGGCTGTGATCTATGGTTTTCTTCTGTAATCTCTTGTAACTTCTGATTCATAGTGGATTGGTATCGCTTTGTGCCGTGGTTTTTTACCCGTGAGGGGTTTTTCCACGTAAAAATCGGTTTGCCTTCTTGTGTGTGATGATTTGCTTGTTGATTGCCATTGTGGTGTGTTCCTCGCCTGCTTTGATTGCTTCCGCTGCGGGGCTCCTAACCCCAACACATTCCTCCAGATCTCGAGAACATGCATGCTTGTGAGGTCAGTCCACAACTTCCCATGCAACCTTGTTATTGTTAGGGGTGGCAACTGGACAGGCGGCCCGGCTGAGACTTGGGACCCCCAAACTTGACCCCAGGGCTAGGGCAAAGCCTGAATCTAGGCCTGATGACTAATAAATGGCCCCATCCAATGATTAAGTGGGCCACTGTTATATTGAGAGGACCTTTCCCTAGTACGAGAGGACCGGGAAGGACATACCTCTAGTGTACCAGTTATCGTTGCCACAGTAAACGTTGGGTAGCCAAGTGCGGAGCAGATAACTGCTGAAAGCAAAATGGTTTAAAGACACTTGTTGATTGTTAGCATTGCGCATAATGTATAGTTTAAAGACAAACGTTGGATCTGGGTGAAGTTCTTTGACCCAAACTGTTTATATCATGGTTCTCCAGCCCTGAATTGAGTCGTGCATTGCTCAAGTCCGGGTTTGATAGGGGGTGGCTCGTTGTTATTGCTTCGGATCGGATCCAACTGAGTCCTGAGTCACCATTCTCATCGTACTAGCCTCTCTGAAACTATGGTTTATGCATTGTAACTTATTGTAGATGGAGGGATTGTTTCAAAACAAACCAACCTTAACTAGTTAAGTTGTACTCATTCAAACCTTTGATCCGTCTTTACATGTAAGTAAGCCTTAATAGTGCCAAGGGCCATTCCAGCCTAATTACGGCCCGGGCTTAAGGGACTAGGGCGACTAGGGACCATTGCGACCCATGCATTGTTAGGATGAGCATTAAGGAAATATCAATTAGCTTTTCTATTCTCTTGATTGAACCAAATGTTTCCAATTGGATAATTCATATTTTGGGGGTTTGTGGACGTGTTACAGAATTGGCTGCCAAGGCGGGTGATGAGCGCATGCCGCGTGGCTGGGATAATGCATGCATTGGAAGGATGGGACACGCACGAGTGTGGCCAGGGAATGCTTGACGTTGAAACGGTATGGGATGCAGCTCTTCGGCATGGATTCCTTCCGTTCATGCATGAGTGATTTAGATGTGTCCGACAGATGGAAATAAATGTGTGAGTTTTATAATTATCGCCACGTACTTGTGTTTTTGTTTAAATATGAGAAGAACATAGACCTATGTTGTGTGTTAGACTGTTTCTTTGCTTCAATAAATTGTTGCAAGCTTTGCTTGCGTCCTTACATATTAGAGCCAGATTATCGTACAAGTATGTAGGATTTAGAAAAGAAAGAAAAGAAAAAAAAAAAAAAAAAAAAAAAAAAAGAAAAAAACGAAAAAAAAAAAAAAAAAAAAAAAAAGAAAAAAGAAAAACACTCCAATCCATAGTAATGCAAGCCTGATTGCAGCAGATCTTAGGTATTAAGGCCACTTTATCAGACAACTTGTCTCCAAGATTTGTTTTTTTCCACAAAGAAAGAAAGAAAAGAAAAGAAGAAGAAGAAAAAAAAACAATCCCACAGTAATGCAGGCCCGCTTGCGGTGAATCCACTGCATATATGGTGGTTGCAAGCAAAAGACGAAAAAGCTAAACGAAATCATTGCAGGATGGCTGAATTTCTACCAGTGGGCTACAGCAATTGGTATCAGTGCCAAAATAGGTATCAAGCTCAAAACTAAAATTGGGATTCCATGAAATTATTGAGGGTGCGTTTGGTTGCAAATAATATTATTAAACTTCATAATATTTGCATTAAATGAGACTATTTAAACCAGGAATTTCATGATATTTGGTGCAAACAAACACAGACAAAGGAAACAAGCATTTCTAATTATGCATTACTTGATGGGGTTTTCCTCCTCAAGAGTTAAGGAGA